>JAVRKA010000020.1:6817500-7368624 GCA_034508555.1 Venustoraphidia nigricollis
TGATAATAATATTGCAATAAAGAAAAAAAAGTTTTTTTAAGGGTTGTATTAAGGAGTAAATTTTTTTATTTTGCCCAAAAATCAACTTAAGTTCGCATAATGAAGCCACACTGCCTGTATAAGCAAATACACTATATTGTCGGCAGGGTTTTGGCATTGCGACCCGGGTTTTTTTTCTCTCTAATGAGGAAAAATAAGTTAACATCTTAAAATTAATGCTTTCATTAAAAAATTACAGTTTAAGAATTTTAACAATTTCGTTACAGAAAATAACATTCAGAAAAAAACAAATAGCTCCATCTGCTGGCAGTGTAAAATTGTCGGTAATATTAAGTGATGCAGTCGCGCTGAATTGTGTGAATAGAATAGAATAGAATAAAATTTATTTCCGCCTTATTATATTACGTAACTGTCTACTAACGGTGCAAAGTATTAGCACGAGTTCGCTAGTATTTATAATTGACTTTTTATTGAAACTTACAAGAGAAGGTGTGAAACGTTGAGCTTTTATGTTTTGATCTTTAAGTTCCGCCATCCGACCGACGTTATATATACACTAGTACTGTATTGTAACTCATTTACGCAATCCGTGTCATGTCCTGATTTATGTACCTAGAACGTGAATGCAGTTATCATAACATTTCGTTCGAGATACGTACTACATTTTTTGCACGTACCTTCCTCCTATAAAATAGGTGATTTTCACTTCATAACGATATAATATCTGACAGCTACTATATTCTGTGTGTGCGGCCATATTGTGTATTACAATTGGGTTGTTATAGAATTAAAGGGTAACTGAGAGGTCACTTTTGAAAATTACAGTTGGATTGGTAAGATCGCATTTTTTATGCACTAGTTTGAAATAAGTAATTTTACTATCGCAATACATTCATGTGAAGCAGCTATTTTATGAGGAGGGGATGCAAAAATAGTAACGTTAGACTACATAAACATCTAAACGAGCTACCTAACCTATAAGTTATAAGCTATAATAGAGTTGGGTAACTCAGATCTGAACCGGTTCAAAGAGCCGACTCCGACAGAAGATCCGTGAGAGCCGACTCACTTTTTCTTGAGCCGACGGATCAACGGATCCGCATAACTCAGTGAAACACTTAACACACATAAGCACATTTTACACTTACGTATCAGTTCTTGCTTTGATGCATCTGTCAGCTCAAATGACTCATGCATCTTGATTCTATACAGGTCGTGATATGATTGACTGAACTAGGTAACTCAGTGGCAGACTGAAGTAACATATTCAGAACTCGGCTCTTTTTGAACCGGCTCAGTGAGCCGGCTCACATACGGGATCCAGATGCAAAGATGCAGATCACTAAAAAGACCCGTTTTTCCCATCTCTAACCTATAATTATTGGGGATTTCTAATATATCTCCCAGAAAAAAACTGGTTCCGTGAAATTTGACGCGTGTTATAAAAACCAAAATAATGAGTGTGTTTGATTATTACGTCTTTTTGAAGATGTTCATCAAAATGATGAGAAACGCAACGCACAGTGTAAAAATATGCTGGACGCATGCGCCTCCCATCATTTTGATGGGCATCTTCAAAAAGAAGAAACCAATCTCTAATAGATTTCGTCCGAATTGAACTGAGGTCAGAAAGTCTTCAATTTCATTTTACAAACGCATGTTAATCATTCGTTATATACACTGTTATTTCGATGATCGTTCATCAAAGAAAGGATCTCCATTAGGATTGAACCAAAGTTATTAAACGTTACATGAACCATTTAATCCATTCAACTTGGATACGGCCTGTAATTTGTTGACACGGTCCCCCTTTTAATGATCCTCAACAGCAGCCGTCTTTGCGTATGTAATTACACAATACGCTGTTCGTGCATTCAAATTGCTTCGAGTGTTCGCAGTTTCCGTGTTTAAAGTTTACTCAATAGAGAGAGGTGTGTGTACGTGACAACTGCTATTGCAAAAAAGTGGATCGTTGAATTTCAACGCACAGAGAATCATCAACGAATATCCTTTCACCCTTTAATATAGCAACATCATTTTACTAAGCATTTAAGGCTGTCGGAACGCTCTGAATTTAAGTCAAAAATAGGGCTTCGGTTGATAGCTGATTGTAGACTTATTCGTCAACATTTTGCAAAATTTCTTTCTCTACAAGGAAGATAAAGGACAAATCTAGGTCTTTAATGAACTACTTTTGTAATTTATGTACGATTTACTAGAAAAAAGTTGGCATTAAGTCTTGAGAGAATTCACTGCATACAGTGCATCATAGAACGGAAGCAGATTAAAGACGTAATCGTATTAAACACGCAATGCATTAAGGCTGTTGGAACGCTCGGAAGTTCAGCCAAAAATAGAGCTTCGGCTGTCAACTAATTGTAGACTTATTCGTCAACATTCTGCAAAAATTCTTTCTCTACTAGATAAAGGACAAATCTAGGTCTCTAATGGACTACTTTTGTAATTTATGTACGATTTACTAGAAAAAAGTTGACATTAATTGTGCCAAAAAACACACGTTTTCAGTGTCACACTATGACCTTATTCATACGTATTTCACAAAATTGTTCCATCACAAACCTAAAGTGACCCTTCCTTTTTCGAAAAAGTTTTTTTAAATCTTCAAAATATTTCCAAAATTTAGAGTAATCAACTGACAGCCGCACCCTTGCAACAGCATTTTTTAGCCTCGTAGTGTGGCGTAAACTCAGAGCGTTCCGACAGCGTTAACGGCTTGTTACTTTTTATGCAGTCACATTTCTATATTGGTGACTACGTAAAAATTAAGTTTTTGGAATGAAAAAGAAGTGAAGTCTAAGGATATGCCAAGTTTTCAATTGGCAAATTTTCGTGCACGAATCATTTATTTATAATATAAAACATTAAGTTTGCACGGTGAGAACTTGGCACCTTCTTAAATCGCATGTCTCTTTTTTGGCAAAGCCGTTAAACCCAATTCTTTGTATCAAACTTGGCCCTTTTATGTTTTATGTTTTTGGTGGAATTTCAATAATTTTTGTAGTCATATTCTAATATATCTTCTACTTAAATTAAATATTATCTAGACACATAATACCATAGTTACAGATTATATCACACCGACTAGACGCGTATAGTCTCCGGACGATGCTCTCAGCATCGACTAGACATTTGTGAATTATGATCTGTCAGTCAATCAATGGATGCTCAAAATCGTGATTTTGGACACTTGTATCTTGGAAACTATTCATCCTAGATGTATAAAATTTTGAATGCTGTTCCTTTATGAAAAAAATCAGTTCTGTAACGTAACTGGTCTCCTAGATAGAGGGGAGTTGAAAAGGGCCAAAATGATTCTTGCAAATATTGTGCATAGTGCTTATGGAAACTTGGATTGCGCACCCCGTGCGCTATAATTAACCCGGCGTGTATGTGGTGAGACAATGGAACACCAAAAATGCGGCAGGGTATGACATGCCCGGATTTTAACGTATCCTAATATAGTAATATATATTAACAAAATAAAATTACTTGCAATACTGTTCAATATTTTTATTTATATAAAGACGTTTCAACCAACAGTTTTGGTCCTTTTCAAATATTGAAAAGGACAAAAACTGTTGGTTAAAACGTCTTTATATAAATAAAAATATTGAACAGTATTGCAAGTAATTTTTTTTTTGTTAACATATCTATTACTGTTGGTAAAGTCAATATTATTAATAGTAATATATAATTAATTAATCTCATATATCGAAAATTCGTACAAATTATTTTTTTTCTTTAACAAATAAAAGTGATCAATTTTAAGAACCATCGATCTTTTTGAAACAACCACAATAAAATTGAATAATTCTTTTAAAAATCATTAAAGACAACAACTTATTTTTTTTTTTAATATTTTATATGCGGCACAATTATTTGATCACAAGATTACAAGCTAAATAAAAAATACCAAAAATCAATTAATTATAATTAAATTTAAAAGTGGAGACATAATTAACTATCTTCACTGTTCATCTTACCTACTCGGAGAGGTAAACTTAGAGACTAATAAAGTGTACTTACTGGCCATTTATGTCACCATATTTCCTCGACTTATTTTTTCTTAGTGTTGTTAATAGTTCCCCAGTATCTGAGTTAATGAACAAGCTAAGAAAACGTCAGTAACTATTTCTCAACTGTTTCATTTTCATGATCACAATTTCTCGAGATCGTGTAAGCTACAGATTACGTTCTGTGATAACTAAAGTTATATTTCCGAGGTTTTATAAATTTATCAAACCCAGGACGCCTATATAACTAGTTGTTGCCCTTAAATATCTACATTAATACCTATTTGAGGGGAAAATTTAAGAGTCCGTTTCAAATTTGTTTTTAATTTACTTTTATACTGGTGTTTTAGACACAAAATCATAAATTTATTAAAAATAAAACAAATGGAAGATCGACCAAAATAAAAGAAGAGGACATACCTAACTGTTTAAAATTGCAACAATGACGTCTAGACTATATTTAACAAAAAAAAAATAACTATAAAAGTTACAAAGTAATACCAATTGATAGATAAAAATGCTATAAAATCAGCAGTCAATATTAAGGCTGTAGAGCTTATTATACGTTTTTTTCTTATTAATACCTACATATTTGAAAAGTTCGGAAGTTCGTAACTAGTTATAACTTGACTAGAAAAGAGTAGCAGTGAAATTGAAAATCGAAGTTTTAGATGACTTGTAGTTTTTTGTCAATGAAATTTAACTTTAATTTTAAGACTGTGATTTTTTCTAAACAATCTAAAACATCGTAATTTATTCAATTTGTAATTATTGTAGTTAAAAGACCGCGCACACTGTACCTACACGCACCAGCACAGCATGAACTAGAAAAGCCTGTACTTGAAGATACCCTCGTTATTTAACGGAGTAGCGCATATTAGGTCAACAACGAACGTCGGAGCAAATCGTGTCGAACGGGTACAATTCTGACCTTCAATTTCTATGTCTAGCCCTACTGGACCTATTTAATCTTGTATTTTAGTGCAGTTTTGGTACTGTAAGTAAGGAGAAAATAATGTTATCCAAGAGCTCATAGAATTTGTGTGTATCTTTCTGCATAATTCAACAACTAAAACTTAAAACCTTATTTTTTTCCTGACTTCTTCCTCTTCCTCCTCTTCACACAACATCGTCAAAATAAAAAACTATACACTACCTAAAACTGCAAAATGTTTGCTGCATTGAAAGCTGCTGGTCGGTGCAGGTACAGTATGCGATTCTTACAGGGTCGAGCTGGTCCGTGCGGATATAATGTGCGCGATCTTTAAACGAAAATCAAGAAAAAGTCGAAAAAAGACTCTGTAACCTTAAACATTCTTATTTCACATGCAACATTTAGTAAACAGTAAACTATAAACTTTCCAAGTTTAGTGGAATATAAAACTGACACGTTTAATAGAGCAATAAAAGTGATGGTTATTAAAAACTAGAACCCAGACACAAAACTTGCAGTTTTTTCAGTTTTGGCAATCACTATATAAATTTGTTTTCACGTAGAAGCTAGACGATAGTAAATCATTGAATTTGTATTAAGAAGGCAACATGTATTGCCTATGTCAATTGTTTGGCAAATTAAAATGCCCCTTCCATGGGCACAGCCAGTCATGTTTTGAAGCGTGTTTCTACTGCATGAGAAGACCGAAATTAGTTTACCAGGGAATATTTTAAATTAAATTTTAGTAACATTTCAAAAACGAGAGTATGGAGAACTAAAAAATATTTACGACAAATTTTGGCGTGAATCATTATATTAACAGATGTGTTGAAATCAAACCCGGATTAAAAAAAATAATCGATGACTGCCCATCCAAAAAGATTTATAAATTAGATCGTAGTACGAAATTATTTTTCAGAATCTGTAATTTGCGGTAAATTTTAACCACATAGTTGCATTTATTAAATTATCTATAGCTTTTCTGGATCCAAGTTTAGAAGTGACGAAGGATTCGAGTGTATTCGGAATATACAGATTATTACGATATTAGTAAATGTAGCTTTAGAAACCAGCTGTGAACATATACTACAAAACGTTCAAACAAGAAAAGCATTTCAGACATGACGAGATGAGACTTTGAAGCTCACGCCACCCCTGTATAATTTCCTTCTCTAAACTTGCCTACTTCCGTCGTCGGTCTTCTGCTTGAGTCGTTTTGTTGTTACGATACACTCACACTGCACTGTTCCAACAACTGATGTCTTTATATTGGATGTCCGTTAAATCGGCTCCAGAAGGCATGACCAACGTTTGCGAATATATTGGCGATTAATGTTGGGCATGGTTGGGCAAATACAATCATTTGAAAATGTCGGCATATCCTGATGACTCGATTCGCCCAGCGTTGGCTAAGTTTAGTACACCTAATATTTAATGAATATACACCAACATTTAACAAAATGGATAGCGAAGATGACTCAATTATTGCCAGTGCTTCAGCGGTAATAATTTCTTGTTTCATGCAACTCATAAATCACAATAATATACACACACACTAACAAACACCGCGTAGTCAGTGGTCTGAATGAAAAAAAAATCATATTTGCAAGTCGAGACCAGCTTTGGCCAATCCCTTTGGCGTGTGTTCAAAAAAGCTGCACTCAGTTCCGATGTTAAAGACTGTTTGTTAAACTTTGGCCATATGAAAATCATCCAAACGACGTGGCAACTGTTCGAATGTCAACATCGGTCAACATTTGTCATAAGAAAAGTATTTTTTCATATTTCCAATTATCAGCAGTAATTCAAATACGCTGCATTCTATTTTATAATTTTCTTTCTTTGCTTATATATTAAAATTAAAATAAAAATATCAAAAAAGAAAAGGCTAAACTGCTTACTTTTCACGTGTCTAAAAATAATATTAAACAAACTGATTTATGTGAACACCGTTACGCAATATAAAAGATGATTCAATAAAAAACGAGGAAGAACAGAACGTGTTTTTAGCAAATCAGCATTTCTGTAAACAGTCTGTATCCACACCATTCTCGTGTTCAGATTGAAAGATGGGGACAGAACAAGCTACATAAGCAAGCCGGCGAGGACTTTGTTCCAGTAAGTATCCAGTTTGTTCCCATACTCTGTCGCTGTTGCATAAGAGGCAGTGTTCCAATTCCTCCCATATCGTACACACATACGAAGTATACTTAGTGAAGTTCCTCAAGACATACTACTGGGACCCACTTTATCTTATAACTCTTCAGCATAGAGATGTAACGTTTATTTGTGTTTTTAAAGGATTGTACAGGATATTTTAGTTTGTTTCATAAATTGTTTGCGATTTATTTGCTTGTTTTGGACTCATTATCTTTTAAATTTTACAGATTTATCTACAAACTGATATAGACTAATTTGAAATTTGAGTTCGGGAAATTATTATAATGATAAAACAGGGCCACATCGTGATCAAATCAAATTAGTAAGATCTTCGATAATGATCTCGTATAAATTCCCAACCCGATGTGTGTTTGAATTTTTCTAATAATCGTTTCAATTTCTTTTAGGACGAAGCTGAGCTTCTTATTACAAAAACATGTTTTGAAGTGTAGATAAAAATTGTTCACGTCGTACCTTTTGAAAAAAAAACTTTATTGCTATTATTATATTTTTATACGGGTATTGTCTCGATCTCGTCTTAAATATCGTCATGATCTCATACAAAAACCCGACGTCATGTTAATACAACTTACTTAGCATTTCAAATTGAAGTTTCATATGACTTGACTCAAGTTCTATCCGTTACATCTTTGGTCTACGGACTACATATACTTACAAGTGAACCGGGGAGATGTAACTTATCGCGTTGTTATAATGTGAAAACCATTTGCACTGGAAATAATTCACTAGGTGAGGAAAAATGTAGCCAGCTAGCGAATGCGAAATAAATAGCAACACATCCTCTTTTGTGTTATTTATCTATTGTTAGACTTAACTGTAGGCGGTTGGATTTTTTCTCTCGTAATATCGTATGCCTAGGTCCTTGATGTTCTTTGTAATCAAAAAATGTTTAATCGCCGAAAAGCACCAATGAATATTATATAGAAATAAATAGCTACAGTTTGCTGTTATATTAGAAAACATTCGAATGTTGACGTGGTAATACAATATTGACTTTTTTTCTTTTTTGTCCTTGGTAATTAATATAAAAATAATTTGTCGGGAAAAAGGACTTTTTAAGTAAACACTTATTTGTTATTTATAGCGACGTTTCGTCCCTTGCTTGGGACTTTTTCAAGCTTTATAACTATTAAATGTTTTGATCAAGTAGATATAAAAGTTAAAGTACACATGTAAGTATAAATTTGAGTTAAACAATTGTTTTTTAAAAAGTTTGTAATAATTCCGTTTTTAAAAAATATTTTTACGGTTGATGTTCAAACTATTTTATTTTATTGACGGTTAGTAATTTTGTTGTAATGCAATATTAGAAAAAAATAATATTCCAACAATGTTATTATCGGAACTCAAACATGAATGTTCGACTATCGCGGCGGCTGAATTATCATTTATTCTACAATAACACATCTATACAATCAACTTTCCCATAATAAAGCATATTTGTAACAGTATTTTACATCCTCCGAGAGCTAATTTTACATTAGGTATAGTTAAAATGTGGACCTTCACTCTTCATCTAATGATGCCTAATGTAAAATTACCTCTTGAAGGAAGTGAAATTCTGTTGCTTTATTATGAAAAGTTTATTGTTTAGATGCGTCACTGCAGAATAAATGATAATTCAGCTGCCGTGATAGTGAAAGATTCGGGTTTGAATCTTGACAGTGACATTGTTTGAATAATATTTTTTTCGAATACTGCAATTTAACGTCAACAATGGATGCTTCACATTATAATAGCAAACTATAGCTATCCATTTGTATATTTATAACTTTACATTCTTGTTTTGTAACGAAACTATTAATTTATTATATTTAATATTTTTGTTGTTCTAGCTGCTGAACATTGAAACGAGTTTTAAATGAAAATTATTATTTTCTGGATAACCATGTTATGAGACGATGTGGAAAAAGATTTTCATTTCTATAATTACTAACCTTCACGGTCAGCATCTATGAAACTCCACTTCCAAAATATAATTTTAATAAATTAAAGAAAAATATATAAACAAAAATTGTTCATTGGAAATTGTTGCGTCCATATTTTTTTCAAACATATACAATTAAGTTAGCAGGAAAGTGGACAAATTGATATAAATAAATAAACGTCGCTAAATTAATAATTGGTTTATTGATTTATATCAATTTGTCCACTTTCCTGCTAACTTAATTGTATATGTTTGAAAAATTGTTTATGTTCAATAGAAATTGTATGTATACTGAAGACCCTTTATGTTTTAACTGATGTAGATTACATTATTGGGAGAAAATTATAATTGCTATGAAACAATAACATTTCAAACAAATACAGACATTTGACGAGCATAATAATGTTGATATAAACATTGCCCTCTAAGTGCACGCTCTCTAAATGCACACGCTCTCTTACTGCACACGAACTCGCCCTCTAAGTGCACGTTCCCCAGCCCCCACTTCGAATAATCTGCGACCAATCACGTGCGGCCGTAAGCGCGCTTATGTCAACACATGTCATATGATTGTAAACACAGTTTGAGTTTGAACTAATTTTTAAATTCTGCGCAATGTTTCGCGCAGAGAGAGAGAGCATCTGATTGAATAAAGATAGCTATAGGAGTTAGAAGAGTGGGGATGAAAAAAATCGTAGGGGAAGTGTGCACTTAAAGGATGGGCCTCGGTTCCGAGCTGTGCACTTAGAGGGCTTTGACTGTACCATAATTGGAAATGAGAAGGTCTATCCGAAAAGATAACATCTGAATATGTATCGGAAAATAATTTAGTAAGGGACGAGAGTTATTCAAATTCTATAGACATCATTCTGCTAGGGTTTCCCAGCATTAAAGTCGATTTCTTCATTTATTAAGGGGTCACATCTACCTAAACGCACTCAAAATGAACTTTTTTTTCTTAAAAAATTTAAGAAATTTTTCAAAAAGAAATTTGCTCCGTTTAATTTGATATTAATTGCACGTATAGAAAAAGTCATGCTGAATCGATTTCGATCATCCGCAACCCTGTATCTCTTTTTAAATTATTTTTTGTGTGCATTTTAAACTGTCATATTTTCTAAGCTAAACGAGATACGAACTTGCGCTATGACCTAATCGATTCGGCGTACTTTATTCTATCGTCAGACATGTTAGTGTTAAGCTTAAGCGAGATATTTTAATACTTTTCCAAATATCGGAAATATTTTCATGTTTTTATACGTTTTGCAAACCTACAACTTTTTATAACAGTAAGTAGGTACTTTTTGACCCGTTTGATATAAACTGAACTTGTAGAAAAAGTCAAACTGAATTGATTCCGGCCAATCGCATCGCTGCACTGTACTTTTTATAGCTTTGGATGCGTTCAAGTATTACGTAAACAAACTTTTTGTAAATTTAGACCGCGCTCCTGTATAATAAAAAAATAGTGCCACTCCCTCCCTCAGATATAACACGTAATAATTTGCGTAAAGCCGGCTCCAGACGTGTGTAACGCGTAATGTAATCTATCGTGTAATGTAACACGAATTCTGCTTGTGGACGGCAGTACGAGCATTACATGTAACGCTCGCGCCGGCGCTCGCCCATCGACTTTCGGTTTTTAGCGCGAACACAAAAGCGCTCGCAGTACTCGTTTAGACGGCGTTCGTGACGATTGTGTCGTGTGTACGTTCATGATACGAACACTCGCTTGAACTTATCAGTTTGTATCAAGAAAAACGTGTTATTTGGGATCCAAAAAATCCAGATTACTTTAAAAAAAATCTGAAATCTTCAGTTAATAAATATATATAAATAAAAGCAGCACCAGCTATCATGACTTTCCTATTCGGCATGTTCGTAGCAACTGAGTGGAAACAGCTCTTGACAAAGATTCGCTTTCACGATTCGCGGTTAGTTCGTGTGCTGTCCACACTGTTGACGCTAAATTACACGTAATTTTACATTACACGTTACACACGTCTGGACCCGGCTTAAGATTCATAATATCCTCCCTCTCCTTTTGTCAGCAAAACTAAGAAAAAATTCACCCCCCTATGCCTACTGCCGTAATACTTATGTTTAAGTAAAATTTGAAGGCGGTATTCGAAAATAAGCATAAAAATATATTCGAGGAAAACGTGAACAAAAGAATAAGTAAAGAAGTCGTGAAGACATTATACAAAAGAAGAAGAGATTCAAAGACTATATTTCCATTTCAAATGGATTTTGTTTCCAATAACAGTTCAATACAGTATACGTTCATATTATTAGTATTCTTGCTACAAACATGCTTTCAATATAAGTTTTTATAAAAATAAACATTTCTGGAATTACAGTCTACCAATCAAGTTGCGAAATCACGTTACAATATCGATTGTAATGAGTAGGTACTTCATATTGTATAATTTATATCAGTAATAATACAGTTGAACTCGTGTATTTTCAACACCATCAACTTTCAGTTCACATATTTTTAAGTTTTTAGTTCCCGCTTCTCACGCAAATCCTCTTACGTGTTGAAAAAAAATATCACCTGACATCTGTCATATCCACTATTTTACCTTTTCAATCGCTGGGCCATCAGTGTAATTTTTGGTAAACGTGCTTAAATTCAAAATATTTAACAAAATGTTTAGCGAACTAACTTCATCCTGTTAATTTTGATGTTAATATTGTTAATCGGCAACTTCATCTTGTTCATTTAAGTATGCGCGCGCATCGTAAAATATCATCATTTTTTCATAACTCGCTAAGAGACTAAACTATTTAATTTTGATATTCTTTTTCATGCAAGAAAACATTAATTCAATTTTTTTTATTGAATTATCTGTGATATTATAGACTCTTAAAAGACGGTATTTTTATAAACTGATAAACATTTGTTCTCTAATCATTCAAACACTCATTGCTGAAGAAGAAAATTTACGGCATCATAATGATTTTTTTTTTTTGTTCACATGAAAAATTTTCCAGCAAATTACACGCGGAAGTGATCTCTTGTGAAAATATAAGTAGAAATACAGGGAAAAAGTAATGAAAAACGATGTCATGACAAGCTGATTCAATGCGTTCAATAAATCAAGACGTGTGTGAAGTCCAAAATAACAACGCTTGCAACGATGCGTTGATGTTTGTGCAATCAGGGATGCCAACATTTCTCTAACTGTCTGTAAAAATAAATGTATCTTCTACATTGACTGACCAGATTTTTTTTTTGTATTTTCGAGAGAAGACTACTAAAATCATTTTCTGTCACGCATGATCAAATCTACTACCGAGTTGTAATCATGAATTGAGATTCTGATGTGTATACATTATTTTCATCAAAATGAAAAAGACAAACTGTACTGTTTGTCAATCTCAATCATCGTAATGGTAGATATTAGCAAACTTTGCTGTATGTGCCATTTTTCTGAGACGATACATCGTTAATGGAAATATGCACGGTCTGTATCTACTTTATATATATATAATCAACTGCATTTCTTTATTTTCAATCAACGAAATAAACTATTTTTAGACCCTACAGCCATCAGTTGTTTTTGTTTTTTAAATCGGTGTTATTTTATCATATCCTGAAATTGCAGTATTACGAAATCAGATCACCTAATTTTCGTAGATGATTCTTTGATCATGAAGAGAGCATCTCGTAATATATGCAACATTCAAGCCCAGTCAATTGTCTACACACCCTTTTAGTGGTGGACGTTGACTCAAAGATGTAGTTAATTAAACTGTTAATCGTATCAACTGTTTAATAATAATAATAATAATAATAATAATAATGCGTTTAATGGCCGTTTGTCGACTTTTATGTCATAACAGACGCCATTCGCACCGTTACTATTTTCCATTTTACCACTTCCCATTATTTTCTACATTTTTAAAACTTCAACTTAACTAATAGCAATGGGCGAATGAAGGAATTATAGGAAATTATAGGATAGAATACGTAATTTTGAACTGGGAATTTCATAGGCCTTGAATACGAAACCATCTCGATATTTATCTGGAATTAATTGAGGGAAACCATGGAAAACCTCAATCAAGATGGTCGATACAGGAATTATCGTTTCTCGGCCAGAGGCAGTAGGAAAAAGTCCTAGCCATATCTGCCCCCACCGGGATTCGAACCCGTACGTCCCGAATGCGAATCTAGTGCTGTCACCACTACTCTACCCAGCTCAACTGTTTATGTTTTTAGAATTAATCGGTTGACGATTCAACTACTTTATCTATCATAAACAAAACCCAAAGAACTCCTTCAACAAATAGATCTAATCATCTGTTCTAGATGCCTTGAGCGAACGAAACGAAACCGACATTCACACCCGAACCACACCAATTAGTTCTTAATCCAGTTTTATTTGGTTGAATCCGGACCGATCTCAAACATTCGAAGGAAAAAAACATTAGAAAAAAAACATTTATAAATACACGCTTTTATTGTAGTGTACTAAAAAGGATAAAAATAATGTTTAATAATTTCAGTTCATAATTATAAAAGCCTGAGTTGTAAGCTCTATGTAGTCACGCCCCACGCTTTTATAATTATGAACTGAAATTATTAAAACTTGTTTTTATCCTTTTTAGTGCACTGCTATAAAAGTTTGTCTTTATAAAAGTTTTTTTTGTGATATTTTATTTTCAAATTTTTAGCTACTCCTTTTGGCCGCCATATTGAATTTTATATAACGTCACACCGTTTGCTGTATTTTACTTGTCATACCATCTCATTTGATACCCATATCAAGGGGGTTTTAAAAAGATGATCCGCCATTTTCTGTCGGCCGCCATTTTGAATTTGAAATGAAGTCGTACTGCTGATTGTGTTCTACTTGTTCATTTGATACCTATTGAAAGGGGATTGTAAAGAAGAAGGTAATTCGCCATTTAGTGGTGGCGGCCATATTTGATCTACCATACATTCAATGTAGGTACTATATTGTAGTGTCTTCAGAACCAAAGACGTGTGCAAAATTTCAGCCTATAGCGTTCTTTTTATTTTTCAACTAGTTAACGTAGCGCAGTTAACAATTTCGTTTCGTTAAAATCGTTAACGAACAACCACAACACTTTTTAAGGGACTGTAATTGAATATTTAAAGTTCTTATTTCCGAAATAACGGAAATATATCTTTTTATTTAATTGCGTATTAAATTCCGCTAACTGAAAAACTTTTCAGTACATTTGCGTAAGCGTTGTGACCCGTTAAACTAATAAACGGCGTATGTTGTTATAAGCGATATCATTATAAGCTACTTAAACAGTTAAATTGTGTAAAAGTTTTCTCATTCCTAGTTTTAAGTCCTTCTGTACACACGTCTGTGTATTTAGATGGAAATAGAACGTAGATTAACGCTCTGTCAGAGCAGACTTTTCAGCTTTCAGTATACGAACTCTAATTTTGCCTGTCACGAAAGCGGCGGAACTTCGCGTTTCTCACACATCCTCAGTTGTACTATTTTCACAGAAACGGAAATTAAAAAATCCAAATTTTGAAATCGTGCGTGTGCAGTGTACAAATAGCGTCTTGGTTCAAATACTTATCTGTGCCATAATTAGTGTATTTCTCATATGGCATATAGATACTATTGACGTCGGTCGAATGCCGGAACCTAGGCGTCGAATCAAAATTTCTTGACGTTTCATAGCCTCCTAAACAGTTTGGCACCATTGTTGAAACGTATTATTTTAATGGGTGTATTAAGTAGTTAAATTTTTAATTTTTTAAAATAATTTTAAGTTTACAAAATAAAGCCACAATACCTTGTACAATTATTAGCAAATACACACTATATCGTCGGCAGGGTCTTGGCACTGCGACTCGAGTTTTATTATAAATTGTTCGCGATATTTCTATACTATGTATTCTATAAAACTCTTCGCATCATGTATGTATGTGTGTATATTTGAACGGATTCAACTTAAAAACTATTTGACGACTTTTGATGGAACTTTTTTTAAAATTCTTCTTGTGACTCCAGATGTGTTATAAGTAGTCTGTTTTATTTTACTACTAAATTAATTTTTGAGTTAATAAATGTTAATGATGATTTTGATGATGATGAAATTGGTGACAGATACTGACATTGAAAATGTTTATATTAAAACTAAGAACGCTGCTGATAATATTAATAATGACACTGACGATTTCAATTACGATGATGAAGAAGAATTGGCTGTTATATAGATTTTGGAAAAGTGTTTGATTAAATAATTATCAGATCTATTATTAACCAACTGTCGAATTTATTTTGAACCGAAAGTAAAATGTAAAAGAATAATAATTTAATAAATAAATAATCTCTCTGGGCTTTCAATTTCTCGAGTCATCATTAAGAGCCTTTGTCCCACCACATTTGCATATTCCGATCATCCGTAATGGAATCAAGGTTATTAGACGGAGGGAGTATCCTAATAAATGGACATACACATATAAATACACAAATAGATTTCAAGATGGCCGAACACTCAACTGGCAGATATATAAATATATATTTATTATGAAGTGAAAATCAGCTATTTTGCAAGCGGGACGTGCAAAAAATGTGGTATCTCGAACGTAATGTTCTAGATACTTGAACTATTATTTTACTTCTTGCTTCAAATGCAAGACATGTCGAAAAAACAATATAGGTACTACCACCAAAAGTTTCATAACTATTATTTTTGTCTAAAAATGAAGTAAATCAACATAATACTAGATTACTTGTCAGTAGTAATTAGAAAACGACTGATGTTTCTCACGTTTGAATTAGGTTTCGTTAAAAGCACAAAACATTTTAAAATTATCAACCGCAATTAAACAAAAATGACAGTGATATTTAATTAAACGAATGTGTTAAGGAAATAATTAAAAATTAATTAATACAGAACACTCGATGATTGGAATAGTCAAACGGAAAAATAAACAGATGCAATTATAAGTAAAGATTTATTATGGGAAAGTTAAAGCCCGGAAGTCTATATGCATTCCAAAAATATAATAATCTTAATTACAGCAGTTGCTAACACAATTTTCAATTTTTGTATTTCAGCCAACGGAATAATACGTTTGACAACCCCAAATTAATAAAAAACCCGGGTCGAAGTGCCAAAACCCTGCCGACAATATAGTGTATTTGCGTGTATAGAGCCGTGTGGTTTTATACTTTTATTATGTGAAATTAAGTTTGTTTTTGGGCAAAATAAAAAATTTAACCCCTTAATACACCCCTTAAAATAACATTTTTTTTCTTAATTGTAATATTATTATCAATCTAACGTCTACATTGAATTAAATACACCCTTCAATAAATAAGTCACTATCTGCAAACTAGTGTTTTCATAAAATTTGTAAATCCGGTCCTGTCGGGCCGATTTTATTAAAATTTTGGGGACACTTTTTAATTACTACCAAAGGGTTAAATTTCAATTTTGAAACGATTCGGAGAATTTTTTCGGTATTTTGGGGCCCAAAAACATTTTTCAACCCCTAAAAACTACCCTTAAAATAGCCCGATTAGGCCCATTTTAAATAGGCTTCTTGCGGTGATGGATTTCAACACGTGGTCCAAATTTCGTTGAAATCAATTAACTCTTTCGAAAGTTATTGCGCGAACACACACACACACACATATATATATATATATATATATATATATATATATATATATATATATATACATATATATATAAACATTTTTAAAAATGGTGCCAAAGTGTTTAGGAGGTTATGAAACGTCGAGAAATTTTGGTCCGACCCCTAGGTCCCGCCATCCGACCGACGCCAATAGTGTATGTTGCCATATGGCAAATACACTAAAAAGCTTTTCTCTTATTGGTCTATGACTGTCATGCAGTGAAAGTGAAGGAAAAATTAAAAAGACATGAGTTGAATCCCGGCAAGTTGAAAATATACGAGTTCTACTGTAGTGTATTTTAATTATTAAATTAATTCATGAATTTCATTTTATATCATGTATTACTCTGTAGCCGACCAGGGAAGAGAAATGACATAATTTATTCAAGAAATCTTGAAGTTACATAATTAATAATTTAAAAACAAACATCTTTTTGACAAACGAAACATCTGCCTATTTTCTGGTGATTCTTATAATTTCTGTACATTGAAGAATGTATTTCCATAAAAATTAGCCGAAATTAAACATGACGAAAGAACTTTATTCCAAAACAATGTTGGAAATATACATAATTCTTTCCGGAGAACAACGCCCCATGCTGTACAAAAGATAAATTTGTCATCCCAAACAAAAACAAACAATAAATAACACAAATGAAAGTAAATAATTTTACCGTCCAAAAATGTACCGGGTATCAAATTTCGGTAATAGACGACGATATTTACAGTACCGTATCACAATTTTTTAGTTAGAGAACCTCATAACATCTTTTATAGTATTTAGTATTGATGTTTTAAAATTATACTTGTTTGAAAAAAATGTATTTCTGTATGAATCTTTACTATTGTGATGCGTAGCTGTCAAAATGTTTAAAAAATTACTAACAAGTTCTAATTCAAAATTAAATAATACTAAATATCTTTCACAAGCCACCTAGGCATAACTTCAAAGTTAAAAAAATCACTGAGATAATAGAAAATGTCAAGTTCAACATGAACTTCAAAAGTCGAGTCTAAAACTGTTAAATTATTTTTGTCCAGAAAAAAGAAAATAAATGATATCATTATTAGCCAGATTAAATTGATGACACAATTATCTAAAATAAAGCTTCTAATAGTATAACGAACAAATAATTAATATACTTTTTCACAGTAGTGCACTCGCTAATGTCCTCAAATGTCGAACGTTTATAACCTACACTATCGATGCACTAGTATAGAAAAGATACATGGAATGTTTTCTCTGTTAATGAACTTAAAAAAGCATTATATTCAGATACATTTTGCTACGTTATTGAAAAAAGTGAGCAGAAGTCACACTTCTTTGGCGTGATCCCGATAATTGATATTCGCATTTTCGTTAAAGAAGAACATTGATAGCAGTCTAAAGTTGTTATTCATTCAGGATATGTTTATGAAAAACGCCTATAGCGCAAAAAAAGTATAAAGTAATAGCTTTTAAGAAGTCCCGTCCGATGTCGCTAGTATGACCTACTTTGTTGTTTTATGAAATAACTATTTTGACGTTATCAGAAACAACATCCGAAACATATTCGTTGCATGCTGCGTGCGCAACTTCCGTAACAGAGAAAATTTTACCCTCAGTGCGCCAAAAGAAACTTCAAAAAACTCTAAATTTAAACGAACCTAAATTGAAAAAATATCAAGATCTGTCGTACGCACTTTCCAGTTTTGTTATCAATTCAGTAAATCACACCAAAATCCCGGATCAAGGACAGAATGATTTATCACTTGTTTTCTACAGAATTATGCATTGGCTTTAACATATGTACCACGTATTACATACTATGCATGAACTGAATACAATACTGTATGAAAGAAAATCTCCGTTACGTAATTGTTTGTGATTTTAATCTACAAAAAGTAAATCTTTAACATAATAAACTTCCACAATTCATGTTCCAAACGATCTAAAATTTGTATCAAATAAAAATTTTGCAGTGGAAATACTTAAGCGGATTTCACTAGTTAATTCAGGTTTTACAGCGAAAGAAAAGTGCGGAGTTATATTAGAAATATAAACCATCATTTAATCCAAATTTTACATCGATGGTGTGTCTAAACTGCTATTAAATATTTGTATTATTTTGAAAGCAACCGTGAAACATTCTGAACTTTGCATTTTTTGATAATCTGAATAGTCTATTGATTCAACTGTAAAATCAAAATCTGTCTGATTTTTGAAAAATATAGTAAGAAAGTTCGAATTACAATCAAAAATTTCTTCAGATAATTTAAAAATTAGGTAGACTACCAATATCATCATAATTATTTTTGTTGAATTACATAAAAAAAATCTGATAATATTTTAGCAGCGCAGATTTGACTCTATTTTGATGCCTAGATGTCTGATTATCTTCTTGTTCTCTAATAAACCAAACAGAAATATTAAAATATTAAGAATTCAAATATGATTTAAGCAAGGAATCAATTTATTAATCGAATATGAAGTGTGACTTTTTTTGATAACCGAATACTTTAAATTTTTTTATAATCATCTCATGTTGTTGAACGAAACTAGTTAAATAAGTGTGGATAAAATCTGTGGCACAGGATCATAAAAACACAATACTGAAGTTTAAATTTGCATTTTCACTGACGTTTCGGTGCGCTTTGCACCATCTTCAGAGTTCTAAAAATATTTGTATAGAAATGATGTTAGTGTTATAAATATAAACGGGTTACAATAATATGTACAAACTTACCGAATGCTGTCAATTCATATCAGTATTTCGTCGAAATATTAAAAACATGGTGATTGGTTTCACAATATATATAAATAGGTAAAATGGATGTTTGTAATAAAATATTTTAGTTAAAATTGTTTATGCCAATTATTAAAATTGTCACTCACTACATCCACTCAAAACGAATTTTATTATAAGACTAAAAGGAAATAATGATATGAAATGACAACTTTTAATAATGATGTTTATGTAATCACGATTATATTTTATCAATTAATTTACTATATATATGGGACAAATTCTCAATATATGTCCGTTTATTGATACAGTAAGGCCTCGATAATCCGGACTAATTAAAACCGCTGTGATCCGGATTAGTAAAAAATTCGGATTACTGAAGCAGCCCAGCTTTTTTATTGTAAAGGTAAACATTTATTATAAAATAACTAGAAAATAGTACGTAAACAAAAAATTATGCAAAATAGAAGTATATTTATTAAATTTTATATTATTGTTTGCTTAACCCTTTTCTGCTAGCTCTAAAATTATTATTTCCATAGATTTCGGTATAGAAGTTTTGCTTTGGCAGATAAGATTTCGTAGGGAATTGGAACATGCCTTGATCGTTGTGTACAAAACCATGCATACAAATGAGTTTCCATTTCTGGATATTCGGCTTTTCGTAATTCCTTTCGGGCGCCGGGACATAGTAAATCATAGTAAAAATCCAAAATAGTCATTAAAATATGCCATATTTTTTGATTTTGCTTTTGTTCTTTTTTATATCGGAAATTGATGTTCCTATCCTGTATTCATTTGCCAAAACTTTTCCACTTTCACCACGGGCTATGTCGGATTTTTGTTTTATTGACAACGCAGTGTGTTTTCTTCTAGAAGCTATTTTAACATATACGTGTATAAAATTATTTTATATACTTATGTAGAACATAAAATAACGCACCTATATACAATTAATACTCAATCAAAACAACGTCACACATATAATGCCTGCTTATAGGAATCCTCAGATATGTATCAGATCCGACCGAATACATGGTGGGGAATCTCTCACTATCGCTATAGTATCGAATGCTATTAATTTGAATGAAATAGACGTTTAAAAACGCAGATCCGAATTACCAAGTACCGTCAAATCCGGATTATAAAGTACACAATGTAATTGAAATGCTTAGCCGAATTATCAAAGAATTCGGTTTACTGAATGTCCGAATTATCGAGGCCTTACTGTACTATTTTTGTATTTTTTAATGAAAACCATTTCTAAAAATATGCGTTTGAAATAATTTGGTTCTTGGATTAGAATTGTAGGGTTATTGAAGTCGAAATTATGTTTGTAATTGAAACTGTGTTGAACTAGTGATGTGAAATTAGAATTGGGGTAAAAATATTTTGTACATTTGTTTAAATCATAGTTGTGTTGTTTTACGCAGAGGGACAGATATTGAGAAGTTTGACCAATATTTTTTATCCACACTTATCCAACAACCATCAAGGATCACAACCACTCTAATTAACTTCTTTTAATTAGTGTCAACCTCGAAACTAGTTAACTTAATATTCATTTAATATGTTGTGTTTTTGAGAGTCTTGTTTCAAAGATTTTACCCAACTTTTTTTCAACCAGTAGTGTACACATAGCTGCACGTTTGTGGTTCAAAGAACACACAAGGATTCAAACAGCTGGTTCGAATCTGGCAAACCGATTACAAAACCTATGATGGATGGGGCGGTTAGTGCATATGTGATAGGTGATGTGGTGATCGGTGGTTGAGTTTAATAGTAAACAGTGTTAAACTGCGGTTTACAACTGCGTTTTGTTGCCACAATCTGCCAGTTAAGCTATTCAGGATGGACTAACTTACCGAAATTCGGTGGGGTGAAGATATTTGGAAGAGTATATCTGTGAAATAAAAGAAAAATTGATTTGTTGATATTATTACACTAATGCTCAGTTACAGAAAGCGTCGTCAAGAAATCTGATTTGATAATGACTAGATTGTGAGCGTACACATTTCTTCACATGAAACACGTTGTAGAATTTTAAATCGTTCTTGCTCGAAAAATAATTGTTCGATTCAAACAATATTCCTCGTAAACTGCGGATACATGTACTTAACATCTTTTTTTGTACAATTTACACTTCAAAACAATTTTTTTCTACGCATTTTGATAAAAATTTAGCTTGAAAAGCAATCTTTTTCAATGTAGATCAGACATCTGTTTTTGTGTGAGTACAAATAACAGAGTTTCACAGCGACATTAGAGTGCTTCTGCATTTATAAACACAGTAAATGTATGATCACATTCTAAGGTCATTGTCAAATACATTTTTTTGACAATGCTTTTTGCAACCCAGTATAAGAGTTTTAATAAAGGGAAGGTGTATACATTACACCTTATAACAAAAATTATTTAAAAACAAAATAATGGTTTGAATTATTCACCTGTTTTTGGACCATTGTCATATTACATGAAACGCGATGTGACACCACGAATAATTAAACAGATTTTTTGTAGACAGTTCTCTGTATATAAAAAATTAACGAATTTAAAATGCACATCTTAAAAAATCATAAAAAATGAAAATCAGAAAATAAGTCATTTCACTCGAGATTACAACAAAAAAACTGTAAAGAATAATTTACAGAATAAGCCCATTCATTTATCAGAATGTTTATTTACAGTACAACCCTGAAGATTGGTATAAAAAACGCTAAAGAAAATGTGGAATAACAAGCAAGAAGGATCAGAGAACACCTGTGTTCTGTTAAAAACAAAAATAAACATTTAAAAAAAAGCCTGCACTTTTAGTTTATGTATTTATATTTTGTTTAAGTGTTTAAGTCTTAAGGTTCTGAAATTTTCATCGATGGGAATGTTTTTTTCGACGAAAGATCCACACCCACTAAATCGATCGATCGGTACGGCAATGAATACCCACACTGGATATGGCCGAGTCGATCCGAGTCGACACATCGAGAAATTTTGGTTTGATCTCTAGATACCGCCATCCCACCGACGCCAATAGTGTATGAGCCATATGCAAATACACTAACAATTGAAAAAAAACCTGGGTCGCAGTGCCAAAACCAGAAGCGTAGCGTGCCTTGGCGGGGCCCCGTGTAAATATTTGTTTGGGGGCCCCGTTGAAGTAAATGACTTAAACGGGGAAATCCCGCAGCCCACGATAACCGATGTAGGGTGTTGTCAACTTTTGAACGCACGCTTTACGCGGGAAAAAAAGAAATAGCTTTTTTTTGACTTTTGTCATTTCTGAAATAAAAAAAAAATTGGGAAGTTTTTATTAAGTTTTGCTTACGCACGTTGGGGGCCCCCGTGGCCCGGGGGCCCCGTATAATTGATACGGCAGATACGACGGTAGCTACGCCCCTGGCCAAAACCCTGCCGACAATATAGTGTATTTTATTTATACAGGCAGTGTAGCTTTATTATGCAAACTTAAGTTGGTTTTTGGGCAAAATAAAAAAATTGACTCCTTAATGCACACCTTAAAATAACATTTTTTTTCTTAATTGCAATAATATTATCAATCGAACCTCTATACCAAATTATATATAACTTTCAGTAAATAATTCACCATCTGCAAACTAGTGTTTTCATAAAATTTGTAAGTCCGGTCCTGTCGGGCCGATTTTATTAAAATTTTAAGACACTTTTTAATTACTACTAAAGGGTTACATGTCAATTTTGAAACGATTCTGAGAATTTTTTCGGTATTTTGGAGCCCAAAAACATTTTTCAACCCCTAAAAACTACCCTTAAAATGCCCCGATTACGCCCATTTTAAATAGGCTTCTTGCGGTGATGGATTTCAACATGTGGAGCAAATTTCGTTAAAAACAATTAACTCTTTCGAAAGTTATTGCCCGCATATATATATATATATATATATATATATATATATATATATATATATAAACATTTTTAAAAATGGTGCCAAAGTGTTTAGGAGGTTATGAAACGTCGAGAAATTTTGGTCCCGCCATCCGACCATAGTGTATGTTGCCATATGGCAATTACACTAAAAATAGCAACCGAGAAATTATGACATACCAATGTGCATTCAACTTTAAAATGTCACTCAACACACTTGTCTCAGATAAGCAAGCACCATATAAGTTTAATAATATGTGAGAAAGTGTGCGAGGGAGATAAAAGCAGATTCAGGATAAAATCGTAAATTCCTTCACAACAAGAGTGTGTAACTCCCACTTGAGAAGTGTGAAGACGAGAAACTTTACGTTTTGTGTATAGAAATAGTCAAACGTGGATATCGAATGGGACAAAAGTCGAGATACGTAAACACGTTTGACTTTTTTTTAATTTAACGGACTGACAAAGATTAGAGGTTGACTCTAATTAAAAAAACCCGGGTCACAGTGCCAAAACCCTGCCGATAATATAGTGTATTTGCTTGTATAGGGCCGTGTGGTTTTATACTTTTATTATGTGAAATTAAGTTTGTTTTTGGGAAAAATAAAAAATTTAACCCCTTAATACACCCCTTAAAATAACATTTTTTTCTTAATTGTAATATTATTATCAATCTAACGTCTACACCGAATTAAATACACCCTTCAATAAATAAGTCACTATCTGCAAACTAGTGTTTTCATAAAATTTGTAAATCCGGTCCTGTCGGGCCGATTTTATTAAAATTGTGGGGACACTTTTTAATCACTACCGAAGGGTTAAATTTCAATTTTGAAACGATTCGGAGAATTTTTTCGGTAATTTGGGGCCCAAAAACAGTTTTCAACCCCTAAAAACTACCCTTAAAATAGCCCGATTAGGCCCATTTTAAATAGGCTTCTTGCGGTAATGGGTTTCAACACGTGGCCCAAATTTCGTTGAAATCAATTGACTCTTTCGAAAGTTATCGCGCGTACACATATATATATATATAAATATATATATATATATATATACATATATATATAAACATTTTTAAAAATGGTGCCAAAGTGTTTAGGAGGTTATGAAACGTCGAGAAATTTTGGTCCGACCCCTAGGTCCCGCCATCCGACCGACGCCAATAGTGTATGTTGCCATATGGCAAATACACTAATACGTTAATTAGAGTGGTTGTGATCCTTGATGATTGTTGGATAAGTGTGGATAAAATCTGTGGCACAGGATCAATAAAAACACAATACTGAAGTTTAAATTTGCATTTTCACTGACGTTTCGATGCGCTTTGCACCATCTTCAGAGTTCGAATGTTGTCAATTCATATCAGTATTTCGTCGAAAGATTGAAAACATGGTGATAATGTGATTGGTTTCACAATATATATAAATAGGTAAAATGGATGTTTGTAATAAAATATTTTAGTTAAAGTTGTTTATGCCAATGATTAAAATTGTCACTAAATAAAATTGATGGCATCCACTCAAAACGTATTTTATTATAAGACTCAATCCACTCAAAACGAATTTTATTATAAGACTTCGTTTTGAGTGGATGCCATCAATTTTATTTAGTGACAATTTTAATCATTGGCATAAACAATTTTAACTAAAATATTTTATTACAAACATCCATTTTACCTATTTATATATATTGCGAAACCAATCACATTATCACCATGTTTTCAATCTTTCGACGAAATACTGATATGAATTGACAGCATTCGAACTCTGAAGATGGTGCAAAGCGCACCGAAACGCTAGTGAAAATGCAAATTTAAACTTCAGTATTGTGTTTCTATTGATCCTGTGCCACGGATTTTATCCACACTTATCCAACTTAAATTTCGTTCCTAAATAGCTATGTGGCTTGTCGACATGAAAGTGGTAATATAATAATTAATTGACAAAATGTGAATTTGTATTTGTGTGCTATAAAGAGACACTATCTATTAGGGACTGCAATGCTAGATCCAGCACATTTTTGGCCTTGCTAAATCCAGCTGGATCCAGCGGTGCGGTTCCGCAATCAGCTAAAAACAAGTAATTAACTAGGTCTGAGAAGGATTATGATAAGATATTGAAGAAAGAAGTGGCACTTTATTTGATGACTCTGAAACCAACCAGCGTAGAGGTAGAGAGAGCTCTTTCCGCATTCGTGTATATTTATAATTCTTTAAGAACAATAACATTTCTTTTTTGAGATCTTGCTTTAAAAAAAGTAAAAAAAATACTGGTGTCTACATAATATTGGCTTTATTCTTTAAAATACAAGTCAAGTCTTAAATTACATAATATAATTTATAAAATTTTGTTTCTAACCCGGGCGCCAGACAGCAACAATATTTGAACACTTGTTTTAACTAGGGATGGGGATTTTAAATCGATTATTCGAAATAATCGATTATTTTCCTGCCAATCGATTCCGATTATTTCGAAAAACCGATTGTGGGGAAAACCAATTATTTTATTACCCTAAAATCGGATAATCGGTCCAAGAAAGAATATTTTTCCCGATTTTATAGAAGAAAAAAAGTTTTATTGTTCTTTTAAAACTGTGGGAACGAATAGGCAAGTTGCTGTTCGTTCCCACAGTTTTAAAAGAACAATAAAACTTTTTTGCTTCTATAAAATCGGGAAAAATATTCTTTTTGTGATTATTTCGAATAATCGATTTATAATCCCCATCCCTAGTTAAAACAAGTGTTCAAATATTGTTGCTATGTCTGGCGCCGGCATAATAAGAGTTAACCAAACATTTTTGAAGCGGGAAACGCAATTTAATCTCTAAAATTATTGAGACTGAGAAACAGAATACATAGTTTGTAAAATAGGTAAACGAATAACTATTTCAGATATCTAGATTATCAATTTCGGTGATTTAAAACTGTATTGTGATAATTAATAATAATTATACTCCGGATACTCGTAACTATTACTTACTATTAGAGTACTTTACTAACGCCAAAAAATCGAGTAAGTATTTGATGTAAATGTAGATAAATAGTTAAAAATTGTTACATTTATTTGAAAAATCGATTAATGCTGGATCCCCGCTGCATTCAGCTGGATTAGCTTTAATCCAGCATAAATTTATCTTAAAAATAAACCTTAATGGGTTGACGGGGGGGGGGGGGGCATTCATAAAGGATACGCTGTATTTCTGAAATTGCTCAAGCTAAAAACGTATGAGACTCGGAAAAAATACTATTCTTAGAAAATAAAGACATACATCTACCCGAAAAGGATGGGGTAAATTTTATATAAAAGAACTGCGGGTACAATCACGTAAACGAAGTCACAGTTAAACCGCTAGTTTTAATATAACACTACCCCGCTGTAAATGTTATAACTAAATGTGGAAACTAAATTAAGGTTACGTTATGTAAAGGTTTGCGTGATCTTTGTAATTATTGTAAATAAACTGAACTGCCCCCTTAACACTTGACCAACGTTCAATATGCTTATAAATTATTCAACCGAGTTTTTCTGAAGTTTTAATGTGTTTGTTGTAATTTTCTTTTATGTTAAGTTTTACATATTTTTGCCACGAAAAAGTACAATTAACCACAACAGCTGCCTTTATTCACTTTTACAAATTATCTTGATTATACACAATCAATTATTTTTTTCTTATATCGAAATAAAAGTTTCTTATTTTTATTCTTGTGAATTTTGGCATGACTTTCGTATTTCTATTTTATTTGACATTTTCTATATATTAAATAAAACAGCAATAATCGATAAAATGCAATCATATCCAGCTATTTTAACCGACTTCAAAAAAAGGAGGTTCTCGATTCGTCGGAATCTTTTTTTAAATTATTTTTTATGTATGTTTCCCGATTACTCGAAGACGCCTGAACCGATTTGGAAAATTCTTTTTTTGTTTCAAAGTGTACCTATACATCCCAGGTGGTCCCATATGGTCATCAGGTCAGGATCTGATGATGGAACCCTGGAGAAATCGAGAGAAATCTTCAAAAATGTGCGAAATCAAATCCACCACTAAAAAGTAAAAAATAAAAAAATTAAAAAAAAAAATATTAACCTCCTTCAAAAAAATCACTAAAAAGATGAAAATAATGAAATTTTGAGGTCGGAGCTAATTTCATTACAAAAACTTTTAATTACATATCTACTTTTATTAAATAGGCGCCGACCTCAAAATTTCATTATTTTCATCTTTTTAGTGATTTTTTTGAAGGAGGTTAATATTTTTTTTAAAAAAAGTTTTTTTATTTTTTACTTTTTAGTGATGGATTTGATTTCGCACATTTTTGAAGATTTCCCTCGATTTCTCCAGAGTTCCATCATTAGATCCTGACCTGATGACTATGGGACCACCTGGGATGTATTTGATTTTTTTGAACGAGATTAATATTTTTTTTTTAAGTTTTTTTTTATAAAAAACGTTAACATTATTTTTAATTTGTTCTTTTTCTTGTTACAGGTAAAGGACAGCAAAATTCTGCACTTCAAGCAATTAATCAGTGTACGTTTATCTTTAAAGGTACTTTATATTTAATGTAAACATGCAGCGATGTAGCCAAATACTTTTTTGTCATACCGTCTATAAAATAGCTGCTTTACATGGTATATACGCAAACATGCAAACTAACCCATAACACACCAGTGCTGTAATTAAAATCAGAAGTAGGCTAACAAAAGATTTCAACTTGAAATTTCACAAAGCAAAAAAAAAATTGTAACAGAAAAAAATCCTCAGTTTGCGCCGGCGCGATATAGCAACTGTATCATCATTCATGCAATCGCTACGAAAACTATTTTTCATAAGCCACTTTTCTTTGTGAGAACAAATGTTCTGCTTGATTACGACCCTGGTCAGTAATATATCTAGTTTAATATAAAATATTACAATAATTTAAACATTTAATTTTTGTCACGTTCAAGTGGATCGCCTCGAACTCTCTGTTACGCGAACGGAGAATGGAAATAAAAGTTAAATGACTAACGTCATTAAAGTTGACTAAGCTGCATTTCTACAACACAATATAGTTACACTGCTGGACAGAAAGATCTGTCATGGAATCTAAACTGATAATGGTAATATTTATATAACTATATACAGAGTAGCTTTTATAGATTCTTTTTGTAATATTTGTTTGGAAGAATATTTCCATCTACATAATAAAAAAACCCAGGTCGCAGTGCCAAAACCCTGCCGACAATATAGTGTATTTGCTTATACGGGCAATGTAGCTTTATTATGCGAATATAAGTTGGTTTTTGGGCAAAATAAAAAAATTGACTACTTAATACACCCCTTAAAATAATATTTTTTTTCTTAATTGCAATATTATTATTAATCGAACCTCTATATCAAATTATATACACCTTTTAGTAAATAATTCACTATCTGCAAAATAGTGTTTTCATAAAATTTGTAAATCCGGTCCTGTCGGGCCGATTTTATTAAAATTTTAGGGACACATTTTAATTACTACCAGAGGGTTAAATTTCAATTTTGAAACGATTCGGAGAATATTTTCGGTATTTTGGGGCCCAAAAACCTTTGTCAACCCCTAAAAACTACCCTTAAAACGATCCGATTAAGCCCATTTTAAATAGGCTTCTTGCGGTGATGAATTTCAACGCGTGGACCAAATTTAGTTGAAATCAATTAACTCTTTCGAAAGTTATTGCCCGCACATATATATATAAAAATATATATAATGATGCCAAAGTGTTTAGGAGGTTATGAAACGTCGAAAAATTTTGGTCCGACCCCTAGGTCCCGCCATCCAACCGACGCCAATAGTGTATGTTGCCATATGGCAAATACACTAATAATACCAAAATCAACATTTTACATAATAAATCTGAAGAGAAAAGAACTTAGTTCGCATGAAACAACGAAATTCAGCAAAACCATAAACTATGCACATTCTTTCGACAGACGTACTTTCCCCAGTCACACTGTATAGTTAAAATAAAAATTAAAATTACGGACCAAACGTCCGCATCTATATTTTGTGGCTACCCAGCACAAAATGGTAGAGTGTGTGAATGAACTGTCGCACTTTGTAATTCTTGAATTACTTGCGCGATCCCCTATAAAATAGCTGCTTTTCATGTCTGTATAGCGGTTGTAAAATTACCCTTTTTCGCACTGTTGCATAAAGTATAACAAAATAAATGCGATTTAAAAATCCAATATTTATATCTCTGTCAGTTGCTATATGAGCGATAGAGAAGCAAAGCAGATACTGACAGTCCATGGAGATATCAAAATGGCTGAACCTGAACTATCAAAAATCAAAAACATGCGTATCATGATCTGCAAATCAGCTATTTTATAATGTTTTTATGACTCGTGTGACTGTTAAAACTCGCTAATCACTCAAATTATTAACGCAGTGTCACACCTTGTTTTTTTATGTTTGTTTATTAAATTGTAGGTATTTATAGACATTATTTAACTACCACGACTTTTATATTAAACAGCCTCCTTTTTTGAAAACTATTGAAAATTGAATTGAATAATAATCGAGTTATACATGACGCCTTTCTACAGTACTGTATATTTGGTTTAACACGTCTAATAAGGCCCGACAGCACTACAATACGAGGAAAGTTTTAAACAGTTCTGAAATGTCATTGCCTGTTGCCCTTAAACTTTCTGTCGTATATATTCATGTACAATATGATATTTCCGCAAGTTTTGTTAGTTTTAATAAAGTTAGCGCGATTGCTCCAAATATATAACAAAACGCGAGTTCAGTTTGGGCTTTAAAGTTTTGTTCAGATTAAAGTCAATAGAATGAATAGTCCTTTCACGATTGAATTCATTTTATTAATCTCGTTCAACCATAGCAACTGAACTGGAAACTATTAGATTAATTTTAATACGTTATAACATTTATCACACCTAATTAATAAGTCTTACACTACTTGTATTTTTTACTCTAAATCCAAGCTGCGTCAGTTGTTAGGAAAGTTCAACTGACGTCAGTTGACTGACGCCAATGACTGGCTTCGTGTAGACTGACCTAGTGGCCAGGCAGGTCTTACCCAAGGAATAGGTTTTGAGCCAGTCGAGTCGGTTACTTTTTCTGCCACCATTTTCTTCATTGGCGCCTCAATCAGCGGTGTCCGAACGGTTCTTGGTGAATAGAGTCAAGTTTACCCTAAATCAGTTGTCATCAGTTGCTGAGTAGAAAGTTTGCATATAGTAGAATGACTTTCTTCTGGATCTTTGAATTATAATTCTGCCACTATCGAGTGACTATAGCTGATAAGATGATCCACGAGTGTTCTTCTCTTCAGCAAGTCTTCCTAAATTCGTGTAGTAAAGTATTACATGACTCGAGCACGAATTTCTAAATTATACATCGAATGTTTCGTTTAATTCATTCCAAGGCAGTACTGATTTTGCACGCTTGGCCATATTTACATTCCTACGGGCTCTCAAATCTGCTTGGTTTAACTTCCATGCGAACTGTTACTGAAAATTTACAGGTTATAATCACTGACGTCAGTCAATCTTTCTGGAAGGTCTACCCACTTATCATTGTTTTTTTAGTTTTTTATGTCATATGAACCATTGATGCCAATAAAATGTCTATTATTAGTACTTATGACTGGTGAAGTGTCAACTGAAAATTGATATTGTTATATGATTTTATTAGTTACTTAAGTGCAACACTAGCTGTATTTAACTACACTTGATAAATATATTACAATGTACCCCATAACCTATATTTTATTACATACAATGTTATTTGTATAATAATGAAGACAATAGCAGTGCTCAAGTAACTGAGAATTTCGAATAAAAATTAGATTGTCCTGATAATATTTCTATTAATTTTCACAGAATAAATTATGTTCCGATTTTTTTGACTTACCGGTATTAAACATTTTCAATAATGTGAAGTTATTGGTTTGAATCCGATTTTCGAAAATCGAGTTTTCATCAGATCTCGACGTTTTGTAGTCCTAGGAATCTATTCTGGCTATATTAGGATGGATGTCCGCATGTGATGTGTGTGTGTGTGTTTCTGTAAACAAATTTTTGTCGTACGTTATCTTTGAAGCAAGGGTTTTACGAGTTTGCGACATTCAAAATGGCTTATTGAGACTTAGATCTGATTAGATTTTAGAGTCAATCATTAAATTATAGTTTTAAAGCTAACTCCTAATCTACTATAGTCTATATACAGTGATCAGAAAAGTATTATGCAATTTTTTGATCGCCCGAATCTTATATATTTAAACGAGCAATTCTTGTATATATATATATATGTATATATTTCTGTCTTGATTAGAAATATTTCGCGTATTTAACGGCTCTAACGATTTGGATGAAATTCACGGAAAGGGGGTATTGGGGGACAAAAAATCGATCTAGATAGATCTTATTCCCGGAAAGATTAGTTTTCACACAGATTTAATCATTTAAAAAAAAAAAAATTTTTTTGACGTTTCAAAATACATACTATAATATTGTAAGTAACCTTGGAAATTACAAATGAACAATTGTGTCAAAAATACTGACAGTGAATAAGTTATACTAAGTAAAACGTGGTAAAACGTCAATTATTTTAATAAAAAAGAAGAAATTTTAATTAGGAACCTCCGAGCTAAGCTCGGTCTCCCAGGTATATAAATTTATATATACTAGATGTCACCGTATTTATGTGGGTCACCGTAGTCTTTTTTCCCGAAATCGACCACAAGTGTAGTTCCGTGGCGAAATGCACAGTTGCATGTTCGCCCCTATACAATACAACAGTGCATATATACCAATGAATAACGTGGCAACATTATGGGTTTCGATTTATAACAATCACACATTATGTAGTAAGTTTACGATAGGATTAACAAAGGGTTAAATCTAATAATAATTTAAATAAAACATATGTGAACATTTGTCAACTTTATAAATACATAATATATAGCGGTCTAACATTTATGAACTCGTTTCGGTTCCTTGGGTACCAGGGGTGAACAATACGGCTTATCAAACAATAAACTTCCTACATTGAGATTTTAACCAATGCTGTGAAGTTATAGTAATAAATTATATTTATTTCGTTTACAAAGTAAACAAGGTAGAATAAATGCAATTAATGTAAAGCTACGTAAAATATACAATACTCAAAAAGATAAATTTAAAACTGTTTAAAATCATATGAAACACGTTTTAGCAACATTTCCTTATTACTTTTTTATATAGCTGCCTTACTTTTCTAAGTAGCTTATTATAGACGGCAATTATCCAATAATTGGCTCTGCATTTATATTTGTTCGCTGAGAATCTCAACTGGATAATGTCAATATTTACCCTAGTATCATGGTAATTATGGCTTTCATATTATGTTAAATGAAGAATAAAACTGTTTAATATCTGTCAAGCAGTGAAAAAGTTATGATTTCAAAGTAAAGTGTCGAAATTAATATTAAACTATACAAACATACCGTATTTAGTTAATAAAGAAAATTATTTTCAATTTAAAATTAAGAGGATACCTAATGCAGTTTTGAAGATAGTACGGTACATCAAATCTTAAAAAGTTACTTTTCATTACAAATATCGTGTAGTATTGTATAAAACATTCTTTAATGAAATATTTCAATAGTGTACATTCGGCTTAAGGCTTAATTTTACCTGAAACGCAATCCTCAAGACGATGCTTATTTTTTGATATTTAATATGGATTTACTGTTGTTCATATAATTAAGACCAGGAACGGCGAAATAACTGTTTGACATGTGGAGAAGGAAGTCACCTTGTGTTTTTATTTTTTATTTAACCCTTTGAGTGCCCAAATTATTTTTAGAGAATTAGCTAAAAGTGTCACTCTCTAATTCTAATTACAAAAACAATAAAAATCGATAAGTATGAAATGGGGATCGTATTAGTTCGTTCGGGAGCAAAAGCGCGATCGCGCTCCTGGCATTTTCGGCTAGCGTATTGAGGAGCGCGATCGCGCTCCTTGATAGGGATGTCGGGAGTGCCAAAAAGTATCGATATTTTTTCAAGTATCGATATCGGTACCGATATATTTTTTACAAAATATCGATATATAGATATATCGGTACCATTTGAAAACGAACATTGGCACTCGAAGAAATTAGTAGACATATTGGCTAGCTTAATATAATCTCAAATAGCAGTTAACGGACATTATTTCTAATAAATCAAGTAATAAATAATTATCTGAAATCAAAAACTACGATAAGATTTTTTTTTATTTATTAATCAACCGTCTAATACATTTTATAGGAGCAGATAATTTTAGAGATTAATCGAACAATTACTTAATAAAGCCAGAGATAGCGTATTAATGGCATGCGTGCCACAGGTAACATTCAACAGATAATTGTTGGTACAGCATGAATTGAGGTGTAAATCGAAATAATTAAAAATATTCTAGATATTGTAGAAATGAAATGAAATATTGTATGAATAGCTACATACAAGTGTTGCTACTGGAAAGAAATATCGGTTTTCGATACTCGGAATTTTATATCGATATATCGAAATATTAAATATCGGCCAAAAATATATATATCGATATTTTTTTGACATCCCTACTCCTTGACACTCAAAAGGTTAAAGCAAATACAGAAATTCGTTTACTACATTGTGTGGCAGGGTTCGATGTACAAAATATATTTTGCAAAATTTATTTTTTTTGTGACAGTGAAATTGCCACACACAAGAAGCTTTTAAGTGTGGGTCTCCTTTGAAAAGTAAGTTTCTGTGCTATGATGAAAAACATTAGATATTGTTTTTTTTTTTATTATTTAACAGGAAATTGGACAATTCAATTTTAATATAGTAAACTAAATTAAAAAATTTGCGACGTTTCGTTAATTCGTTTTAACTTCTTCGGGCAAAACTTTAATTAGTTATATTATATTATTATATAATAGTTATAATGGACGTGAACAATATTGAGAATTAAAAATTGGAGTCGTATCATTGAGAATTTTATTACAAGTTTAATGTGTTCATTATTATTGTCACTGCAGGTCGTATTTGAATTTTTAATAGATATGTCTCAGTGACTTTATTAACAATATAATAGGTTATAATGTTTTATGATCATAAATAATAAAATAAGATCGTTGCACTTTTCTTCTAATGAATGCATACCAGGGGCGGAGAGGATAGGGGACGAGCTACATCAAACGATTGTATATATACATAATATATTTATAGTTAACGACATAAAGGGCGCAGCAGCGGCTTTGGTGATTTTAATAGCGGATGTTGGTACTATTGATTGGGGCCGTTAACATCCGATTGTGGATTATGCATCTGTGTCTATGATACACAGTGGAAACTCTAATTGCATATTCGTGTACACTGTACAGTATGGTTTATAATCTATATGGATATTACTGTATAGTTTTCAAAAAACATTTACAATGTAATCTTGAACTTCAAGATTACATTGTAAATGTTTCAAGACTTGAAGCTCGCGCACAAATTGGACAAAAATAACTGATATCAAGTTCCAAGGATATAGTAACAAAAAAAAAAATTATAAGGAGCCTCACCCTTATAAGCTCACATAAGAAGTTTACCTTCTTTAGTTTTTAATATTATAATTACGCCGAAATTATTACACATTTTAAGAGGGCACTTTGATGTTTATGTCGTGAAAATTCTCACATCGACTGATCGTCACATTCATACCATAGTTTTATTTACATACTATAATCTATAGAAAAAGATTTTTAATATGAATTGTCTGTAATATATCAACATCATAACCTCACATTATGTGATGTTTCAGCATATACCTGATATATATATACCTGATATCTGAAAATAGAAAATATGTTATTAGTGTATTTGCCATATGGCAACATACACTATTGGCGTCGGTCGGATGGCGGGACCTAGGGGTCGGACCAAAATTTCTCGCCGTTTCATAACCTCCTAAACACTTTGGCACCATTTTTAAAAATGTTTATATATATATATGTATATATATATATATTTATATATATATATATATATATATATATATATATATATACGTATATATATATATATATGTGTGCGGGCAATAACTTTCGAAAGAGTTAATTGATTTTAATGAAATTTGGCCCACGTGTTGAAATCCATCACCGCAAGAAGCCTATTTAAAATGGGCGTAATCGGGTCATTTTAAGGGTAGTTTTTAGGGGTTGAAAATTGTTTTTGGGCCTTAAAACACCGAAAAAAATCTCCGAATCGTTTTAAAATTGAAATTTAACCCTCTGGTAATAATTAAAATGTGTCCCTAAAATTTTAATAAAATCGGCCGGACAGGACCGGATTTACAAATTTTATGAAAACACTATTTTGCAGATAGGGAATTTTTTACTGAAAGGTGTATATAATTTGGTATATAGGTTCGATTGATAATAACAGTGCAATTAAGAAAAAAAAATGTTATTTTAAGGGGTGTATTAAGGAGTAAAACTTTTTATTTTGCCCAAAAACCGACTTAAGTTCGCATAATAAAGCCACACTGCCTGTATATCAAATACACTATATTGTCGGCAGGGTTTTGGCACTGCGACCCGGGTTTTTTTTAATATTGTCCTTTCTGAATTTACATGAAATATATATTATGCGAATCAAAATGTAACACACTATAAACTTCTGTCCTTGTCAGTTTCATGTAATGTTGGGGACAAACTAACTTTGTTTGTTTATTCTGCTTCCCCTTGATTTCTTACATTTTTCAAACAGATTTGTCGCTAAAAAAAAGTTAAATTAATAGAACGGAATCATCGATCAATCACACAAAAGAGTAAATGCTTTATAAAACAAAGATTTTGTTTTTTGACGTCAATGAGTTCGTTCTATTAATAATTTATTCTTAGTGCACTCTCGAAACTTTATACCAGTTATTTTTGTAGCACTTACGAACATCAAGTTTACATAGTAAATTTTTTTTTTAAGGATGTCACTCATTCTTACTTTATTGGTCTAATATATATTTTTATTTTTTTAATAATAATAGCTAGCATTTGCACAATATAAAACAATTCATTTATTTTATACTATAAATATGTAAAAACAAACACAGTAGCATCACCTCTCCGTGGGAAAATGAAAAGCAAAAATATCCATAATCCATTTATGTAAATAAGGTTTACTACTATGATGATAACATGTAAAAAAGAACACGGTAACTCCATCTCTCGGTATAAACATGAAAAGGCGAAATGTGTATGTATTCCTGTAAATTAATTAACTGATTAATTGATACTAATAATTGCTAATATTGTACTTACTGCATTGAAACGCTTGCCTAGCTTGCACTTAAAGGTGATCTGATAGTTACGTAAAGTAATGCAATTTTTTTTTCCAATTAGGAGTATAAGTATAAAAGCAATAGATGCACTTAATACACTAGGTTCTCAAGTAGATACTTGAATACTCGTATATCGATGAAGTGATAAAGTGATACGTTAGAAGACAAGCAGCCGCTAAACAATTTTCTGAATTTTAAAAACAAGATCAAGCAATTACAAAACAATTTGTGCTTGTCTTCCACATATTCAAACAAAACTCACATTTTTTGGCGGTATACATGTATTTACGCGGATAGAGGCTATTTAGAAATAGTAGTTTATGCATCATGAACACAGAACATTTTTATAATATGTAAACTGGAATAAGTCTGGATAAAATCCGTGGCACAGGATCAATAAAACACAATACTGAAGTTAAAATTGCATTCTTACTAACGTTTCGGTGTGCTTTACACCATCTTCAGAGCTCGAAACGTTAGTAAGAATGCAATTTTAACTTCAGTATTGTGTTTTATTGATCCTGTGCCACGGATTTTATCCAAACTTATTCCAACAATCATCAAGGATCACAACCACTCTAATTAACTTCTTTTAATTAGAGTCAACCTCATAATATGTAAACGTTAAAGACCTCGCACACTATACCTGCACGGACCAGACAAGCCTGTTTGTGAAGATATCCATGTTATTTAACGGAGTAGCACACACTAGACTAGCAGCTAGCAACGACTGTTAGAGCAATTCGTTTCGGTTGTGGTACAATTTTAATATAATGATCGATTTGATCTATTGATATAAAGTAAAAAAAAACCCGGGTCGCAGTGCCAAAACCCTGCCGACAATATAGTGTATTTGCTTATACAGGCAGTGTGGCTTTATTTTGCGAGCTTACGTTGGTTTTTGGGCAAAATAAAAAATTTTACTCCTTAATACACCCCTTAAAATATCATTTTTTTTCTTAATTGCAATATTATTATAAATCGAACCTCTATACCAAATTATGTAGAACTTTCAGTACATAATTCACTATTTGTAAACTAGTGTTTTCATAAAATTTGTAAGTCCGGTCCTGTCGGGCCGATTTTATTTAAATTTCAGGGACACCTTTTAATTACTACTAAAGGGTTAAATGTCAATTTTGAAATGATTCTGAGAATTTTTTCGGTATTTTGGGGCCCAAAAACATTTTTCAACCCCTAAAAACTACCCTTAAAATGCCCCAATTACGCCCATTTTAAATAGGCTTCTTGCGGTGATAGATTTCAACACGTGGACCAAATTTCATTAAAATCAATTAACTTTTTCGAAAGTTATTGCCCGCACATATATATATATATATATATATATATATATATATATATTTATATATATATATATATAAACATTTTCAAAAATGGTGTCAAAGTGTTTAGGAGGTTATGAAACGTCGAGAAATTTTGGTCCGACCCCTAGGTCCCGCCATCCGACCAATGCCAATAGTGTATGTTGCCTTATGGCAAATACACTAACAAAATGAATAAAACACAAAATTTGATTCAATCAGGACGAAGTCTAAATACGGCTGATCACAACGGGATTCAAATAGGTACTTGTTTGTTTCTTAAGCGTTGCTAATAGAAACTTCAAACAAAACAACGTTGTGGTCAACAATGCAGAGTATTAATTTTGTCACAAGGAGACCCAACACTAACCTGCAATTTCTATGTCTAGCTGTGCTGGACCGATTAAACTTATGTTTTGGTACTGTAGATAAGGGGAAATAATATCCAAGAGCTCATAAAATTTGTGTTGTGAAAATACTGAGACAATTTTTGTAGACCTCTCTTCAAAACTCAAGAAATAAATAATAAAATTCATCATATTGCTTCCTCTTTTCCTTGATATACAGGATTTGGTCATAAAATAATGAAATTGGCCACCACGCGCTACTCAGGTCACCAACAACGCGCTCCCTAGCGACGAAATTTGTGGAGGGGAGTATAAGCTAAGCTACGCACCAGACGTCATTTCCCTCCGAGCTGTGACACAGTGAGCCATACTTTTTGACCTTATAGATGTAGAGTATAATACGCGCCACGGTTCTAAAAGATTCTGAAGTTAGATGCAAATGGAGTCGGTTGAAAAACTACAAACTCGCGCTGTATTATTTTTAATTTTTCTTTAATCTAAAGGTCTAATTCCTTGCATAAAGTCATCCAAAAAATTATTTTTCGTGCTTGTCTATGCAAAACTGTATTAGGCATCTTGATCAATTAACATTCAAAGAAACAACTTCACAATAACTTACTAGACTGTACTTAATAGCAGGAAAGCGACAAGTGACACGACAACCAGCGATAACCAATCACCGACGAGTGCACGTTCTGTGCCGGTAACTGGGAGGTGGTGGGAGTCTTCCTTTCCCACAAAACAACCAGGACGGCTCTAAAATATGCATTTGCGACGCTGTTTGTAACTAACTTCAGAACCTTTTAGAACCGTGGCGAGTATTATACAAATCGGAGCTCAGCTAGCGGGTTGACTCTGCTAGAGATCTCATAACTTTTTAACTTTTGAGTCTTGGCAACCAACATCACATGAAATGTTTTTGGGGGGATTTTGTTTCTTCTCCGGTTTGTGCATTCAATCGAACAAACCGGAAAACAATAAAAAAAACTTGACATTTTAGCAGCCCTTACAAAATCAAAAACAACGTCAACATTCAATTAAACAGATTCATTGCCTGCGTCACCATTTGATACACTTTTAACATTATTTTATATAGAGGTGGCAATACATAAGACTGCCACACGCGATAAACAAAGGCCAATTGATTTTCTGTCAATAACTTCGACACTTTGAAAACTTTGTAATGGAACTTCCGAAAGATAAACTTAATAATGTAGGTAGTATTGACGGACTTTTGAAGATTTAATAAAATCTTTTGGTAAAGTTACGTGTAAGAACGTGCACTAGAACTGAGTAACCCATTAAAATAGATGTTCTTATTTCAATATTTTGTATTAGACATATTACTCAATTCAACTACTTTTTAAAGTGAAAATATTTACATAGAGGCGACGTCCTGTTCGGTCAGCCTCGAGTCTCGTCGGCTCGTTCCGACTTAGCACTCCTCCTCTCAATACGCTTCCCTCTCTATTACTCTACACACTCGCTATTTTACGTGTGTGTTAATGGCGGCATTTTACTCGTAAATATCTGTGTAATGGTTCACATCTGTCAGGCGTGCAACGACGGCATTGTGTGTTGAATTAGAAATTATTTAAAATGACAAGCGAATAAGTTAATTAAACGTGTATTTTTGCACAACCTGTAGTACATTAACCTAGTTCACTAAGAGAGTTAGTCCAAGTATTGATTGTACATTATCGAACTCGAAACAATAGTTAGTTTAATAATAATAATAACAACAAACTCGTAACCGCACCTCGTGTTATGGTTGCACGATTACAATTGGGTTAATTAGTGTTCAATAATAAATCATCAATGACATGATCGTATGATTTTATTGCACACCAGTTATTGTTAAAGTATTCTAATATGGATCACATGTTTTATAGACTTTCTGGACTATTATTGTTATTTGTCAATTACTGATCAACTTTGAGGTCTAAACCGCGGTCGCACGACTAAATAACCAAAATAAAACAACCAGGATATAATAACCACGACAAAAACCACCTGGGGTCATAACAACCCCTTCAAAAACGACCACGTCAAAAACAACCACAGGGCATAACAATCATTGGACAGAACAATCATAAGTTATACCTATGTTTTTACTTTTCTAAAGTTTTGTCTATAGATATGCTTTTTCTGACGCTGTTACACTCTAAATTGGTACAAATCAGTAAAGGAAATTATTATGATTAAGGAATAAGAATGGAACACCAAAGACTTCAGTGTTTATACATGCCTTACAGTGCATGTAAAAGTGTAGTCTGCTGCGCCTCTTTTTAAATCCGCACGCTGGTTAGCGAGATTCGATTTTATCATTTTATTTTTTCCATCTGGCAAATACACAAGATCTGTCATTGTACATGATATGCAAGTACCCTCTAAATTATTCCTACTTTTTTAAGTGCAGATGTTTTAATAATGTTATTTTAAAACTTCTATGTCCATTTGAAATATATATTAGATCGGCAATAGAAGTGTTAAAAAAACTAGACATTTTATACGCCTAAATTGTAATGTTTATTAATTAGACTATTTTATATTAACAGTACAAAATTATAAATATGTATTTTACCCTACACAGTAAAGAAGTAAAACAGGTTCAATGCCCGCAAAATTTTTGTTAATCTTGCAAAAATCAATAAAATAATGAATAATTACGACAAGTGTACTATTATAAAAGAAAAAAAATAACGTTGTAACACATATCTCTTCTGGAATAAGGATTCTTCATATTTACGTATTAAACATCTTATTTTACTGTGTGACGTTATTTAAAATCCAATATGGCGACCAGAAGGCATAACTAAGAATTTGAAAATAAAATATTAGATAAGAAACTTTTATGACAAGCTTTTATTATGGTTTACTGAAAGGGATAAAAATAAGTTTTAATAATTTAAGTTCATGATTATAAAAGCGGGAGTTCTAAGCTCTATGACAGTTACGGCCCACACTTTTATAATTATGAACTTAAATTATTAAAAATTATTTTTATCCTTCGTAGTACACTGCAATAAAAGCTAGCCTTTATAAAAATGTTTTTATCTAATATTTTATTTCCAAAAAAATTGCGTGTAGAGCAGGGTTAAAAAATGACTTGAAAAGCAACTGGTAATGGGATGTTTAATGCACAACCATAAAATATTTTGTTGGACCCAACATCGTTTTATCGTATGAAGATAAAAAATGTATTAACACAACAAAAATGTTTTCGTCATAAAAAATTATAACTTTGCAAAACAGAATCAAGAAATGATCGCCTTTGAGTGATACCAGATGGTACATTATTGCGATGACCGTTCTTGAACCTATTCTGGTAGATTATCGCAAACTTTTTGTTTTAAACCTTCACTATATTATTTTTTAACTTTATCAGACGTCAGCCGTTTTATGAACAAATGTTTTTAGTACCTTAAGCTTCACGATAAACAGATAAAAATAGATTTTCATAAAAGAATCAGTTCAAAAAGAAAAAAAACCCGGGTCGCAGTGCCAAAACCCTGCCGACATATAGTGTATTTGCTAGAATACAGACCAATTGTGGCTTTATTATGTGAACTTAAGGTGATTGTTGGGCAAAATAAAAAAATTAACTCCTTAATACGCCCCTTAAAATTACATTTTTTTCTTAACTACATTATTATTGTCGATCGAACGTCTACACCAAAATTAAAAACACCTTTCAGTAAATAGCTCACTAACCGCAAATTTTAGGAGCACTTTTTAATTGCTATTAAAGGGTTAAATTTCAATTTTGAAACGATTCTGAGATTTTTTTAGGTATTTTTGGGCCCAAAAACTTTTTTCAACCCCTAAAAACCACCCTTAAATTGACCCGATTGGGCCCATTTTAAATAGGCTTCGTGCGGTGATGGATTCCAACATGTGTATTAAATTTCGTTAAAATCAATTAACTCTTTCGAAAGTTATTGCCCGCACACATATATATATATATATATATATATATATATATATATAAATATATATATATATACATATATATATAAACATTTTTAAAAATGGTGCCAAAGTGTTTAGGAGGTTATGAAACGTCGAGAAATTTTGGTCCGACCCCTAGGTCCCGCCATCCGACCGATGCCAATAGTGTATGTTGCCATATGGCAAATACACTAAAAACCCGGGTCGCAGTGCCAAAACCCTGCCGACAATATAGTGTATTTGCTTGTATAGGGCCGTGTGGTTTTATACTTTTATTATTATGTGAAATTAAGTTTGTTTTTGGACAAAATAAAAAATTTAACACCTTAATACACCCCTTAAAATAACATTTTTTTTCTTAATTGTAATATTATTATCAATCTAACGTCTACACCGAATTAAATACACCCTTCAATAAATAAGTCACTATCTGTAAATTAGTGTTTTAAAAAAATTTGTATATCCGGTCCTGTTGAGCCGATTTGATTAAAATTTTAGGGGCACTTTTTAATTGCTACTAGCGGGTTAAACGATTCTGAGAATTTTTTCGGTATTTTGGGGCCCAAAAACATTTTTCAACCCTTAAAACCTACCCTTAAAATGGCCCGATTAGGCCCATTTTAAATAGGCTTCTTGCGGTGATGGATTTCAATACGTGGGCTAAATTTCGTTAAAATCAATTAACTCTTTCGAAAGTTAATATAAACATTTTTAAAAATGGTGCCAAAGTGTTTAGGAGGTTATGAAACGTCGAGAAATTTTGGTCCGACCCCTAGGTCCCGCCAACCGACCGATGCCAATAGTGTATGTTGCCATATGGCAAATACACTAATAATGAAACTTTTTTTTAAATCTTCGGTCAGTTGACGTTGATGTGGAAATTTCAAAATTTAGTTGTAATTTGAACTGTGTTTCTGCTTTCGAAGAATACTTTGTGTTGTATTATTGATGTCTATCCCGAAAATATCCGGACAAATCAATATTGAAGTCCTAAGAGAAGTTGCAAAATTAGGATTTGCGGTTTACTCAGTATCGCTTGCCAAACAAACAATATAATTTCCGATGACTCAGTGGATATCTATTTAATAAATAATAACAGAGCTCCAGTAAACAGCTCCATATTATATTGCAAGCTGTGGAAGTTGTCTTTACTCTTGTAACTGTAAACCTTAAAACAGCGACACTCAACAGATTGTATCCACAAGCGTTAGTGGGGTCGTTCCACATTTTTAGTGTATTTGCCATATGGCAACATACACTATTGGCATCGGTCGGATGGCGGGACCTAGGGGTCGGACCAAAATTTCTCGACGTTTCATAGCCTCCTAAACACTTTGGCACCATTTCTAAAAATGTTTATATATACAGTGTGTTCATTTCAAAAGTATCCACCCTTAATAACTCCTGACGTGATGTGATTATTGTTTTGAGTGAAAACACGTCGATTTAGATATCGAGGGGGAAGTTCAAAAATGGAACCTAGAGAATTTTAGGTTTCATCCCCTAGCCCCCAGCCACCCCCACTTTGAAATTTCAAATGGCACCCCCTACTTTGTGATGCATCATTTGAAAGGGCATAAAATTCTTTATTCAACCATGATAAAAAAAATGAAATCGATCGATTGGTTCTTAAGATAGACTACACAGAAGATGGAAGGTATGAAATTAATTATTATTAGCAAAACATTGCGGATTGGATACACTGTTGAATTCAACAAACATTTTGAAACACTTATTATTATTTATTTTAAATTACAGTCATAAGAAATTATTTTATGACATGTTCCAAATGGCCACCATTATTTGCTAGACAAAAATACATTCTGTTTTGGAACTCTTCACGAACTTTGACGAATGTTGCATACGTCGCATCATGGAAAAAACACAGTCTCGAGCCATGGTATGCGATTTTTGTCGTTTTCGAAGGCGGCCATGGAAAAACAAATGCAACAATTTCTGTCAAACATCAGTACGGTTTTCTTTACTTCTTTTGTCGAGTGTTATCTTGTTAAAAGTAGTATTCGTCAAAGTTCGTGAAGAGTTCCAAAACAGAAACAAATAATTATAAATTCGAGCGAACGAACGGAGTGAGTGAGTGAGTAATGAAACAAATAATTATAAATTCGAGCGAACGAACGGAGTGAGTGGTGAGTAATGAAAGAATTAATTATAAATTCGAGCGAACGAACGGAGTGAGTGAGTAATGAAACAATCCTATTAAAATACCGGGCAGAGCCGCGGGGAGTGGCTAGTATTATTATAAATGCATGTAATATGCACATCGTATTTTTTGACGACTCCTGATTTAATGTTTTTCAACTGGTCATTCTTCTTATATAGTGTTGGACGGTCGGTAGTTTAAATGAAGGGAACGTACCATATGGCACACTGTACCTAATAGGTATGTGGTGTATACAGTATTAAATAAACGACAATAAAAATTAGCAGTAAATTGACCGAAAAGAAAGGACCATACGCATTAATTGACGTTCATATATCATTCCAATTGACTGATAATATGTGGGTGGAAGTGACAGGCTAAATTGTGTGTTAATTGTCGTTGTTCATTAACAATTATTGTACTCTGCACTCTTGTTTGTATTTAAACAACGCAAAAAATAAACATTGATCTTATAATTTATTGTTTTGTTCTAAAGGTGGGCACAAACGGTCGGACTTTCACGCGTGAATTTTAAGTTATGTATATTTTGGTTCTTGTTATGAATTTTGGTTTGTAAGTCAAAAATCTTGGTTTTATAGTGTATTATGTATTTTTGTATCGAGCACGTACTAGACTAAATTTTAAATGTTTTTTTTTCAATAAACTTATAATATAACCCTACTTTTTTCATAGTCGGGTAAAAATTTGAAATTGAATGAACATTGAATAACACATACTGTTTGATCGTAGACTGCAATAAGTAATACAACCCTTTGCCAACATTATCCTTATCCTTCATTATCATTATCCTTATCAGTAATTTAGTTGCTTTTTATAGGAATTTTAACGGCCATAATAATAATACAGTCAAAATCTGTTATAACGGCATTCAAGGGTATACTCATATTTGGTCGTAAAAACCGATAGTCGTAACAATCGATGATGTTTTCGAGGTAAAATGTAAGTTTTTAATGTAGTACTATTGAATGTGTATGTACATATAAATCCATATAGATATTAATAGGAATAATATTCACATTATCATTATCATTTTTCTATATTCATAAAATCTGTAATTTTAATCTGTTTGGAACACTTCTGTGCGTACGAATTTTGTTTACAATACAGCTGATGGTCGTTCTAACAGATATAATTCTTCGAAGATATGAAGATATTGCATTAAATGTAGTCGCTTAATGCGGTATGTCGTAATAAGCAATGTCGTAAAAAGCAGTATTTTTTTTAAGGCTGGGACCTATGGTTTTGGTCAATATAACCGGTATGTTCTTCTAAACGATGTCGTCGTAAACGGTTTTGACTGTAGTATATTAGATTGCTTAGTTATTTCAAATTGGTTTTTCAGCATTCACAAAATGCTACTCTAATTCGTTGAAATAATCTTTAAACATTTAAAATATAGTTAAAAAAAATTAATAATTTAATTAATATACCGTAAAATTAGACTCAAAAACACTCAAACCGGAAAACAAAAAACAAAGGTTTGAGTATCACATAAATTGTTTATTACCCATTTACTTTGAATGTGTTAAAAAGTCTCCGCAGAAAGACTGTTGGGTTTCGGAGAGGGGAAGAGAGGAAAGTGTCAGATCCGTATGTTGTCTCAGTTTTTCGAAAATATCTCGGAAACGATCTAATGTAGAGCTTACATTACCTTATACAAAATTAAAGCACGTTAAATTTCTCATGAAATGACCCAATACATTTTTTGCTGCGCTCAATAGTTTCGGAGACATAGAGAAGTGACATATAGACAGTTTTTTTCAGCATTTTTGCATGTTTTTTGAAATTGTGGATATGTCCTTTACGTGAAATGCTTTAGTATGAAGAATGTTCAAGAAATATTGAATTCCCACATCATAGTTATAGGTTTATTATTGAACTATCTAAGTGCCTTCCAGAAATAAAAAAAAATCAAAGCGAGTACACTACAAAAGTTTTTTTTTTAAGATTGTAGTTTCTAACAAAAAATGGAAACACTTGAAGCGAAGTTCTCTAGTAAGAAGGATGTTCAATAAATGTTATATTCCTATGTAGGGATTATAGACCTTTCCAAAGGCTAAATAACTGTATAGAAAAATTAAAAAAAATATTGTTCGCGACTACTCTGCAGAACCAATTTTGTCAAAATAGTGACTAAAAGTGGTAACACTTGACACGAAATTCTTGAGTAAGAACGTTTTTCATTAAATATTAAATTCCCATGTAGGGATTATAAGCCTAACCAGGGGTTTAACTGTTAGCATCAAAAATGTGGAAAGTTTGTTTGCGACCACCTTACAGAAGTAATTTTCTTTGGTTAAATATGGAAAAATTCAAGTGAATATTAATTTTTTAAACTCTACGTAGAGTTGAAAAGTGATGAAAACTCAACTGACTTTCCACACGAGACCAGTTTATTTTTTTTTCGTTAGAAGCAAAGGTTGACACAAGAACAAAATGGTTTTCCCATTTTAATTTGTACATGCAGGCTTAGTTAAATTAAATACTAATATTTAATTTGAAAACGACTCGATTTACACACAAAAAGTACAAACGAAAATTAAAATTTGTACAAACAAAGATCATGTGTACATAATATACAGTGGAATCTCGATAACTCGAACCTCGTTAAGTCGTAATCCTCAGTCATTCCCTTCCATTGAGCCTCTAAATAAGTGGTATCTCGAATTATTTCGATTCTGTAACTCGAACAAAATGTTATTTCTCTGTGAGGTATTGATAGTACAATTGATAACTCTATAACTTGAACTTCAAAAGGCAGACCCGTAAGTAATAAAATATATTGGACGTTTTACTTGGAATTCTAATTTTTAGCATTTCTCTTGAAATTCGGGTTATCAAGATTCCACTGTAATATAAATGTAGATTAGTAATTCAACTGCTCGTATGCAAATACAGTAAAATCTGATACATGCTAATATTTTATATGATCACTGTAAAAATTTTTTAGTACCTACTATTAATTTTTTGTTACTTTCTCACAAATTTATCATCACTTAATTAAACTAATAGCTTTTAAATTAACTAATCAAAAACTGAATATTTGAGGTTAAACTCGAAATTTCTATCTGTAATAGTGACCGCGAACTCTACACAAACTGTGATAAGAACTGAAGAGCTTTGAAACAGTTGAATCGATTAGGATCAAACATAAATAAGAACCATCTCGTAAATACCTGCAGCTTTCAAACGAAAAAAACGCATATAAATCGGTTCATCCGTCTTAGAGTTACAATGCAACGGGAAGACAGACAGACAGACAAAGGCTTCAGATTTATGACATCTCTCTTTTGGCATCGTGAGTTAAAAATAAAGTTTATAAAAAAAAATTCTGCTTTGGTCGATATATAAAATTTGAGAAAAATAACTTGAAGCGCTGATAAAATTTATTTATATCATTGACTTTAAAAATACTCCGTTAATGAAGCATAAAAAATAAAAAACGGGTGTTTCAAACAACAATGCCTGATTTTTTATTGTGGATTTCTTAGTAAAATCAACCAATTAGCATCGATAAATTAAAATATCTTTTTTTTATATTATAGGTATTTCTATTTTGCTCAAAATTGCAGTTAAAATATCTAAAAAGCATTCAAAGTAAATTGGTTATTTATGAGAAAAAATGCTCTGTTCAGGTTTGGTAAAGTGTTCTTTTCCAAATGACAAAAAAAAACCGTCAGTAACAAATTTCGCTGTATGTGACATTTAAGTGTGCGGTACATTTGAATGTACCTACGTTGTATTTTACCAAGAAAGATTTATGTAAACTTTATTCATGAAACGTCACATCCAAACCTTATGGGATATGCTCTGGATTAACCCATTAACATCCACATTAAATGAAACAGTCACGCACATAAATAGTTATACGGCTACAGTACGGTATTACGGAAGCAGATGTACATCAATAATCTTCCCAATTTTATTCTTTCGGTGTATTCAACTAATAATAAGAGAGCCTAGATAGTATCTTTGTGTTTGCCATATATGGCACATACACTATTGGTATCGGTCGGATGGCGGGACCTAGGCGTCGGATCGAAATTTCTCGACGTTTCACATCATTCTAAGCAACTTGTTTTTTTTTAAGGTTAGCCGAGAAATGTAGAACTTAGTAGACCTTAGTATTTGATATTACAATCGAACTCATGCATTTTCAATACCATACATTTTTTAAATTAATTTTGCTCTCGTATTTTCAAGTTTTTAGCTCCTATTACTAATGCAAAGTGTATCCTTCACGCAGTTAACCAAACGGAAAAATACGTTTGACAACGTTTAATTTCAAATGAGTAAAATATTTTTCTGATTAGTCTATGACAACCACGAAGTGGGGAAGAAGGAGAAGTTGAAAATACAAAAATAGAGTTGATCTCTTGGCATACATACATTGACAGACCGACAACATAATATAAGGGATCCGTTTTTTTTTTATTTTAAAGTGCAGAACCCTATAAGTTTTAATCAGATTTGACTGGAAATACATATTTTCTTTATTATGCTGTGACGAAAATCTGAACTATAGGGATTCGAATTGCATGGCGACATAACACAACAGAGAAACATGCACGCAGTTTTAGCACAAGAATAAATAAATAATAACCAGAAGTATAACTCAAAAGTGGTGTCTTTTATTTGCCTACCGACCGATTCGTGACCTTGGTTCCCAGTAAAAAATGGAATTTTATTGTTCTTCTATAGGCGTACCTAATTATTTTATATATTATATTTATGGTTTTGTTTCAAAAATTATTTTTTACCGCCATAGTAATCACAATTTTAAAGTAAATAATGCAAGTACCCAGATAAAGTAATTAGATAAAATGTCTTATGAGACCCGATGCGTTAGAAATAATTTGCTGCAAACCTTTCAACATTCGAGACGCTACAGCACTGGCCGTTTTAGGATAGAATATCAGGTTAACCGATCACCGAGGTCAGAAGAGTCAGTAAAGCACGTAATAGATGATTATACTTCTGTTTATTTATTTATTCTTGTGTCTTTACTGTGCTAATTGTATTATAATATGGAAATTAATTAAATTGTAATTTTTCGTTAGATTTCTGTTCATATTAAAAATATATCAACTTGAAGTCCAGTTGCAAAAATAAAACGGTGCATATATTTTAATGTTTATTACCTATTTGGGTAGGTAACTCGGTATATTCATGGTGATTACGAGACACCTACTGTATAGGAAAAAAATAGTATAAAACGTTATGTAATATTATATTACGCAAGAAACAAATGGAATTTGCAGCTAGATTTTAACCTGCCACAACCACAAGTTAGCACGAAGATAGCTACATCTGGCGAAATCGGATATTTGAACTTAGGAGTGTAATACTTGAATTATCATTTGATATAAGTCAGCTATAATAGTTGCAGGATTGCCTCTCTTGTAGAGCTTGAGTGCGTGCTTGATGTGCTAGTCTGGTTTTTATGATTGCTTTCGTGAATTGCTTCTTCCCATTTCCATCATCTGAAGCCTTTATTTTGTATTTGTCTCTTTCTGTATTCAGTTCACATCCAAATATACCCTAAAGCCTAGCTCGGACTATGCTAGTGTTTTACTCGAGTAGCAAGTGATTTAATATCTGTGTATCTGATCAACGAAAATTTAGTCAAGTACTTTAGGAAATGATTTAGTCGAGTCAATCTATTTTATTCTATTAACAAAATAAAAAAAAACCCGGGTCGCAGTGCCAAAACCCTGCCGACAATATAGTGTATTTGATAATATAGGCAGTGTGGCTTTATTATGCACACTTAAGTTGGTTTTTGGGAAAAATAAAAAATTTGACTCCTTAATACACCCCTTAGAATAACATTTTTTTTCTTAACTGCAATATTATTATCAATCTAACGTCTACACCGAATTAAATACACCCTTCAATAAATAAGTCACTATCTATAAATTAGTGTTTTCAAAAAATTTGTAAGTCCAGTCCTGTTGGGCTGATTTTATTAAAATTTTAGGGACACTTTTTAAATACTACTAAAGGGTTAAACATCAATTTTGAAATGATTCTGAGAATTTTTTCGGTATTTTAGGGCCCAAAAACATTTTTCAACCCCTAAAAACTACCCTTAAAATGGCCTGATTACGCCCATTTTAAATAGGCTTCTTGCGGTGATGGATTTCAATACGTGGGCCAAATTTCGTTAAAATCAATTAACTCTTCCGAAAGTTATTGCCCGCACACATATATATATATATATATATATACATATATATATATATATAAACATTTTACATATATATAAACATGTTCAAAAATGGTGCCAAAGTGTTTAGGAGGTTATGAAACGTTGAGAAATTTTGGTCCGACCCCTAGGTCCCGCCATCCGACCAACGCCAATAGTGTATGTTGCCATATGGCAAATACACTAATTACTTGCAATACTGTTCAATTAGTTTTTATTTTGTTAATATATCTATTACTGGTGGTAGAGTCAATATTATTAACTATTTTATTCTATTTTTTCGGTCGAGTAGCAATCTCACTACACTTCACTATTTATTAAATTGACCAGTAAGCAAGTGCGAATCTGTTGTTTTAGGTCGGACTCATTAGTTGTCGCAAAAATGTCGATTCGTTATAGTGAAGATACAAATGTTACAAAGTTACGTATTACTTACAACATGATTGCTTACTGCCTCTGGAACGTTAAGTCTCCGTTTATTAAAAATAAGCAAGCCAAGCAATCTAACAACGAACGTATTGGATTTGGTGAAAAAGAGATTAAATTGGAAACATCTTCTTCCAAATATCTATATATTTGTCTACCCGAAATCTCACACTTGGTGTACTTAACAAAAATGTATCACTTGAGGATGCTTGCAAATGTTTTTCCCCGCAAATAATTGCCAAGGTTAATATTTCAATATTTTGGTAATTAGTTAAGATAATCGAACTACTTAATGAAATTTCTGGTATTATAATCCTCGTCTTTAGTACTAATAATTTTAAAACGTGCGTTGGAAAGGAGTTTTAAAATTCCTGGTAAAATATGCAATACGCGTCATGCAAAAAGAAATAGGCCTGTTTATCATTTCGCATGCATCTAAAATGTGTCACTATTTTTTAAACAGATTTATTACATGATAAAGTATGTACTGTACAATATTTCTGTTCGGAATATTAGTGTTCCACTGTAAGCAACCAACCACGAAAAGCTGACTTTTAGATGTGCTTGAAAAGTGGTTTCGCAGATCACTGTAGACCGCTGTTCAAAAAATTTAAAATTATGTCTTTTCCATCTTTAGTAGTTTTTTACGACTTGTTGTATGTAAAAAAACATAAACAACCACAATTTTTTAAATAGTTTTCATACCTACAGCACCAGAAGCACCAATATCATCAGCATTCCATCTCATAGATTAACAGTGTCAAGTAGACTGTTCAAAAGTTTTCAATGGTTCAACTCGCTGCCACCAAGTGTAACAAAATTAAATTATAAACAATTTCGTATAAAAATATAAAATATTTTAATAAATGAATGCCTTTTCGACACTAAAGACTTTGTAAAAATAACTTTTTAAAATTTTTTTTTTTTGTATACTAAGTTGTGACAATCAGCTATAGGTACAATGTATTATTATAAGTTGTATTAAAATATTTATGTTTAAATGATTGACTGGTTCATATTTCGATTTTAGTTTCTATGAAATATGTGAGGTTATTATTAACTAAGTCGACTCATGTCCTTGAAATGTGGACAAATATTATTTGATTTATTATTAACATGCCATGTCTAAAACAAGCCTGAAGCCAGTAACAGGTTAAAAGCGCATTTTATTGTTATGGCAACTTAAAACATTTCTTGAAACTCGAGTCATTTATATGCCGCATAAAATGACGTCACGGTGCACAGTGCACTCGATACTATTGCTAAAAAAGACAAAAAGACTTGAACTGACTAGTTGGGGCGATTGTTTCTTTTAAAACTATTCTTAGAAATCGTAAAAAAACCTCTGACTTCAAACTCCTACGTTTCCGTTTGTATTTACTTAATATTAAAAAAAACCTGTTATTATCTGACGGTATAATCCCTTATAGCAAATTTTACCACACAAAAAAAAAGACAACAAAAAACTGTTCATGCTCTAAATTGGCGCGAATAGGTCCGTTTTATGACACAATATGCTGTGGCAATATTTAAATAAATGAATTCATTTTTCATGTTTACTCTCATTTTTTTTGTATTTTAAACAAACCTAACATGCGTTTTGTGATAAACTATTATCGATATTAGTATTATAAATTGGCATTTTAAAACGCTTATATTAACTTGATTTTTATATAGTTTTTCTGCACCTTATTATAATAACTCTCAAAATTTTTTTTATCAGGATAAAAGGCTTATTATAAAAACAATATGTTCTTATTAGGGTTTTATTAACGGTCTAACGTTTCGGTTGATGATTCAACCATCCTCAGAGACCTAGGAATGCAATAATAAAATCAATAAATATTTTAACATTGTCAACTATGCAATTTACATATTTTTACACTAATTCTTAACTAAAAAAAAATTTTTTTTTCATTACATCATTTGTTAAACCAGCTTAAAATAATGATAAGGTAAGAAAGATTGCTACATTAAGACATGTCGGTCATTATTTTAAGCTGGTTTAACAAATGATGTAATGAAAAAAATATTTAGTTAAAGATTAGTGTAAAAATATGTAAATTGCATAGTTGACAATGTTAAAATATTTATTGATTTTATTATTGCATTCCTAGGTCTCTGAGGATGGTTGAATCATCAACCGAAACGTTAGACCGTTAATAAAACCCTAATAAGAACATATTGTTTTTATAATAAGCCTTTTATCCTGGGTAAAAAAAAATATATTTTTATAGTTGAAAGGAAACTCGGTGGCTCGGGATAAATTAAAAGCCATACTGATGTTAAAATTGCATTGCCACCGAGTTTCCTTTCAATTTTTCAACAATCAACGGATCACCATATCTCTAATTGTTAGAGTTTTTTTATCCAACTTGATTTTTATGTTGTACGTAGTAAGTTTGCATGTAAGAAAATCTTGCAACGCGATTTTCACCCTTTTCCAAATGTCCAAGGGACGCGAAACTTTAAAGTGCGTATGTGTCTATCTTTGGTCCATCTTGATACCACAATAATAATATTTATATAACAAGCTAGAAATAAAAATGACATGCGGTGGCAGTGACGGTTTTCATGGTGGGGAAACGTGTCTCCAGCCGTTTAAAATTCGAATAATTGTTGTATATTTAGTGAATAAAAATTATTATAATAAGTTACGTAAGTTTAGTATAGCTATTATGCAATGTAATAAAAATTGTATTTTTATTTTAATAACTTAATGAGTTCTAAATATAAACTTAAAAATTATTTAAATACAGAACATAATATATAATGACTAAAAATTTGAAAATAAAATTTATAGTTTAAAATTAAAAAAAGCACTTATATTAACGCACTGAAAAATAGAAACTACATTTTTTTTTTAACTATAAGTGTTTTATCCATAACAATGGACATAACGGTTATAACTTGTTGGCTTCTGGGCTCGTACGCCGCGGTCCATCGGTATTTCTACCTGACGTTTCGTCTACATGTGCGGTAGACATTATCAAACGCGATGTGGTAGCGGGCGAAGTGCCTTTCTAGGCAGCTCACAGGTAAGTGTGATTTGTGACCATATCGCCTTTGTTTATGTCTACCGCAGTTGTCGACGAAACGTCAGGTAACAATACCAATGGATCACGGCGTATAAACCCGGAAGCCAAGAAATTTTGCAACAACACTGGCCGTGAAAACCTTACACACTTGGATATAACGGTCAGAAAATTAAATTTGTGCATATGATTTTATTGAAATTCAGATTTGCATTTCTCGTTTTTCTAGCCGAAGTTTCATGAAACTAAAACTTAGAAAATTTAATTAAACTTACGAGACACTGTAAGTATACATTATAAATTTCAGAAAACTTTGAACTTTTTAAGTTTTATGAAACTATAAGTAAATTGAATCATATAATCTACATGTGCCTTAGTCACCATGTCGGTATTTCACTAATATTATGGTTTATGCGGCATCATAATTATTTATATACAGAAGTGTACTGTGTATTAATGTCGATTCATAACGACGCGATGTTTTGTTACCACAATCCACTTAATGAAAACTTATTGGCTCCGTGCGTTGTATAACCAGAAACTGCTAATTTTATGTAATCATTTTCAATAGGACTATTAAAAAAATAATAAGGCTTAGCATGGCAATATATTTTGGTACACTTACCTTATCCATCATAATTAGTGCGTATTTTATAGTTAACGTTTTTTCTAAGCAACCAAAGTCAATTAAAGGTAGCAAATGTCCTGATCCTTAGAGATTGCTAAAGCTAGGAAAAATCAGTCTTTAAAAATCAATTAATGTTTCGTTTCGAGAAATTTTGTGACTGGATATTTTTTCCTATTTGCACTTACAAAAACACATTTTTTTCTTTTGCCTCACTATTTCCTAAAATCCCCTAAAATATACCACCCTAAGCCTACTGATTAATCCGTCACTGTTATGGACCTGTATTGCAAGTAAGACTGGACAGACCGTCGCTGTATTACACCCAAATCATCGTATTAAGCTAACATGACATCGTTATGAACGAATGTTTAGTGCATTCACCCCCATTTTATATGCCGAGCCAGCGCCAAAATAACTTATTCTTTATAGTTAGTGGAAGACAGAAGAGTATCATCATTACAACTCAAACGCATTCTCCGCCAATCAGAACGCGAGACAGACAAATGCAAAGCGTCCAACTCAATATAATATGCAACTGTTTCATGCATTTACATTGCGCTCGTTTAGAAATTTTATGCCTGTTAGATATATTTTGTCTCTCTTTCTAAATATTCAAATGACATCGAAGAGGCAGACTGCGATGGTCACATGATGACGTGAATAATGTTCATTTGAAATATTGGTGAGACGACGAAGGGTCAATTTAGACAAATTTGTTGTTTAAAAGAGTATTTGACCCGATATGTTTTAACATTGTTTTAATGAGATGGTACACTCTGTTATTCTAGGATTTATTTTATAAAATTAATTGATACGAATATAATATTAGCTGAGTTTATAGTGAAATTTTAAAAGAACGTTATCACGTTCGTCGCTACGCCATTACTATTGCTTCTAAAATAGATATATGCAAAAATTCAAACATTTCGTTTGTTTGTTAGTGTATTTGCCATATGGCAACATACACTATTGGCGTCGGTCGGATGGCGGGACCTAGGGGTCGGACCAAAATTTCTCGACGTTTCATAACCTCCTAAACACTTTTGGCACCATTTTTAAAAATGTTTATATATATATATGTATATATATATATATATATATATATATATATATATATATATATATATTTATATACGTATATATATATATATATATATATATATATATATATATGTGTACGCGCGATAACTTTCGAAAGAGTTAATTGATTTCAACGAAATTTGGGCCACGTGTTGAAATCCATCACCGCAAGAAGCCTATTTAAAATGGGCCTAATCGGGCTATTTTAAGGGTAGTTTTTAGGGGTTGAAAACTGTTTTTGGGCCCCAAAATACCGAAAAAATTCTCCGAATCGTTTCAAAATTGAAATTTACCCCTTTGTTAGTGATTAAAAAGTGTCCCCACAATTTTAATAAAATCGGCCCGACAGGACCGGACTTACAAATTTTATGAAAACACTAGTTTGCAGATAGTGACTTATTTATTGAAGGGTGTATTTAATTCGGTGTAGACGTTAGATTGATAATAATACTACAATTAAGAAAAAAATGTTATTTTAAGGGGTGTATTATGGGGTTAAATTTTTTATTTTGCCCAAAAACAAACTTAATTTCACATAATAAAAGTATAAAACCACACGGCCCTATACAAGCAAATACACTATATTGTCGGCAGGGTTTTGGCACTGCGACCCGGGTTTTTTTTTTTTTTGTATTTCTTGCGGTGGAGGATTTATAAGTAAATATGTTGCAGACCGATTTAAGTAATAAACTAGCGCGACAATAGCAATGATGGATGAAAATCATGAATGACCCTCAACGAAAGTGATCGGAGGCGAAATTAAAATTCGGACATTGCGATTACAAACACGATCGTCGGTATGATTCGATTTTCGTAATAATACCAGAAAAAATATGTCAACTCAACATCTATATCTACGTTTTGCACACCTCCCTGTAAAATAGCTGATTTTCGTGCCTGTATAGGGACAGTAAAATTACCATTTGGCACTAGTACATAAAGTATAACAAAAAAATGCTTTCTTACCAGTTCAATAGTAATTTTCAAAAGCAACCTCTCAGTTACCGTTTAATTTTATAAGATGAACAGAGACAGCAAAGCTACACAAAGCAGACGTGGTTTTCACAAACAGCCCAAATGAAACGCAATATGGCCGCACACAGTGTTGACACCATCTGTCAGAAATATTATTTTGAAGTGAAAATCAATTATCTAATAAAAGGTACGTACAAAAGATGTAGTGTGTAATTCGTACGTAAATCTTTTATAGCTCGTGTGACTGTCTAAACTCGCTGTTGCTCTCGTTTCCATAATGTCACAACTCGAACATAAAACGATGCATTTCATTCCAAATACATAAACTATTAATTTAGAGTTTAGACAACACTATAGCTCTATATGTTAATGTGTCTACATTTTTTTTTATAGAATTGCTATATTGACCACAAAAAACCACACCATTATTTTGATACATTATGGTGATTAGCACACTAACCCCAACAAATCAACAATGGAGTAGCAGATTTAGTATGCAAACTTTTATTAATTAGGGTACAACTACGTGATCATTTCAACGGTATTTTGAACGAGCTTTGCAGTCAAATAACTGTGCTAGAAATATGTGTACAAGTTTTGAATAGCTATTAGTAAATTACATTTCTGTCGAGATTCGTCCTTTTTAATCAGAGAAGAGAATAGAAATGAAAGTTCTCATATTGTGCAGAAATTATTAACGAGTTTATTTACTAATTAGTAATGAGTCAGTGAGTCAGCTGCTGTGACCATCGCAACGCCGGCTCGCTTTGTATCTGCTGCAGTGAGTCAACGTACGACCGGGCGTGATGAAGGAACGAAACGCATGGCTGTGGACCCTTGGCCCCAGTGTTCCCAGTCCTGGGCACGCTCACTGCCCCATGGATTGTGGATAGTAAAGGATCACAGAATGTGGATACACCAGATTCTCTATATTTATCACTTTCATTCTCGTTGAGTTGTTGTCATTGAAAATAGAGGGTCATTGCACAATGAAGAATTTCAATTCTGCCGATTTCATACGATTTTGAATCAATGCTTAGGAGTGGTCAGGTTTTTGACATGGAATTCATAGGTACGTAATGTCTTACTCGCACGTTTCACGAAAATCGATCGTTATGTTTCAAATGTACTTTCGCTACCTATACCAGTATCTCATGAACCGCCCAACCAATCCCAGCAAACTAGATTTCAGGTGATCAAGTCACTTGGCCACTTTCTATCAATAGTTTTGAGAATTTTGTCAACTGACTTTAGTCGCCTCTAGGCTTTGTCTGCATGAGGGTGTTTTTATGTCGAAAATTTTAAATTGCTCCAATATAAAACTTAAATATCTCGAGAACTTACAAGTCCGGTCACGAAAGTACAAAATGCGTTGTGAACCGCAGAACTAAATTTCTCCAGTAACGCCAATTTCGAGTACCAGAAGCACTCACAGACAATAACAACATTTGAACCAAACATTTCCAACCGAAAACCGGCAAATGTTATGCAGAGCGGCAACAGGCCTATCGTTTGAGACTAAAATCAAAGAAATCGGGCGAGAACTTAGAAAATGGCAACCATTTGAAGATTGATGAAACCCCGTCAGCACCCAAGCGGCCCGCATTTCCGATACCTTTTTATTTCTATTTTGAAATGTTTTTTTTACTGCTTTTCCATCGAATTCAATATAATTTTTTAAACATTACTTAAAAAGCTCATCCAAAAAACCTTTTGATTTGTAACATGCATATTAAGCAGACGCTGATGATCTTAGTTGTCGAACGTCTATAATATACAATAAACATTTATAATGAACTCTGTATTTCATTATTTCATACCATTGGATATTTAGTTTGTCATCGTTGTCATAACTCTAGTTTTAATGCGTCCACGGTACGTTGTAGATACATCGAGCTATTTAATTATGAAGTCTTTGAGCTGAAGTCATTATCGTCGGTACAATGAACTTTATTTTATGTATTTGTATATTGTGATCTGTTTGAAATGATCGAATAAAAAAGCTACATTTAATCAAGTATAAAGGTGATTGTCCCTGTTGACTGATTAATCGATTACCGATCAATGAAAATCCACTTCCAGTTGACCTACAAACCATTTTTTTGTTAGAACTGGATTATTTTTCATCAAACCTGGCTTATCTATACAGAGTATACATGCAGATACACTATTGGTGTTGGTCACTATCCGTGTTGGTTAGATGTCAGAACCTAGAAGTAAAACCATAACATTTCTCACTTTATTTAGAACATCTTGATACCACAATGAAATGTATGTTAACAGGCTTGAAAATGATATAAATTTATCGAAACATGTCGCCATTTTACTGTTTACAATAAACTTATTTTTATCTTGTGGGGATTAATCTCACCTAATGTCAATCTTGACACCATTTCTTAATGGTTCTCATGAAATAATTTTTGAAAAACTTGATCTATTTTAATTAAATTTGGGACACATATTGCGAATTATAACGCTTGAAGAACATAAATAAGGATATTTGGATCATTGTAAGAGTCGTATATAAGGATTTAAACATATTTTTGACTCAAAAAAAACAAAAAAGTAAGAAGAAATGTTTCACATTTTAACTTTTTTGAGCGAATAAAAAAATTAACTTTAAACCGGTCCGGACTTACGTTCGACTTCTGGTACGACTTAATATTTCAAATTAACTTTGAAAGTTGAAACTGGGTGCTCAGACTAAAATAACAGTTATAATTCTTTAATCAGTATGCACTGTGTATACAAAAAAAAAAAACAAAACAGACGGTTTTTAGGACTTTCGCACTCTATATATGTCAGCACCTAATAAATCCAAACTAATTCATAGACACTTGTATCTCATCGACACTTAGGTAAGATGAAAAGATATATTACACTGTATACATAAACAAAAAAATTGTGTGAAACAGAGTTCGCAACTACAAGAGATGTGAGTTCGTAATCTGTACAAACAAATAAAATTGAAGTGTCTGTAATGTCAAAATAACAGCTTTTTAGTAAATGCATATTTATATAAAAAAAAACAATTTTTAAAATTTCTGTCTGTCTATCTGTCTGTTCCGGCTAACCTCCGAAACGGCTGGACCGATTTTGACAAAACTCACTGGTAGATAGCTGATGTTATAAGGAGTAACTTAGGCTACTTTTGTTTTAGAAAAATAATTAGCGTTCCGCCAAAAACATTGAAACCCATGAAATTGTGAATAAAATCCAATTCAATTACATCCCATATAATCCTAAATAATAATACGTTTAACGTCCGTTTGTCGACTTTTATGTCATAACAGACGCCATTCGCACCATTACTATTTTTCCATTTTATTTCTTCCCGTTATTTTCTACATTTCTAAAACTTCAACTTAACTTATAGCAATGGGCGAATGAAGGAATTATAGGAAATTAGGATAGGATAGGTAATTTTTGAACTGGGAGTTTGATAGGTAATCGGCCATGGCCTTGAATAAGGAACCATCTCGATATTTATCTGGAATTAATTGAGGGAAACTATGGAACACCTCAATCAAGATAGCCGGTTCAGGATTGACCGTTTCTCGGCGAGAGGCAGTATGAAAAAGTCCCAGCCACATCTGCCCCCGTCGGGATTGATACTTGAATACTACTGGTTCGTTTGATTACTTGTTTGTTGTAGGCACTCTAAGTGTAAAATGAATTTATTAGTTTTCATTAATTACGTATTTTTTACAGCTTCCACTTATCTCATCGTATGTGAAATTAAGAATTTTTGGTAATTTTTTATGGACTGATTCTGAACGTCTTTAGTAATAATTTCGTGCGTTATTTTTTAATTTTCTTAAAAAAGAACTGCATTTGTATAGCATCAGCCAAGAACAATTTGTAGCGGTAGTAACTAGGTCACCTATACCTACTAATTATTAACAAAGTCAAACCTCTCAGATTCGAAACTCAATTTAACAAAAATTAATATTTTTAAATTGTAATTAAGAACAAAATGTTTAAAAATAAAAGCCAGTTATATTTTCTGCTGAAATTGTTAGCAGCAAAAGCTACACAATATTTTAAAAATGTAAAATATCTTTTACTGTCGTATTTCCTTTATGCAACTTTTGTGTCTAACATTATACTTTTTATAACACCAATTTACCACCATTTGACCAGCTTGAGGCCCTGAAGATGAAAATAAATTTTTCGAAACGTTGGCCACTAGCGTAACATTGGTAAAGCTTATTTCTTGATCCTCAACCAAACCTTCCTTTACTGTGATAACACCGATTCTTTGCCATTATTACATATTTGGAATACAGTTTTTTGTGTTCTATTTTATAAAATACCCAAAAACTTAAAAAAGTTCCTTAGAAAATGAAATAACAGACATCTTAAAAATAGCATTGATACAGTTTTTATACCATACATTTTCATGAGTCAAAAAGAAAATTGTAAAACACAAAATATGAAAATTTCGAAAACATTGCATTAAGGCTGTCGGAACGCTCTGAATTATGTTTGTGATGAGACCCAGCGGTAAGGGGCGAGGTAGGCAAAAGACATATTGTGGATGTGACCTTCTTTAGCTCTGTCTTGTTCAAATCATCCGCACGTTTCATTTTTTAACTGGTGTTAACTACGAGGCTAAAAAATTTTTTTGCAAGGGTGCCGCTGTCAATTGATTACTCTAATTTTTGGAAATATTTTGAAGATTTAAAAAACTTTTCCGAAAAAGGAAGAGTCACTTTAGGTTTGTGATGGAACAGTTTTGTGAAATAAGTACGAATAAGGTCATAGTGTGACATTGAAAACGTGTGTTTTTTAGCACAATTAATGCCAACTTTTTTCTAGTAAATCGTACATAAATTACAAAAGTAGTCCATTAGAGACCTAGATTTGTCCTTTATCTTCCTTATAGAGAAAGAATTTATGCAGAATGTTGACGAGTAAGTGTACAATCAGTTGACAGCCGAAGCTCTATTTTTAGCTTAAATTCAGAGCGTTCCGACAGCTTTAATAGTCAATATTTTAATCTCCATGATGCAAACATTGTTTTTTAAAAATAGGCATATTTTGCATTAATCGTTACGGATGCCAAAGAAGACGATGACCGATGAATCAGTAAAAATGAATCATCTAGTCAGAGCCGGCTTTAGCAAACAAAAACCTATATCTAAATTACCCAATTGACGACTTACATAGAAAGTAGTACATCAGATGCAAAGTACATACAGTCTTGCATTTATGAAACTAATGAAAAAAAACCCGGGTCGCAGTGCCAAAACCCTGCCGACAATATAGTGTATTTGCTAATGCAGGCAGTGTGGCTTTATTATGCGAACTTAAGTTGGTTTTTGGGCAAAACAAAAAAATTTACTCCTTAATACAGCCCTTAAAATAACATTTTTTTTCTTAATTGCAATATTATTATCAATCGAACCTCTATACCAAATTATATGCAACTTTCAGTAAATAATTCACTATCTGCAAACTAGTGTTTTCATAAAATTTGTAAGTCCGGTCCTGTCTGGTCGATTTTATTAAAATTTTAGGGACACTTTTTAATTACTACTAAAGGGTTAAATGTCAATTTTGAAACGATTCTGAGAATTTTTTCTGCATTTTGGGGCCCAAAAACATTTTTCAATCCCTAAAAACTACCCTTAAAATGCCCCGATTACGCCCATTTTAAATAGGCTTCTTGCGGTGATGGATTTCAACACGTGGGCCAAATTTCGTTAAAATCAATTAACTCTTTCGAAAGTTATATATATATATATATACGTATATATATAAACATTTTCAAAAATGGTGCCAAAGTGTTTAGGAGGTTATGAAACGTCGAGAAATTTTGGTCCGACCCCTAGGTCCCGCCATCCGACCGACGCCAATAGTGTATGTTGCCATATGGCAAATACACTAAAAATTTAATTTGTAATTTCTTTAATATTACGAATTTCATGCTAGAATACTGCAGAAAGCACTGTCACAAAATCTAATTTGACACTGATCTTAGATTGCGACTACACTTATTTTTTCCATAAGGAAAGCATTGTACAATTTATCGTGCTCGAAGTATAATTGATTGATTAAAGCGATTTTTTTTAAACTATGTATACATCTATTTAATACAATTAGCAGTACCTGTGCGAATAATTCGCACTAAAATTCGTTTCTAATTTCTCACGCTCTTTATAACTTTCTTCTTTTTGTTGTATTACATTACGAAGCTCAGTGACAATTCAAGAAAATATTTTTCTAAAACTGTCATATAGAGGCGCAAGTATCGAAAACGTTGAGCTGAAGCGCCGCCATACGAAAAGTATTTATACGTGAATTTTGATTAAAAATTAAACAAAAAAAATTTACCGACCGTCAATCATGTTGACGTTGTTTCAAAGTTAGAACTGTCAGATGGCGGCATTGCTGTATTGTGTCTTAATGTATATCTATATATATAATTTTAATAATTAATAAATTTACAAAAACAAAAGCAATAATAAATTTTTTAGTTGTTGATGTCGGTAGAGCAAGCAATTATCTATAAAATGATATAAAATTTATGTGGAGCAATTGTGTGGTTTTTTCGAAAAAGGGAGGCAAACATCTTAACCTTAGCGTATTAATATATATGATTTTTTTGTACATTGTCCCCTTCAAAACGACATTTATCTACGCAATTTGATCAAAATTTAACATGAAAAGCCATCTTTTTCTGTGTAGATCAATCACTTTTTCTGTGAGTACAATCTAACAGAAAGTTTAGCAATGACATTATAATGTTCTCTCAATTCTCATGTATAAAAACTAATTATATGATCACAATTTAAGGTCATTGTCAAACTAGATTTTCTGGCGCTGCTCTCGGAAACCCGGCGTCAGTAACATAATTACTAAATTAGAGATGACAAACTTTAAGTTTTCGTTTTTTTTTTCATATTCATATATCAAACTAACTGTGGCCCGTCAGTGACTAAGTTTAGTCCATTGACAAAACAAATTAAAACCTGCAACACTACAAAACGTTATATTTTAATGAACTTTTCTGACCGCCGTATAAACAAGTAGATTTGGAGTTATGCGGAAAAAACGTGAAAAATGTTATTTTTAAATTTGATTGTTTGAATAATTTTTAAACTACTTGACAGATTGTCTGTGAAATCTAATCAGATCTAGTTCTCAATAAACCTTTTCGAATGCCGCAAACTCGATCTCAATCGAGTGATTGGCTCTAAAGATATCGTACGACAAAAATTTGTTTGCACAGACATAACCTCAACATGCATACGGATGTCCATCCAAAAATAGTCAGAATAGCTCAAAATGTCAAAACGTCGAGATCTGATGAAAACTGGAGTTTCGAAAATTAAACCGAAACCAATAGCATTCTTTGTTTTTTGCAAATTTTCAATAGCGCTGAGTTAAAAATGCCCTTTGTTTTAAATATTGATAATGATCATACTATAGCTACACCTAAATCACGAAAAAAGTACATCGAAAGTCAATATAGTTGAATTTTCTGACATATGCGCTATCCTTTCTTTCTTAGACGCTATTGACCTTAGTTGTCGAGCGTCTGTGATTATAAATCTAATGTACAATCCTTTCTAAATTACTGGGAGAATATGAGTCACAGAAAAATAAGACCTTTAATTAACGGACGCTACTGGTGAAATGCGTCTCTGTTAAAACAGCAGCGCGTGTGCAATATAAACTATGAAATCATAAGGAGTACCTATTTATATAAAATTGTTGATGCAATTGCATAAACATTTTTAAACTGCAAATGGAGATCGTTTAACGGCCATCTGCGCATGGGCGAAGATATACCACATGACTGGAATGACACACTGAACGTTATTTGACAAATATACGGGCATATGATATCATGTTTATATCAATATTTATTGAATGATCCGCAAATGGTAGGTACGTCAATGTTAGGTTATAAACTAAAATTTACCGATAGATCTATACTAATATTATACAGAGGTAAAGTTTGTAAGTTTGGATGTAGGAGGTAATCTCTGAAACTACTCAACCGATTTCAAAAATCTTTTCACCAATATTTGGAATGGACCTTCGGGATTGCATAGGCTATCTATCATCGCGTTAAAGTAAAAGCACTTTTCATGGAGACCAATTTTGCAACGTAAGTCGAAGGCTTCATTCTACTGTTGTTACTAGGGTTGCCAGGCGTCCGGATAAAGCAAGACATAGTTAGACTTTTTAATTGCGTGTCCGGCCAAAATTAAACGGTGTCCGGCTTTTTAGGTTTTTTTACATCGGATCAACAGAATTTTTTAAATTTCTTTTTGGGAAATAAGATTTTTCTTCGATTTTTGAACATTCACTAATAAAAGCGATTGAATTCGCGCAAATTCAATACAGGTTAAGAATTTAATGATAATGATTATCATCTTTTATATCCTATATATTACATTTACACCCGGGCGAAGTCGGACTGGGCCGCTTGTTAATTATATAGGACGTTAAATCAAACCATAACGAAATAATATGCAGATAAATACTTATAAAAGATTCGACACAGTAATATGCCAACCTTTTGTATACACACATATTTTATTCACGGCGTGCGGTTTCCATTCATGCTTTTTTTAAACAAAGGCGTGGTCGGACGGACTTGTGAATCTGATTGTAGTTGGTTGTCTAATGTCATCTTTACGATCTACCATAGAAAAAAAGTGCTGTAAGTGGAAAATTTACACTACGAAGTGAAATCGTACACTCTTATTTATATACATGGAAAGCTAACCATAAATTCTTCTATATATCAAATAAACAATCAAAGTATTCGTCTGGATGTGTTAGCAATGGTCTCTGCCTAAGAGTCCTGGCATTTCTGGTAAAGGGAGGACATAGCAGCTTTAGCGAAAGAAGAATTTACTACCTCTGGAGAAAGGAGATCTTAGGCCGACCGTACGAATAACTGCTTGAGCAGGTATTCGTCGAACAACATACACGTCCCGCTCAAGCAGTCACTGTCAACCGCTCGAGCAGTTACTGTCATTTGCTCGAGCATGCACTGTCAACGGCTCGAATGTTTTCCTGTTTTGTGTCGCGTTTCCTAGATAGCCATGCTCACGAGCAGTGAACAACTAACGTTGCAACTGCTCGATGCAATCGTGACTGCTCGGGCGGTCGTGTGCATCTCAATGGAGTATTTTTTGTGGAGACTTGTATAGCTCACCATGCAGTCAATGCTTGAAACAAAGGATGGTATGTAATTGAAGCAGTTTCGACTGCTTGGAGCTGTTCTTGTACGTTCAACCTTAAGTGCTCTCTCCAAGTCATAAAATTCCCATAAAACAGAAAAAGAACTAAGATTATTTAAAAGAAGACAAAACAGTTTAATTTTTGCAAATGGCTTTAATACGCTTAAGCGCGATTTGAAATTTGCATTTGGCAATAATCTTGATTTTACTGTGACACTCGGCGCCTCTTTGCTTCCGACGCCTCTGGCGCAAACCATGAACGCATAAATACGGCGCTAGAAATGGTATTGACGCAACCCCTTGACAGCCATTATTATTCAATTATTAACACTTTTTCACGATTTTCAAGTTTTTCTATGTCGGTTCTCACGTGTTTATTGTGTTTTGTTTATACATGAATACGCGTCGTTATTTTGTGGTTGCGTACTATAGTTTCAAGTACCTAAAGTCCCGTGTGTCATTTGTTTGCATGATAGTGTTTCTAGTGCTCTCAGATAAAACTGGATTTCATGCTTGTATTTTGCAAGCAACGATATATTTAGTACAGTGCGTTCATTAAATCGAACAGTTATACAAATAATGAATTTGTATTAATTTTTTTCCGTGCGGTTTTAATGGATTAATAAATATATATACTTTTTTAAATCAAAACAGGCTATATCAACGCACCAAAAAGTAGAAAATAGATTATTTACTCTTCTATATAATGTTCGTGGGGCAGTCGATGTAATGAATGAAGTATAGGTACAATGAGTGTCCCACACTTTAAAACGTTAGTATAGAAGAGAAATAAACCTATTTTTTGCACGATCCTCTATAAAAGGCCGCTTTTCGTGTCTGAATAGCCTTAGTAAAATGACCCATTTCGCTCTCGTGCGTAAAGTGAAATTAAAAAATTCAAAACGCAGTAATACTACCATTTCCAACTCAGTCTACAATTGGAAGTGAACTTCATCAAAATTGATCTGTCAAAATTTTTGACAATTCAAATCAGCGGTTGTATAGGGGATACGTGCAAAAAATACTGTATGCTTAACCTATATAACCTACTATTCCAGTTATAGTACGTTGATATATACAGGATGAGTTTTAAGTTTATGCTTTTTTTTACAGCGTGTAAAAATCAAATAGACGAGCAAATATTTCAAATAGTTTTTTTATCAAAACTCAAAAATAAGAGAGAAACAGCCTTTCGAAGTTTAAATAAATTTTATTAAATTTTCTTTAATTTTGAGGTCGGTCCTGGGGTTATATTATGTTACTATGGAAATAAGTTGTTATTATCAAGTATTCACAGAAATTGTTCGAACAATTTCTGTGAATACTTGATAATAACAACTTATTTCCATTGTAACATAATATAACCCCAGGACCGACCTCAAAATTAAAGGAAATTTAATAAAATTTATTTAAACTTCGAAAGGGTGTTTCTCTCTTATTTTTGAGTTTTGATAAAAAAACTATTTGAAATATTTGCTCGTCTATTTGATTTTTACACGCTGTAAAAAAAAGCATCAACTTAAAACTCACCCTGTATAGCCGCGAATTTTATTATTTTTTAAAAATATATTTTTTTATTTTCAAATTTTCAGTCATATTTAAATAATTTTTAAACGACTAGAGTTACGTTTTCCAACTATTTTCATTTTTTATGTAAGTAAATATTATTTTAGTCAAAATACTAGAATATTATAATTTCATCAAAACTACATAGGAATGCAAAGTTACAAAAAAAACGTACAAGTTAATGTATTCCGAATGCTTAAATAATTCTACGGAATCAACGCCATTCTGTTAGCCCCATTTTATCTACTGTATAATACCTGTGGTATAACACTGTATCGTTGTCACACCTATGTTAATGTATGCAGTGACATAATCATAGCATGCAAACAATCTCTAATTGCCACAATTAAAAGTGTCAATTAAATACTCTCGCACTAATTTCATAATTAATACAATATACTATAGTACAATCAGGTAGATATATTTGTCAGACTGCAGATGATATGCAACGGTGCACAAAACATCGTCAAAAAATTGGAGTTGACAATGACCTTAGATTGTGGTAATATAATTACAGTTTTTATTTACGCAAGAGCAATCTAGTATCGTATTCAAACTCCCTGTCATGTACATCATTAGATTGACAAATGCTTGATCTACACAGAAAAAGGTCAAGTTAAATTTTGATTAAAATACAATCCTATGTAGGGCCTGCAAACACGGAGTAAAATGGTAATGTTCCCCTAAAACCATTCTCTGCTAGTGTAACATCTAATAATTGTCAAAAACAACAACAAAAATTATTCTGTAAAATGATGGTATTATTCAGTTAATATTCCATCTTACATTGTTGATACGACCAGTGCCGGATTAGCCACGTAGCAAGAGTAGCAAATGCTACGGACCCCGCGCTCCAACGCCTGTCTGGCCGTAATAAAAAAATATTAAACTAAACGTATGAAATCATGTCATAAGATTACTAGTGTTTTTGAAGTATTTCGACAGCTAAAATCTCTTACAACAGAAGAGATTTTGGAAAAATTCTCAAGTATGGTCAGTGCTTACGAAGATGATTTGGAGAACAGCCTAGATGGCGAATTAGTGCAGTTCGCAGAGTTGCTGAAAACAGATATGGCTACTGTTATTGACAGCAAGAAACAGGAGCCTCTGGAACAGCAATTTTATAAACTTTTATTAAATAATTCTTTAGAATCGTGTTTCCCAAACTTAGAAATTGCCTTGCGCATTTACTTGTCTCTCATGATCACTAACTGCAGTCGCGAACGTTCTTTTTCAACATTAAAACGTATTAAAAATGAATTAAGGAACACAATGGGCCAAGAACGTCTTAATCATCTCACTTTGTTGAATATAGAGCATGATTTGCTTAAAGAAGTCGATATTGAAAGTGTTATCTCTAAATTTGCCCATATTATATCCAGAAAAGTTTATTTGTAACAGTTTTGTTTTATTTAATACCCTAAACTTGAGAACCTAAAGCAAACCAAAGGCCCCTTGACAGAATTTGCTACAGGCCCCGCGCTAGCTTAATCCGGCACTGGATACGATCAGTTAGACCCCACATATAGACATTTCAAAAGTGTTGACATTTACATTCGATTTTAATTGCGAATATATTAATTATCACTCTATAACAAAATGGGGATTTACACCCGTGCGAAGTTAAACCGAGCAGTAGGTAGTAGCTAAAATAAATTATTCGTAAATTAACATCATTTTTTTTTCTTTTCAGGTAATGCTGACATTTGACATTTTTATAAGACCGAACTTTTCAACAATATGGTAAGTTTGTATCCGTGAAATTACAGTAAATTGTCTAACGTTATCTCTTGTTTGGTAGCATGTTTTCTTTCATTTCACTCTTAACAGATTCACAAATTGAACGCTGCTCCACCTCAACGCTTGAATATCACAACTTCGTTAATTTTGACTTTTTCATAGTATATTTGACACATATGTTTAACGAGAATAGTCTATTTTTTGTGAATCTTATCGTATACTACTAAACGAACAATTCTTGTATGCCACTACAATCTCGTAAACGGCTCTAACGATTTTGACAAAAATCTGGAGCTAGGGGTTTTGTAGATCTAGAAATCGATCTGTCAGGGTCTTATCGTCGGGAAAATTCGTTTTAGAATAGATTTTTAATGGAACGGTTACAAAACATTAACGCTTACAAGTTATACAATACAGCTAACACTCTGTAGCGCCGCGTGAACGAACATTAACTTTTTTGCTACTTAATAACATTACTCGAATGTATTCTTGATTTTTTTTTCTATAATATTTCATAGACTTTCTTTCTTGCATGTCAAAATCTTTAATTCTTCCACACAGAGATTTTTCATTTATACAAAGCACTGTATTATTTTTAATGTTGATTTAGCATTATTTTTGCAATGACATTACAACAAAAACCTGATAACAGAGATGAGAAATATTGCACGTCTATTGAAATCAACAAATACCTCGAGCCTTTATTGCAATATCCTATACGCCATGTTTATTATGGAAAGAGCAAATATTTACCCTCGCCTATTTACAACATAATCTAGAACAAGATAGGGAAATATTACACAAAATAAAGTGAAGCAGATATAATATCAAAGATACTTCCTAATTGGATATTTAGCTGACTACTGGTCTACTTTAAAAATACAGATGGTTTAAAACAGTAATTTTACTTGTTCAGACGTTCATTCTGAAAGGTTTTTTTTAACTTTTTGCTATTGAAAATCTTCAAAAAAAAAAGACATTATTGGTTTTGATCCAATTTTCAAAAATCGAATTTTCACCAGAACTCGATTATTCTATTTTTGAATGGACGTTTGTATGTGTGTAAACAAATGTTTGTTGTACAATATCTTCAGAGCGAATCAACTGATTGAGTTCGGATTTGCGGAACTCAGGAGAGTTTATTGAGATTTAAATCTGATTAGATTTTGAAGTCAATCGGTCAAGCAGTTTAAATGTTATTAGTGTATTTGCCATATGGCAACATACACTATTGGCGTTGGTCGGATGGCGGGACCTAGGGGTCGGACCAAAATTTCTCGACGTTTCATAACCTCCTAAACACTTTGGCACCATTTTTAAAAATGTTTATATATATATGTATATATATATATATATATATATTTATATACGTATATATATATATATATATATATATATATATATTTATATGTGCGGGCAATAACTTTCGAAGGAGTTAATTCATTTTAACGAAATTTGGCATACATGTTGGAATCCATCACCGCACGAAGCCTATTTAAAATGGGCCCAATCGGGTCATTTTAAGGGTAGTTTTTAGGGGTTGAAAAAAGTTTTTGGGCCCAAAAATACCGAAAAAATTCTCAGAATCGTTTCAAAATTGAAATTTAACCCTTTAGTAGCAATTAAAAAGTGCTCCTAAAATTATAAGCACATCGGCCCGACAGGACCGGACTTACAAATTTTATGAAAACACTAGTTTGCGTATACGAATTTACTTACTGAAGGTCGTATTTAATTTGGTGCAGATGTTGGATTGATAACAATATTTCAACTAATAAAATTATTATTGTAAGGGGTGTATTAAGGGGTTCAATTTTTTTTTATTTGTCCAAAAACAAACTTAATTTTATTTAATAAAGCCACAATACCTGTATTAGCAAATACACTATATTGTCGGCAGGGTTTTGGCACTGCGACCCGAGTTTTTTTAAAGAAAAAAAAAGTAAAAATAACATTTTTAATGTTTTTGTCTTATAACTCCTAATCTACGTATTTATACGATGATCAGAAAAGTTCACTGAAACTTAAATTAACTTAAATTTAAAAGTCTATAAAAATATTCAACATAATTTTTTTTTATTGCTCAGAGGCCCTCAGAGACCATCGAAGCGAATTACTATAGCGATTGTTTTTGGCTCTAATAGCTCAATGGATGTTTTCCCTAAGTGCGTCAATTGTTTATTAGATCAGGCGCCAAAAGAAGTTGAGTATGCAAAATATGAGGACCGGCAACTATGCTCAAATTCTTCAACCTGAGACATCAAACAAACAAAAAAAGAGAGAAACGGAACATTTATGGAAGAAATAACGAGATTAGAAAAGTTTTAAATGGGTCGGATAATGTGTAAATGACCAGTGGGTCAAAATTGAATTACAAAAGTTGACCCTAACTAATAAGTGTTTTTTTAAACCTCATAAATTAATTCTTTTTATTCATTATTTGAAGTTAAATGTCCTCATAAAGAACTCTGCATTGACGTCATAATAAATTAGTGTCTAAAAATACGCAAGGAATTAATAATACTCCATATTGAATTGTCAGTACCCGAACTTTGAATTTCTATGAGCAGAGCCGTCTTTAACCTATAATTGGAGGCCCTGGGCATTTTCGGGTAATGGGCCCCTATGACTATTAAAGAGGACTATTTTTTCTTAAAAAAGAAGCGTTATTAGTAAGCAAATCAATAATTAACAAAATAATACGTTATTAAAAAATATATCGATATATTTATCGGAAGTATCGGTTATCGGATGCTAATCTGGAACTAGGGGTCCCATCGATCGCGGGGCCCTGGGCACGTGCCCAGAGTGTCCAGTGGAAAAGAGGGCCCTGTCTATGAGTAGGTATCAAATTTAAATCCTAAAAGTTTGCGAGATTTCTTAAACTTAAATCGACCCGGCGTAGATTTTTTTCTTTATAAATCTTTGCCATATTCGTCGTAAACAATTTTATTCGAATTAATAAGTAAAGTATTTTATAGCAAATTTTCTTGTCTCTCTCAATATTGAAAATATGTTTATATGGATGGTATGCGAAGCTTGTAGTGTATAACAAATGCTGAGCTTTATTGAAAAGCCTGAGGAAGCTGTGAAATACAGCGAAATGTTGCAATTGAAGATTGCTGATTACCTTTTATTTCATCTAGATCCAGTTTTCCTTCTTAATATTGAGAATAATATTATTTATATGGGATCTTAAATAATTCTTAATTTAAAATAACGTTACTTCTATCTAATTATTGTTCCTCTTGTTTTGAGCTTCATTAAATTAATTAAACATTAATTAAGAAGAAATCAAATCAACTGAAGCCATATATTATGATACATTTCAACTTATTTAATTAGGTATAATAATTCCAACATATCTATGTATTCAGACGAATGCATGTTTTCGAAATTAAAAACCATGAAAAAGTTTCTATTAAAATATATATAAATAAGCACATTCAACTGATAGCATTCAGCTACTTAGAAGTCTATAAGTTCTTAATCAAAAAAGCAAAGTAACATCTGAAACATGTAAATTCTATTAACTTTTATTAGCTGAAAATTAAATCCTACAGTTGTTTTGGTTGAACCTTAGAGGATTTAATTTAAATACATGTGGCTACACTAACTAGGTACAGTTCGTAAATTTAGAATTCTCCGTCCGGTGTTATGCATGTAGTATTTATGTCTGCGGTGTCAGTGGCGTACTTGCACAGTGCAGTTTTACACGAAGAGGACACATTTTCTATAGTCTTGATAGATCAGTAATTTTAAGTATAAAAATCACCAAAAAGTTTTCAGCTAGCTAAATTTTGTAATTCAAAAGCCCCCATCAACATCATATTGGCGTTGCGAAATAAATGAGATTAAAGGTTACGAAAAACGGTTTACCGCGAAAATTTCGCTTTCTGTGGTTTGTAGATCGATGGAGGCTATAATAATTGTAGATGTCGAAATTTTCTATAAATATGTTTTTTTTTTAAGTTGCACTTCTTTTGACGCGTTGAGAGTAAAATTTTAGCAGGCAACGGAAGTTGCGCGCGCACAGCTAACGAAAATTCGACAGTGTGAAGGTGACCATAAGAGGTTCAGACTGAAATGATAGACGAAATCAATGTACATTCTGCCATTTGGGAACTATATTAAACAGACTAGACGACTATAGCTTTTAATTACAACTGGTTGTTTTAAGTGCCTAGCAGCGGATTGATTATAAAAGTAAAAACCAAAATAAAATTTTGAGAAATGTATAATCAGATCCTTTTGATGTTAATAAATTATAAATATTTTGAGGAATTAGGATCAAAGAAATAAAAGACAAATTATTATTTCACAACGTTTCGTAATTAAATTAATACTTCATCAGGTGATCTTAATTAATTAATTAAGATCACCTGATGAAGTATTAATTTAATACGAAACGTTGTGAAATAATAATTTGTCTTTTATTTCTTTGATCCTAATTCCTCTAAAATATTTATAATTTATTAAAATTTTGAGGTTAACTTTTTAAGTATTGTTCTTAAACTTTATGAAAATTTTATTTCAATGAAATATTTTCATGTATATGTATTAAAAATTAGTTTTTAATCACACCAAAGAAGTATAACTTTTTTTTTGTACAACTAACGGTATTTGTCATAGAAACAAAATTTCAAATTGGTTCAACCATTTCGGTACTTACGCGTTAATGCAAAATAGCGTGTCGTATAATCGTGACATAATTTTATGTGACGAAAAGAGTGAGAGATCATAGACGCTCAACAATTGATATTGTTAGCGTCTGTGGAGTGAGTGCACAATTTAAGGGCTGTGGCATATTTATGCAGTAATTAACGTTTAAAAACTGATACAGTTAATCGAAGTTAATTCTGAGTTTACATAATTTGCAAACTCTAACGCTAACTTGACACGAATAGATGTTATTTACAGATCTCATTAGATTTCTCATTTATAGTACAATCGTGTATAGATCAACGTAATAAGATTTGCAATGTTTTTTACTAATTCACAACTGAACAAACCTTGTGAAAAGTTGCTGTTCCCAGAATTGGCTTGAAGAGCCGCTCCAATTTATTGAGCAACTGCATTGACCAATATCTTAAATCGCAAGTATTTAAAAAAATAGTAATGTGAGCTATCATAAGTTAACTTGTTATAATTTTTCACTAATGAGTGATCATAAGAATCGAAAAAAATGACATGGATTTGAATCATGACTATGAATAAACTTTAATAAAATTTTCCAGATTTGTACGCCATTTATAAATGAATACCGCGTTGCAATTATGGAGAATACAATAAGCATATACTCACAAATTCCTTAACGCAGTCGTCTAATGAAATTTTATGTCACACTGTAAGATCATATTATGCTTTACTGTCTCAAAATAAGTACTAATGAAGTACGCTATCTAATAAAAAAGGAAATAAATCATTGACCTTTTTTTAAAGGAAGATACAAAGTGTTCAAAAATTAACAACATAATTGTGTACATTTGTGAATTAGTATTAACAGTTTTAAAATAGAAGAGCACATTTATTATAGTTTTTATTTAATTTTGATTCGTCTGGTTAAATGACTACACGAAACAGCGTTGCCAGATTTTTTTTTGCCAAGTCGGGTTTTTGGAACTTTTTCAGTGAAAAAAGCGGGATTCTTTCGTCGAAAGCGGGACACAGTAAAAAAACGTATATAATCAGAAGTTTTTAAATATTTATCTTTTTATTTGAGTTCAAATTACGTTTACGTGACAATAGCAAAAATAGCCATAGAAAATGTATTTTAATAAAAATACGATATTTTAAATCGGATTTACTTTATCGTTAAAATTAAATTGTTGAGTCTTATTCGTCTTCTGAATAAAAAAAAAATAAAAAAAAAACAGAAATCAAAATCAAAAAAGTTTTATGCATTAGAAAAATATGGCGTTTCAAACAATAGTCTGAGGAGTGAGTGTTACAAATTGCAACTTACAATAAGAGAATAATTATTTATAAGAATTACTTATTCATGATATTTCTGTGAAGATTTAACTTCTTTTAAAGTTTCCTTTTTCTCCACATTTGTCTGTGCCACCCGCCCGCGCTTCCTCAGCACGCTACACGCACGGTCGAGTTATCCCCGAAACGCGGTACTGAGCCTGTCCCGCGCGGGACATTTAATTTTGATTTAAAAATCGGGACGTCCCGCCAAAATCGGGACGTCTGGCAACACTGCAACTGACAGAGAATTTATACTCTTGGATCGGTAACATTGCATTTGTTTTATTTTACTATGCGCACAAATGCGAAATGGATCATTTTACAACCGCTATTTTATAGGGGGTCGTGCAAAAAACAATTGATTTGTAGTGTCCCTGTCGCTCCTATAGATATATAAATCTCTGTTTTGTATCATTCATCAGTCAAATATTAACTTTTCTTTCATCAAATTCTTCGGTGTATTTCGCTTTCTTCCGAACCACATTTAAAGCTTTTCTGAACGTTCATTCACCAAACACTTTGTTGGCAGTCGCATAGTGTTTTTGTTTCATTGCTACGACTGCCAATTTTGTTCTATTGATATCAAATTAACGTAATGGGCTCGTCCCACATGTTTTTTACGCTAATTATATATATATATAAAAATATTTATTGATTTATATTATTTACAAATTATTTACAGAGTATGCCTAAATATAATTGTTCCTGTCACCAATTGATAAAAAATTTTAGTAAAAGCGTTAATATATTATGTATATTATACATTTTATGTATGTGTAGTGTAAAAAAGTAGAAAAAAAACACCACATTTACGCTAATTGTGTTCTCCGTTGCGGATAGATAATAAAACAAAATTTTGATGCTTTTTGTGTAAGAAAACAACCCCCAAAAGTATATATTTTTCAATGTAATTCATCTTTAAAGTTAAATTCCAGATATATGTTATAATAGAATTATAATTATGACTAGCGGTACCCGTGCGAATAATTCGCACTAAAATTCGTTTCTAATTTCTCACACTCTTTATAACTTTCCTCTTTTTGTTGTACTACATTACGAAGCTCAGTGACAGTTCAAGAAAATATTTTTCTAAAACTGTCATACAGAGGCGCAAGTATCGAAAACGTTGAGCTGAAGCGCCGCCATACGAAAAATATTTATACGTGAATTTTGATTAATAATTAAACAAAAAAAATTTACCGACCGTCAATCATGTTGACGTTGTTTCAGAGTTAGAACCGTCAGATGGCAGCATTGCTGTATTGTGTCTTAATGTATATCTATATATATAATTTTAATAATTAATAAATTTACAAAAACAAAAGCAATAATAAATTTTTTAGTTGTTGATATCGATAGAGCAAGCAATTATCTATAAAATGATATAAAATTTATGCGGAGCCATTGTGTGGTTTTTTCGAAAAAGGGAGGCAAACATCTTAACCTTAGCGTATTAATATATATGATTCCAATTACCCGTGATACTGTTTACTTTATAAATTTATCTCGGTAACATGAACACAAAAAATCCTGAGGCGTTCATACTGGCGGTATGTTTATATTATCGAGGTTCGCAAGAAACACGTACAGTAGGGTAATCCGTAACAGGGGTATTGTCAAATTTCTATGCTACCAGGGGGTCAAACGTTCCCAAATTGATAAAAAAAATTCTCTAAAAATTTGAGCTCTTAATATTAACTCTAAGATAGTCCTCATTCCAACCAAAGTTTCTTATATGGAAAATAACATGTGAAAAACTCCTTTTGTTCTTCCAAATTTTAAAACTTGGGGCCAAATTAATCGACAAAAATGAGACATACATATATTTGTAGAGAATTTAACGCTTTACAAAAAAGGTATCTAATGATTTTTCGCTAAGTTTACTGGTTCAAAAGTTTTCCGAGGATAAAGTTTAAACTTTTTTTGTAGAACGTTAAATTCTCTATAAAAATTATGTTCATATTACTGTGAGTCGTTCATAAGAGTGCTAATTCATATTATCGCGATTGTAATGTATTATATAAAAGGCGTTGTACGTATGTTATCTATGGCTGGACCGATTTTGATGACATTTTCGAGCAATCTTTAGATTAGCCCAGCGGGTGATCCTGTGAAGTTTGGTAGCGATTTTATGATTTTTAATTATGAAGGTTTTATGAGCTCAGAAAAATTCAGCACGCTAAAAAATAACAAATGTTTTTTCACATTATTTGCTTATGTGTAAGGAATAATTTGGATAGGCGCGACGACCCTATTGTGCATTTTACTTGCCTATACAAATCGCTCTGTAAATTTTAATCGTATAATCCTATGAAAGCTGATATCGACATGTTGGAAAAGACCTTAGATTACCGCGGCTTTGCCACATTTGAACATCATCTACAGATCTGGGCATCTTCATTCTGTTTTAATTGAAAGCAAATCATTATGCATCGTTTGTTTTTAAATGTCTGCATGCAGTTATGAAGCTCGTTTTCAAAATAGGTTTGTTCCTACAAACAATGACAGATTTGATTTGGACAAGTTTCAGATTTTTCATTACACACGCGTTAATAATAATAATAATATTTCATCTAGCTGTGAATAGTTAAAATTAAATTAAAAACTAACAATTTAAATATTCATTTATACTATAAAAACAATACTTGTAACTAACTAACTTGAAACTGATATCAGACTTGTTTATTGGAACAGCTGACACGATTTTTACTGTACGACAAAAAAAAGGAAAAAACAAATAGTCCCAAAAACTTCCGTCGAGCCCTCTCTAATTCACGATAACGTGCACGAAGAATTTTGAAAGTGCTTCTGTCTAATCATAGTAATAATATAAGCCATAAGGTATTAGAATATTTCAAATAAAAGCTCTATTACATTTTTAAACACATCAAAAACTCACATCAAAATCTGGAAATCTTTTTTTTTTCATCATCACAACACTTTCTTCACTAATGTAAGCCTAAAGTGTGAAATAATAAAAGCTAAACCAGAAAATGAGATTTCGTAAAAAAGCTTAGAAGTATGAACGAAACTTCGAAACAGAAAATCTTCCTTGGGTCGTTTTTTTAATCCCGTAATTCATTTTTTTAAAGATTTTTATATATTTATTATAGATTATAGACGCTCGATAACTTAAGTCATTAACGTCTTAATTACATCAAACAATCTAATCACTTAAAACTAAACGACATTACAAACACCCATGAGCACAAGCAGGATTCGAACCCACGACAGTCCAATCAAGAAGCCAGCACGCTAACCACTGGACAAAACTATCCTTTTTTTTAAAGAAGTAAACCACTTATAATTAGAAAGATACTCCTTTCAAAGCCGACGTTATATGTGGTTTTAAAGGGACAACTTTAGTTTAATCATTTGGCTCCGTAGGTACTCATCAACTAACAAAATTCGGCAACTGCGCGTGATGATGAAGTGAAGTTAAATATTTAGGCGCACTGGCGTCAGCGTGGCTTATTAATAATAACAGTGACACCATGAAGACGAGGTCTACATTTATTAGTTATTAACTTATTGTTATGTAGGTATTGTCTGTTAGTCGAATATATAATATTACCGACACCTAAGAGGGGAACAAAATTACATAATGGAATACGCACGCCAGTTATGTACCTATATGAAATGTTGATGTGTATCCGTCCCACGTACAGTACTCGAACCATGGCCCTACCCAGAAATATTGTACAGTTGATATCGATAAACTTGTCATATAAAGCAAAAATAGTTATTAGTCCTGCTGTCACAGCCAATTTGCTCCGAAACTACTGGACCGATTGAGTTGAAATTTGGTACACATATTTAAGTTGGTGACCCAAAGAAGGACGTGTAACGAAAATAAATGAATCTTAAATATGGGGGCCACTTTTGGGGGGTTAATTAGAAAATTAAAAAAAAGTTTTGCTAACTATATCGAGTACCATATCAAATGAAAGGGCTCGTTGTGAGAATCTCAAATATCATATATATTAATACGCTGAGGTTAAGATGTTTGCCTCCCTTTTTCGAAAAAACCACACAATTGCTCCACATAAATTTTATATCATTTTATAGATAATTGCTTGCTCTACCGAAATCAACAACTAAAAAATCTATTATTGCTTTTATTTTTGCAAAATAATTAATTATAACAATTATACATTTATTCAGTATATGCAGCAATCTGCAATCTGACGGTTCTAACTTTGAAACGTCTACATGATTGACGGTGGGTAATTTTTTTTGTTTAATTTTTAATCAAAATTCACGTATAAATACTTTTCGTATGGCGGCGCTTCATCTCAACGTTTTCGATACTTGCGCCTCTATATGACAGTTTTAGAAAAATATTTTCTTGAACCGTCATTGAGCTTTGTAATGTAATACAACAAAAAGAAGAAAGTTATAAAGAGTGTGAGAAATTAGAAACGAATTTTAGAGTGAATTATTCGCACAGGTACCGCTAGTATTTTTTTAAAATTTTAAAATAAATAGTTTTAGAGTTATTTAAGAAAATAGATGAAAATTACTACTGAGCCTAAAAGTTTGAAAAAAATAGGATATTTCGGATCTCACCAATAATTTACAGGAATACCTAGACGAAAATCTTGATTTTTAAAATACTCGCGCAAAACGGACTAGTACGGAACCCTCTTCTCGCGAGTTCGACTCGCACTTGACCGGCTTTTTTCAGTAGATATAATTTATGTAAGTTTCAGCCACTTAAAAACTGCGTTAGATAGTTAAAGCAACGAAAAATAAATCAAATTATATCATTCTGTAAATGTCAATTAACAACTTCGCACTTTACCGTACGTAATGTCAAATTTGTTAGCAAGTGACAAGCAAAATAAAAGCATTAAAGTTTCTAACATTGACTCTTCAGATTAGTGCCATAAAAGAGATAAAAGTTAGTAGGAAAGCTCATAAAAGTGAGGGAAGTTAATCCGGAATTAGGGTTACTTCATATGCATCGAAACATCCTTCGTCAGTGAAAATTAGTCAAATGAAACTTACATAATAGAAATATTTAATGGAAACATGGTTTGGTGTACGTTGTATATTTATTTTTCGTTTTTTAACCATGTTATGAACAATAAAAATTCATAGAGTCTTAAAAATGAATTTTGTAAGATAAAATATAAGAAAATTAGTTGAATGGCGCCCAAAACAAAAAACGAAGCCTTCTGACCTTGAAACTGATTTCCGATCTGTCTACTAATTTGTTACCGACCTCATTTATCTGAAGCTTTTTGGTTTGTGTTGTGTCAAATTCAATATTGTTTATCTATACTAATATTATAAAGAGAAAGATTTCATTGTTTATTCCGGATAAACTCAAATACTACTAAACCGATTTTAAACATTCTTTCACCACTAGAAATCTCTATTATCAACGAGTAACATGACCTATATTTTAGGATAATTTTGAACTCCATTACAGCTGTCGCTACCGAGTTCAACTCGGTGGAGCCAATGACTCCACTACTATTGTTGATACCGAGTGAGGCACAGCCCCACGAGTTAAGTCAGTAATACGGTGGACCGAACGCTCCACTACAGTTGTTAATGCTGAGTTTACGTATCAATCGCGGCGAAGTCGTGGATAGTGGTTAATAATAAATAAGTAAATTTTATAGTAACTAGCGGTACCTGTGCGAATAATTCGCACGAAAATTCGTTTCTAATTTCTCTCGCTCTTTATAACTTTCTTCTTTTCGTTGTATTACATTACGAAGCTCAGTGACGGTTCAAGAAAATATTTTTCTAAAACTGTCATATAGAGGCGCAAGTATCGAAAACGTTGAGCTGAAGCGCCGCCATACGAAAAGTATTTATACGTGAATTTTGATTAAAAATTAAACAAAAAAAATTTACCGACCGTCAATCATGTTGACGTTGTTTCAAAGTTAGAACCGTCAGATGGCAGCATTGCTGTATTGTGTCTTAATGTATATCTATGTATATATATAATTTTAATAATTAATAAATTTACAAAAACAAAATCAATAATAAATTTTTTAGTTGTTGATGTCGGTAGAGCAAGCAATTATCTATAAAATGATATAAAATTTATGTGGAGCAATTGTGTGTTTTTTTCGAAAAAGGGAGGCAAACATCTTAACCTTAACGTATTAAAATATATGATGATGTAAAGATACTCGTTCAGTATTATCGAAATATTCAATGATCGGTGAATATTTGATATACATTATTTTTAAGATGTTATAGAATATAGCTGCGTCATAATAAGATTATTATAATTCGTGTTTGAATACGATGAGAAGCATTTTTAGTATCGATTAGCCTTGACCCTAAAATAGGACAGTTAATTAGTATTTATTTGAGTCTATTTTTTTAACATATATGTTTATTTATTTTTGAAAAATGGAACAATACTAAAACATGTTGGTAAGGTGTGTTTTAGAAAAGAATCTTGATGTAGAAAAAACCGTGGAATACATCTTCTATTTATATACAGTGTTGTAACAGTAACCGAAACGGTACAATTTGTCCGTTTTAATTAAACCCTAAACTCGTTCTGTGGGGTATATGTCCCAGTCAGTTTGCATAATCCGGATCTTCAAACACTGACGGCGAACGGTTAGCACGATTTAACCATAGTCATAACTAGAGAGGGGTCGGTTAGATCCGGCTCATCTAATAGAGTACCGTATATAATAGAGCCCACTGTAGACATAAGGATTAATAAAAAAACATTTTTGACACTTGATGTAATGTTGCACCTATTAAGAAAACTGATTACATAGTAAAAGGCCGTATCTTTTTATTGCAGTGAGCTAAAAGTTTGAATTTTTTACACAAGTATGCCGTTATATACCAAAGTTCCGTTCCTGAAAAAAAAGTTTCTTGACGGAACCTTGAAAATTACGTTTCTTACGCGATAATTCCGCATAGAATTAGAAATTAAAGATTTTTTGATTTTTTCCTATACTTGTACCAGGATCTTTTTTCGTGTAAATTTTTAAAATTCTATAGGTCAACCGGGAAGTAACCTATAGATTTCGATAAGTTCATCATAAACAAATAATACTTTTTTATCTTTTCATTGCATTGAATCAGAAGCTTGAATTTTTTACAGGATTGTAGGGTCATAAACCTTACTATTTGGTATTAATATCAGCTTTATACCTGTAGCCTTACCTGACAAAAATGCTTAGACAAACGGATAACAAACTGATCCTATAAGGGTGCTCCGTTTTTTTCAATCTCAGGTGCGAAACCGTAAAAATGTGAAAATTTTAAATAACATAACGCATCATGCAACTTTTGGTTCCCACTCCATCACTGGTGATGCCACGACGATGCACCGTGTGCAATGCAGTTCTTGACGACGAAGCAGTACAATGCTGATTCCGTAGCATAAGCAAGCAGACCGGATATTCATATATATATATATATATATATATATATATATATATATATACGCACTCTAGCTGGTATACACACACACATATCACACATACGTGGTGTTACGTCATGTGAACGTGCTGTACATACATACTCGCTATTATCATTTCAATTGTATGTACAAATGCCTTCTTCTTGTACTCTACCACTTATTGTCGTTTACCTAACTCTATGAACCAATATCGTCGCTATTGGTCAGCGTTGCCAGACGTCCCGATTTGGCGGGACATCCCGATTTTTAAATCAAAATTAAATGCCCCGCGCAGGACAGGCTCAGTCCCGCTTTTCGGGGATAACTCGACCGTGCGTAAATAATTATTCTCTTATTGTAAGTTGCAATTTGTAACACTCACTCCTCAGACTATTGTTTGAAGCGCCATATTTTTCTAATGAATAAAACTTTTTGCTTTCTGTTTTTTTTTATTTTTTTTTATTCAGAAGACGAATAAGACTCAACTATTTAACGATAGGGTAAATCTGATTTAAAATATCATATTTTTATTAAAATACATTTTCTATGGCTATTTTTGCAATCTATTGTAACGTAAACGTAATTTGAACTCAAATAAAAAGATAAATATTTAAAAACTTCTGATTATATACGTTTTTTTACTATGTCCCGCTTTCGACGAAAGAATCCCGCTTTTTTTACTCAAAAAGTTCCAAAATCCCGACTTGGCAAAAAAAAATCTGGCAACGCTGCTATTGGTCAAATCTAATTTCCGTTGTCTGTCGACAAATTTATATGTCGTGTCTAGTTTTTAATATGGCATTATTAAATTACATGCCTATATATATCCAAACGAGAAATGTATTACCCGTGACATTTAGGTTGGGAAGCGTCTACCAATCCCAGTTTAGCCGCTGTTGTGTTGATAGAACGGAAGGCTTAACGCACTGTTTCTCTCAAGTTAAAAAGTACCAAGCGGACTGTAACTTTAGTCATGATTTTCAGATAGCGGGCAAATAGAAGTTCGCCAGAAATTTGGGTAGTTCCCTCTCTAATTTTTCGAGGCGCTGAATGAACCCTAATTCTATAAATTCCATAGGAGGCGTTTATCCAATTATTGTTTTTAACTGCTGTTGTGTTGGAACAGAAGGTTAACCGACTGTTTCTCTCAAGTGAAAAAAGTATCAAGTAGAACGTAACTTTAGTCATGATTTTCACATAGCGGGCAAATAGAAGTACGGCAGAAATTTGGGTAATTCTCCCTCTAATTTTTTCGAGACGCTAAATGAACCCTACATTCGACGAATTCCATAGGATGCGTTTATCCAGTTAATGCAAAAATGGGTGCTGCCAGACAAACACAGACTTCCCGCAAAAGAAATAATCATACTTATAAAGCTCTTTATTTGTCGTAATCATGTGTCTGTTGATTGTTTCTCGTTAGCATTTTAATTTTATACATTAATACACAGGCAATGTGATTACATCTAGATGTATAAACTAAAGTCTAAACTAACAAAGTAATAGAAGCAACCCTTCAACTTAAAACATCGTTTGATCTCTTACGCAAAGTTTGTTAACCAGGGTGATATACTCAAGATAATATTTTAATTACATATTTAAGAAAAATATATTCAAGAATCAAAGTCAGTTTAAACAAAACTTTTATGGTTTGGAAGTGGCTTGTGCAAATTGTGATTCATCCTACTGCATAAATGGCGAACGTGCTGTTTTGGCGGCTCTCAGATGTTAAAAACTTTGGTGTACAGATTCTGGGAACCACTGCTCTAGAATGTGTTACCGTGAAAGAATTTGATGTATTCTTTGAAGATTCAGAACAATCAGGGCATTGATGTGCTGCGTATCAAGCACTTCGGAGTCAGCCCTTGGGTGTATCAAGAGAATCTGGCGGGTCCTTCACGAATGGACCGAGTACCTTTTCACGAGACGCCGGGACTATCTTGTCTAAGCTGACGGGTGTTTAATAAATCAACGGATTTAGATGAGACGTAGTGTATATGTAAAACGCAATCAGAAATGTTGTTTATATATTCGTTAATGCGTTTCGTTTACATACATGGATGCGAGAAGCTCTTTGCATTGTATTATCTAAAAATAGCGATCCTATCATCATTTTGTTTATTGTATTGTATTTGATGCGTTCCTCAAGTGGAAGTGATTATACAGTTCAAACAAAAATACTGGTATTATTGACAATGCTATATAGGTACTGGACGTGAAAGATTTATGCATACTAATATTATAAATGCGAGTCTGTCTTTTACATTTTCACGCCCGCTGAACAGATTGCAATAAAATTTGGCAAGGAGATAAATGTCATCCTTAGGAAGGACGTAGACTACATTTTGTCTCAAAAAAAACCTGAGTGGATGAAAAGGAATGGGGAACTCATCATTTCTCAAGTTAGGGATATGAAAATTTATATTTAGGCTTTTGGTAAGAAATAAAGAATTACGTATTCCAACGTTTTTCCAAAATCATCTCTCAAGGGAAAGGAATGGTTTCAAAATTCAGGTGTAATATTTAAATATTTGTATCCATACTAACCGCTGGCACATTTTCGATAAAATTTGACTACTGAGGAATGTTTTGTTCTGTGACGTATGCGTTCCTATACCATTCGTCCGATTGCAATGAAATTTTGGTAAGTTATTGTGAGCGTGCCTGCGAAAATTTCAGATCAAAAAAATCTAATTCTTATCAAATTAACGTCTTGCCGAGCGGGACATAGCTCCGCGAGGCAAGATTGTATAATACGGTAGAACCGAAGGCTCCGTTACTGTTGTGGCTGTCGATCGGAGTGCACCCCGCGAGGCAAGGCTAATATACGATGGAGCCAAGACTCGACTATTGTTGTCGCTGCCAGGCGGTATATAAAAGATGGTTTCATCTCAATCGCGTGCGAAGCCGTAGGTAACGACCAGGAGTTTATAAGATTAATATTTAGTTTTTTTTTGTAAACAAAAAAAAAAAAAAAACAATTTTATTTTAAATGCAATATATTACAAAAACTGTTTGCTTTTCTTGTGAGCCCATAGCTGCTGAAAATGATGCAATGCAACTTTTACTTCTGTCATTATTGAATCAGGGATACAGCTGATTTATTTAGAATCTAGAAGCAAAGTAAAAATATTGGAGTATATCAAGAAAGCTCATTGTACAATTTACTGATCTTGAAATTGTATCTCGTATCTTGAAAGCTATTCCACCTAGACGTATGAAATTTGAAATACTGCTTCTTTATGGTAACCTTAACACGCCTAAAAGTCAATCCTGAAAATTAGCTAGTCTAGGGGGGTCAAAAAAGTCTCGAAATAATTCATAGAATTGAATAGAATAAATTTATTATCCGAAACAGTCAACAAGAAGAATTCGTCAATTAAATACAATTTAAAAATGCATCATATACATCATAAAATTTATTAACGGAATAGAAACAAGCTTTAATTAATAGTTACTTAAGTTCTCTTTTAAATTTAGAAAATGGTAATACCTTCATGTCAGCAGGAAGACAGTTATAGTATTTTAAAGCCGAATATTCAGGGCTATTACGAAAAAGACTTAGGTTTGGGAAGCAAAATTGAGTTATTACGCGTTTGATAACTAGGTATTGCATTGTGAGTTGGATAATATATTTCTGCGAATAACAGTGAGTGATAGATATAAATTAATGGAACAGTAAGAATTAGATTTGTCTTGAAATAATTTTTGCAACTCCCACGGACGTCCAGATTATAGATAAGTTTTCTGCATTAAAAATACTCCATGAAGATCACTGAAGCGAATACTGTGCTTTGCGAGAACTTAGCCGACTGCAGTCCGTGCGCTATGATACGCAATATGTTATTATAGATGGACTCAGCATGGTGTGATATGTATAACCGTAGTCCGTAAGTGGAGCAATCCAACGTGTCGCATGCGCCGTCACGTCACGTACGACACGTTCGCGAGCTAATTCAATAATGTCATCTGATTCAAATCTAATGACGATGATGAGCATTACGTATACGTACGACATGTTCATATATACAGAGATAACGTATATACACATCAAGTACCCTGCTCTATTATCTAAATCTATCTAATATATAAAATTCTCCTGTCACGGTGTTTGTTGCCAAACTCCTCCGAAACGGCTGAACCGATTTTGATAAAATTTTGTGTGCTTATCGGGTAGGTCTGAGAATCGGTCAACATCTATTTTTCATACCCCTAAATGTTAAGGGTGGTCCACCCCAAAATTTTTTTTTTTATTTTTTGGACAAAATTATTTGTTTTTATTCTTTCATGATTCAGCATTGAAAAATACATTTAATTCTAAATTTTCACTCTTATACGATCAACCCCTGATTTTTAATCGCGATTTTTATATTATTCTGTTCCATCCACAGATCCACAAGATGGCAATCGAATATAATCATTGTAGTATACTATAATTTTTATGTATAGTTCTATCAACCAATCAGTTATCCGCGCCAGGTGTCTCCCGTTGTCACTTTTCAACCAGCAAACATCATGGAGTAGGGGTGAGAACGAAGCCGGCTTCCTTTCTCTCACTCACTATACAGTTTTCGTCCATTTTTTTTTATTTTATTTGTGTCTCGATCGTAGCAGTGACTGTTATACGTATCATTTTAATTTTTCAGTACAACTCTCAAGTTAATTTTATTCTCATAGTGAATTTATCATTATTTCTCAGTGCTATTATTATTTATTTACATTTTATAAATAATTAATAAAGACAGTTTTCACTTCTAATTGATTAAGAAATCAGACATAAATCAACACGTGTTGTGAGCTCCCGACTACAACTTTACCGGTATATATCATACAAATAATTATAAATTCGAGCGAACGAACGAAGTGAGTGAGTGAGTAATGAAACAAATAATTATAAATTCGAGCGAACGAACAGAGTGAGTGAGCGAGTATTGAAACAAATAGTTATAAACTCGGGCGAACGAACGGAGTGAGTGAGTAATGAAAGAATCCTAACTATTAAAATCCTAATAAAAAATTGAACTTAATAAGGCGGAACAAAATTCGCCGGGTCCGCTAGTATAACGAGATAAATAACGACGAAAGGTTCTGTTTTGTACCAGTTTTTTTACCCGATTGCTAAGAAGGGTTGTGTTCTTTGCGGATATCTATGTATGTAATATTCTTTATTACCTCGTATCATCCAAACGGCTCAACGGATTTCTAAAATTAAGATATCGTTAAAGATGATCAAAAAAAATCAAAATGGCAGATTTTAGGTGCCATAATGTGTGGTTGGAAATGTTTTTTTCTCCAAATAGGGTACACCAAAATGAAGAATATTAAAAGTTGATTACAAAAATATATACAACTTACATATATGTTCAAATGTAATTTTTCAATGTATTCGACTGCATATTATCATTTGATCTTGTTTCTATCTTTTCTATTCGTCTTTTACGCAGTCGGGTTTTTTTATTTTTTTAATTTACTTTTCACCTCTACTATATGATGGGGATGTTTTGAATTCCATTCACAAAAAAAATCTGGGTCTTGAGTTTCACGTTTTGATTGGAATCGTCTATTTTGTGATTGATGTACACGTGTGTTTGGAGAGGCAGGGAGGGTAAGGTGATTTTTTCTGCTTCGATGTAGTCAGTAAAAATTATACGATGAAAATACAAATTCAATAAAGGGACTATATTTACATTACCCTGGAATACTGTACTAAAAACCGTTTAATAATTTGTTTCATCAATTTTCCTTCTCTAGTAACAATATTTTTAAAACAAAAATGAAACCTTACTCTGAATCCTTTAGAATGTTTCAGTGCAGCATATTAGATTATTGAAATATATAATCTTCAAAAAAATATTTGGAATGTAAACTTGAAGCGAAAAAAATAGCTGATATCTAGTTGTCAAGACAAATCGAGAGTGCAGTAAGAATAAGATGAATCGAACGAACTCATTGACGACGAAAAATAAAATCATTGTTTTATAAAGCACTTAATATTGTGTATTGTCAATCGATGACTTCGATCTATTAATTTTATTTTTACTACACTCTCAAAACTTGATATCATTTATTTTTGTCGCACTCACCATCTTCAAGTTCACATTGTAAATAGTTTTTGTGTCTCATTTCTGTTTTATTAGTTTAATAATAGAATACAATATAATATATATTACTTGCATTTTTTTTTCAAATAATTGCCAACAATAAAATAGTAAGCACAGTAACGCCCCTCGCCTTTGCAAAATGAAAATCAAAAATTTCCATTTGTGAAGGATACGTACATATAACTGTATAATAAAGTTTAGTACTATAATGTTATGCTAAAATGAGCACGGTAACGCCATCTCTTGGTGTAAAAATGAAAAACCAAAATGTATTTGTATCCCCGAAAATAAGACTTTTTGGTAAATCGTCTGTCACACGAATTCGACGAAATACCGATCGCCTTGATTTCTGTAATAGTATTTAATTCCTGATTTTGAAGAGACGGGATGCTATATTTGGGCCATAAGAATAAATAAATAAGTAACTAGAAGCATACTATTACGCGCTATATTCCTTCCCGTGTTCTATCCAGAAACGGTCAGTGCTGTACCCTCTTGAGTGTTGGACGGTTTGCAGAAAATTGTTTCTTACGCGTCGGATGTAATGAGACATTTTATCTCGGTACTTGTTTTATTTCATTTTAAAATTGTGCTAGCTATGTCAGTAAAACATTTTTTTTTAACAAAACAGTAAATATATAAATTAATTAGGTACGCCACAGGCGTACCTAATTAATTTATATATTTGCGGTTCGGTAATAAACAATAAAATTTCAAATTTTACTTGGAACCACGAATCCGTCGGTAGACACATGAAAAGCACCGCCTCTGAGTTATGCATCTGGTTATTTATTTATCTTATGTTTCAGCTCTCAACTTCAGTACACGTATTGCACTCGAAAACGTAACATACGAGGGTTTATTTTCAATTGTTTTATTAGCGGATTGAAATCCGTTTAAGCACAAACATAGCACGAATGTAGCTGACATGAATGCACCAGCCAACGCTTTCCTATAGTACAACACAATCTATAGTACCTACACTCGCTAACCCCGTTAACCAGCAGAGGCGTGCGTGTCGACAGTTTATAAAATCACTCTTTCGCAAATACGATTTACAGTCAAAGCCCTCTAAGTGCACGCTCTCTAAATGCACACGCTCTCTTACTGCACACGAACTCGCCCTCTAAGTGCACGTTCCCCAGCCCCCACTTCGAACAATCTGCGACCAATCACGTGCGACCGTAAGCGCGCTATTTTCAAACTTTCCATTTCCATCATATTCATAGAGTTTTAGAGATATTGTTTATAGCATCTGATTGAATAAAGATAGCTATAGGAGTTAGAAGAGTGGGGATGAAAAAGATCGTAGGGGAAGTGTGCACTTAAAGGATGGGCTCGGTTCCGAGCTGTGCACCTAGAGGGCTTTGACTGTACCTGTTTCTGTTATCATTTGTCATACGAATGATGACAAAAGACAGCTATATATAAGAATGATATACTTACTGCATATTGCAAAATGCAGTGATTGTTCGCGTCGACAGAAACGAAGAACGCCAGGACTTAAAAAATGCAGAGAGTATATATACTGAGCAATAAGCGAAAACCAACTATTTTATAGAGGTACTAGCGGTTTACCCGCGACTTCATCCACTTGGTATAGATTGTACCCACAGTTCTTTTATAGAAAATCTACCCCCACCCCGTTCGAGTAGATGTGTTAAAAAAGAGTCGAACATGTATTTCTTTATTTTCTAAGAAGAGTATTCTTTTCCGAGTCTCACGTTTTTAGTTTAACACATTACAGAAATACAGACAGCGTATCTTTTATGAATGTTACCTTCCCCCCCATACCCCCCTAACCCCTAACATGTATTTCTTTATTTTCTAATTTTGCTAATTACTACTTTAAAATTGCTGATTTTCACTTCATAATAAGTATTTAATACATTTTGAGTGTTCTACCATATATTAGAATTTATTCGCATCGTTTACGAAGACTACACCCACTTTGATGTCACATGGTTTTAAATGGCAACTGGATTGGTATAATCACATTTCTTTTGTTTTACTTTACGCACTAGTGCGAAATGGGTCATATTACTACTGCTACACAGGCATGAAAGACAACTGTTTTATAGGTGGTTGTACAAAAAAATACATTACCTTGTTAACGCTGTTTCATTTAACGCTAGTCGAAACATTATATGAGTATGTCATATATGCTATAATAATGCCAAATCATATTTTTGTACTTGTATTTATAAGAATGTTATCAATATATAGGACTGCACTGTTAATAACCCTCATCTAGCTTACATCTGAGTGCTTATTGTGCAGTGTTTGAAAGCTTTTGAAATATTGTGTGAGAGGACTAAAACATTACAATGGCGTCACTATTAATCCTGAAAAATATTGTGTACAGTACTGCATATTGGAAATTCAGTCAGAATCATATGACTGCATCGATCAATACATTAGTTTGGGCAATATTTATTTATTACAGGACTAGACCAGAGTGGCACAAACATTCTCAAGGGATACACAGGATTATCTCAAGCTAGTATATTTTTTTAATCTTCAGTAGATTATGAAACAATTGTTTTGAAAATTTTTCGAAAGCTTTTTCTATATTAAAAAAATCTCAAAAGCGTGTATTTTTCAATAACATTAACATAGTATCATGCCGAACCGAAATTCTGTAAATAATATCCAATCTTTGATCGGCTGATTAATAGATCTATTGTGTTACGCCCACTGATCTGTCAAATTGGAAGCTAACCACGAGAAAGATAATTTAAAACGTCTTTCTATAGATGAAGAAGGGTTTAAAATATACTTATACATTTCTTAAATTCTCGTTTGCAATTAAAAACAAGAAAGTAACAACGAAAAAGTTGGCCTAGTAATTATACAGCTGCGGGGGGGGGAATCGATTGAGAGACGGGTACAAAGCATTGGTACAAAGAAAGAATGGTGTCGATTTTTGATTGGCCGCCGCATTATGCTGCTTACAAAGAAAAATTTCTATTTACGCCATACAAGCATCATAAATTCCATGCCACTAGACATGCGCAGTGCGCCGGCCAATGACAAGCAGACACCATTCGCCTCGTCGCGTACCTTAATCGGCTTTACCCTTCTCGTCTAAAAAACCCTAGTACCTGCTCTGTCTCTATATTCCTATGTCTATGATATGAGAAATAATAAAATGCTGCACTATCAAATTTTGTTACGTGAAATGGCACTATTTAACTGTTTACCCCTTTATTTGCTTTAAAAGTACTTTATATCACTTACTTAAATATCTATAACTAGCGGTACTTGTGCGAATAATTCGCACTAAAATTCTTTTCTAATTTCTCACACTCTTTACAACTTTCTTCTTTTTGTTGTATTACATTACAAAGCTCAGTGACGGTTCAAGAAAATATTTTTCTAAAACTCATATAGAGGCGTAAGTATCGAAAACGTTGAGCTGAAGCGCCGCCATACGAAAAGTATTTATACGTGAATTTTGATTAAAAATTAAACAAAAAAAATTTACCGACCGTCAATCATGTTGACGTTGTTTCAAAGTTAGAACCGTCAGATGGCAGCATTGCTGCATATACTGAATAAATGTATAATTGTTATAATTAATTATTTTGCAAAAACAATTGATGTCAGTAGAGCAAGCAATTATCTATAAAATGATATAAAATTTATGTAGAGCAATTGTGTGGTTTTTTCGAAAAAGGGAGGCAAACATCTTAATCTTAACGTATTAATATCTATAATAATTGCACTAGATGACACTATGGCAAATCGAGTAAGGTTATTTATCCGAATAGTTTTCTAGAACCACATCGCTACAAAAAAACAAAATAATATAACGTGACGTATCTACGTATTTGTCTGGATAATACATAAATTAATTCAAATTATGCCTGTGTACGAAATTTACATAACAAAAGAAAACATAAACGGAATAATTTATATACAATAATAACTAGAACAGCATATACTATACAGTATACACGTCTGCCATGGGTGCAAAACAGGGAATTAGTGAAATCAAATGTTGGGGACACTAAAAGTACACGGTGTAATTTCGAAATAAGTATTTTATTTAACACCATATAAAAATACTCTATAGTACTTACACATCGTCATTAAATTTAATATCATTTTTGCCGTTTGAATTATATACTCCCGAACAAAATTAATACACCATTTTAACAGAGGCCAAATAGGGATCTGTATACAGGGTGCGGCAGAGAGGACAGACGGTTTTAAAAAAATCATAAAATAGTTAATTTTTACTCAAAAACAAATTTATTGATGGAATCAGGTTCGCAAGGAAATAGCATTTGAGACAGTCAAGTGTGGAAAATCACGTCAGGCATGTGGTGGCCGAAATCGTTGATGCAGTGCTGGAGGCGTTCTTGGAAGTTCGCGTAGACTCTCTCCAACATCGCTCTCTCAACTTGGGCGACTTCCACGTGAATTGCGTCCTTCAATTCGTCCAGAGTTCGGGGCTCGTTCTCATATACTGTAGCCTTGAGGTGTCCCCATAAGAAAAAATCGCATATGAACATCGCCAAACCTGGAAATAAGGCGACCAGGGAAGAGAGGGCGAATAACGTCCATTGATGCTCTGGCTTTCTTATGGGGACACCTCAAGGCTACAGTATACGAGAACAAGCCCCGAACTCTGGACGAATTGAAGGACGCAATTCGCGTGGAAGTCGCCCAAGTTGAGAGAGCGATGTTGGAGAGAGTCTACGCGAACTTCCAAGAACGCCTCCAGCACTGCATCAACGATTTCGACCACCACATGCCTGATGTGATTTTCCACACTTGACTGTCTCAAATGCTATTTCCTTGCGAACCTGATTCCGTCAATAAATTTGTTTTTGAGTAAAAATTAACTATTTTATGATTTTTTTAAAACCGTCCGTCCTCTCTGCCGCACCCTGTATTATACAGGGATAAAAATGTTTAACGCGTTACCAGAAGAAATTAAATGTTATAAAGACATTCAGTTTAAAAAAAAGTTAAAAGCTTATCTTGCAGAAACTGTGCCATGTCGCATTTCAGATATATTTTGATTTTTTAAAATTGTATTTTGATATTTTCTTAATTGTATTTTTGACGACTGTACCCATACTTGGCTCTACAAATAAAAAACTATACTATACTATACTACTAATGTGTCTTGTTTAAAATAAAACGTTGTTTGTAACTAGAGTTTTGAAAATATACTTCTTTTGGTGCTTTGAAGATAATTTTCTCTGTTATGGAAGTTGCGCACGCAGCATGCAAAGAATATGTTGCAGAGATAAATTAAATATTAAATATCTGTCTAAAAGCGAGAGCTTGATTAAAAACTGAGGATATTAGCGTCTAAAGAATAAAACTACATATATTAATAATGAAAAAAGCCAAGAATAAACTTACTAGATATTTTCACGATTGCAGTTTGACTGTGTTCGGAATATCAGTGGAGTGTAAGTTTACACTGAAAAGTATGTAATCCATGGTTACACTTTTTATAACAAACGCAAAAATGTCACCACTTTTTAAACTAGAGCACGATACCAAACACAATTGTTATGCTACTTGAAGAATAATTTTCAGTTATTGTGTCGCGTATTTATAAATGACACTACTATTAATAATTGTTAATCATGATACAGGTACAAAATATGTTCTTAATGTAAACACAAAATAATTCACTTGTCTTCCACTTTCAAATATATCGTCGTTGTACACAAAAACACATCACAAAATTATTACTCTTCATTTTTCAGACAAAAATACAATGCAAATATCTAAATAGTATAAAACAAAGTCGCTGTCCACGTCTGTTCGTTCGCTTACTTTTTCTAAGCTACTTTCCATACAATATAAAATGAAAAGGTATAGGTTATTTCAAATTAATTGTGTAAAAAATGTATTAAATTTATTTATAATAATGTACTGCAAAATTGTAGGGCTTAAAAAGGCCTACAGAAAAGTCCGCGGTAGCATATGTCTATTTTCTAATGATGCAACCGACAGTAATCATTTTTACTTTATTTCTTTTTTGTCCTTGGTAATTAATATAAAAATGATTTTTCGGGAAAAAGGACTTTATTTATAAGTAAAACACTTAATATTTTATTTTCAGCGACGTTTCGTTCCTTGTTTGGAACTTTATCAAGCTTTAATAACTGTAAATAAATTTTTTTAAAAATACAATTTATAAAATTTACAATTGTAAATTTTATAAATTGTATTTTTAAAAAAAATTATTTACAGTTATTAAAGCTTGATAAAGTTCCAAACAAGGAACGAAACGTCGCTGAAAATAAAATATTAAGTGTTTTACTTATAAATAAAGTCCTTTTTCCCGAAAAATCATTTTTATAATAGTAATCATTTTTATTTTTCAAAAATTTGATCAGAAACAATGAGTTATTTGCGAGGCTGTTTTGATTGACGCGCGTCGTAGCATTAATCCTTATCCAATAAAATATGTTAGTTACATTAGGCACTAAATTTAGATCAAAATTGTCCTCGACACCAGATAATTTAAATTAATATCCCAGAAGATATCACAGGTTGAAAAATCACTCTCGAAAAAATAATTATTAGAAAAGAAAGTGTTTATTCTACAAATCCGAACGAAGCCGAACCAGGCTAGCACATGTGTCATTTAATTTGTATTAAACTAGGAGAAATATTTTATTTTTCACCACAAAATCGTGAAGACTCATCGTTGAGCAAATTCTTGAAATTATCTCCGCCGTTTTAACTTCGAAAAAATTAGATACGAAATTTTATTTGCACGACAACGGACTTGTCACAATTTGAAAATGATGTCACTGTAATAAATTTAATTTTGCAATGGCAAACAACCTAAAGTGAATTATGAAATTAAATGTTGATCTGTTGCATAACGTTAACATTAACTGAGGTATACGCGTTGTCGTACACTGACAAAAAACACTCTATTGGCAGAAAAATATGATATACTTGTATCTTTTCAGTTGTGGCACAGAAGCCGCAGTTTTTGTATGAAATAGTAATTTATGTATCTAGAATGTGATGCGTTATTTTATGTGCGAGTTGTCGCATTATGGAAAAACGAAGGTCACCGAGTTGTAAAAGCCACACGAGCCACAAAGCACTACATTCGAAATACAGAATACATGTTTGCAAGTATACCTGTTATAAAATAGTTGATTTTCATTTCATAATATTTCTGACAGCTGGTGTCACTATTGTGTGCGGCCATATTACATTTCATTTGGATTAAAACTACGCCTGCTTTTTGTGTCTCTTTACTATCTCTGTTTATCTTGTAAAATTAAACGACTACTGACAGGTCGCTTTTGGTAATTACTGTTCGATTAGTAAGATTACATTTTTTTTTACTTTATGAGCTAGTTCGATATGTGTCATTTTACATTCGATATACATGGGCGAAAAGCAGCTATCAAAAAATTTGAAAATTAGTATAGTATAGTATACGTTTTTTTTTTCGTTTTATAGAAAAATGTTATTAAAAAATGTTTTTTTGTAAACTTAACCCATATATGCGCAAAACTTTTTTCATCACCGATTCTTATTTTTTTCACATATGGCATATATTATGGACCCTAAAAACAGCTGTAATGGTAATTTGTAATTTTCAGTTCTGAAAGTAGGTTTTTTTCAGTGTGTCGAAAACGACCCCTTGCGCATATAATATGGTCGTATAGTATGGCCTTATTAGAAATAAGTTGGTATCAGAGGCACGAAAACGACCCAATGCGCATATATGGGTTAAGAATTTTTTTATTTGTTATAAAGACAAAAAATCTTCCTAATTAGAAATTGCATTTCTCATTAAATATAATTGTTCTCTAAGTTTGAAGCTTTTATTAATTTTGTTGGTGAAACGGTGAAATTGATGAACATTTTTTGTCTAAATTCGAACGATACAGTTTTTCCAGTGTACCAAATATTGATGAACGTGTTTTTAGAAAAAAATGTTTTATAGATGTTACATAATATCCAAGGTAAAGCTTTGACATTTTAAGGTAACCTTTAAAACATGCCTGTTAAAGGTTATCGTGTAAATAATCTGCACATACAGTTATAAAGAAATCATCATTTATCTATGATCGGTATCATCTTTTTAACAAAATTAAAAAAGAGGTTATCAATTCGTTATGTCTATATATTTTTTTATGTAAAACTTTTTTTGGCACGGTCGGGTAAATTTGATTCATGACACCAAAAATGTTACAAACATGTCGTAATGTACGTATATCATATATTATGTACCATAAAAATCATCTGCAAAACGTAAACTAAGGTGGCGACGAGGCAGAACAGTTGCCTCATAACCTAAATGTCGTAGGTTCGATCCCGACAGTCGGTACCATTATTTTACTTCTGCAGTGTGTATTGCAAAATACAGTCTCGTTTTTATGTTTGTACAGTCATAACTTTACGAGGAGTTAACCGAGTTAAAAAATTTCGACAACATTTTGTTTAGAATGCCTACATATTGGTCCCGTGTATTTTTCTTAAATCGGTTCAGTCGTTTTTAACATACTTCAAAAATTATTTTCGTAATATATGTTCCCTAATATTTCCAGCATTTGAGAATCGATTTTGATGATTCTTTTTCTATTTGAAAGGACATTAGGTATTAGTATTAGGTTGTTTATAAAAATTATGCTTCTAATGGTAGCTAATAGGTAGTTTATGAAAATTACTGTTGAGTTGATTAGATCGCGTAGGTATTTTGTTCTTTTATTACAGCAGTACCTACTACGTAATCGCGTGCTCCTGTTATAAAAAAATCTATTATGAAGACTTTTTTAGGACATAGAGTATAAAACCACTTATTTCTTGTTAGCAGTGAATTTGTTTATTATATTGTTATCAACGTTAGGTCCTTATAGAATCATCTTCGGATATTATATCTATAAATATTTCTATTGTGCATCAACTCGATTGATGTTTCAAAGATTCCCTGTAGAGCTTCAACAGCCTACAATTAATTAATATTACGCGGAAAGAAAATTGAATTGAAAGCAAGTATTTAGAGACAAACTAAATGTGCAGTCACCGAAGTGTTTTGCTCTTTGACATTGCCATATATATAACAATAAAAATAAATTAAACTTAATTTTTATACGTGCCAGTTACACCAAGTACCTAATACATATAATATTATTTACATATTATCTCGTATGTCAATTATTACTGTTATTAGTATTACATTTAAATGAAAATGTTAGTAAACAATGTGAAGATTTATTTATTTTTTACTGATCTGTAAAATGCAACGTTTTGATCAGTCTTTTACTCTTTTTAACACGCTTTTATTAGCTTGACCATGTTTGTTTGTTTGTAAAGGAATCTTTGAACGTGAAATTCACCACTTCAAAATGTCAGATTAAACTGAAACCTTGTACTTATCAAGAACCGATGACACTACAATAATTTAAGTTTATCCCGTTCTCCTGACCAGGACCTTCAGGATAAAAAAAACTCGAAAAATTACAGCAGGCAAGGGACATACGTTGCGTTGTCTACCCATAGTCAAATGCAATATTGTTTTTTAGTCTTGAAATTAAAATTAGAGTTTAAAAAAATTAAAACAACATACGCTTTTATGAACTAAAAAATACTAAACAATTTGATAACAAACCTAGCTTGACTGTAAAAAGCTTGAAGTGCTTAATATCGGAAATAAAATTTTCATTTATTAGCTAATTGTGAACGAAGAGCTATTATGAAAATTTAAATAGATAGCACCCCACGCTTTTTACAGTAAAGCTAATTTTGTTGTCAAATTATTTTCCATTTTTAGTTCATAAAAGCCTGTTTTGTTAAGTTTTTTTAAACTCTAATTTTATTAGTGTTGTATCTAGAATCGTAATTCGTAAATGATATAGTGGATAATTTCAACATTTTTTTCGTAAAAAATGTTATTCTAAGGGTGGTTTGTCATGTGCGCAGAAAATGTCACCGCAGCTCTTATTGTACGAATTTAGATAATAAAAAAAAATGTTTTGATAGAAAAAAACAAAAATCCCACAGTGGCATCAATTCCCCAAAATTGTAAACTAGCATGTTTAATAACGCACGGAATGCGCCGACCAAGCTCTCACAAAGCACTTTGCTATATTTACACGAACCATTACTCAGAGGTTAGTTACGTTACAGAATTACTTTTTTCAAGGAGACTAAGGTTACCATTAAGAAACAATATTCCAAATTTCATACGTCTAAGTGGAATAGTTTCCAAGATACAAGAGTTCAAAAATCACGATTTTGGATATTCACTAATGTTTGAATGACTGACTGATAGATTATCATAATTCACAAGCATCTAGCCGGTGTTGAGAGCATCGACCCGAATGTATCAACCGGTCGTCCGAAGACTATTCGCGTCTAGTTCGTGTGATTTAATGAAGTGTGTTATATAACTATAAAATACAGGAGTATGGTATATATAATATTATAATCTACTTCACCAAAAACATAAATGTGCAAAAAGGACCAAGTTCGATACAAAGAACAAGTGAGTTAGCCAACTTTGCCGAAAAGAAGAAATGAGGGCCAAAAAGCAGAGGCGGCCTTACCCATTGCGAGGCTCCGGGCGGCAGGTCTTTGTGAGGCCCTTTGTCCTTCGTGAAAAGTATGTGATGCGAAAGTAGGTTTGGTTGTTTGGTTTAGGCATCTCAAATAAAGTTATAATAAATAAAATTTGAGTTTTAAAATATTTTACATTGAAAGATTTACAAAATTAATTCGAGGTGCGATATTCAAGTACTACATAATGAATTTTTCAATTATATGTTTTGAATGAATGAAATAGTTAACTAACTTTATTTTAATTTACCACCATGTTATAGCCTGAATAAATAATGTAAGGATCAAAATCAAAAGTTTTAAATAAAAAAAATATAGTTAAAAAATCTATATTATTTTTTTTTTGCTTGGGTTGTTGCGCGAGGTCCCTGCAAGAGCGAGGCCCCGAGCGATTGCCCTGTTCGCCACCCCCTAAAAGCCAATTCAGACCAGCCGTTCTCGGTTACGATTCACCGGTCCGGTTGGGAGCTCGACCAATCAGGGCGTAGTCGTTCCCGATTGCGGTTCGGTTCGAGCGTTTAGGTGCAGCTCTAATTTCAACCGGACCGTTCGCAACCGTAGCCAATGAGAACGCTTGCTGGAGTCACGTGACTAGCACAACTCCACTTGTTTTTGTTGACGTTTAACTACACATCAAACGTCAAATCATATTTCGAAATTGCGCATGCGCACCGAGAATAATCGTAGAACCGAATCGGAATAGTGTGAGCAGCCTAGATTAATCGAAAACCGAACCGGACCGGTTAATCGTAACCGAGAACGGCTAGTCTGAATTGGCTTTAAGGCCGCCGCTGCCAAAAAGGTACCAAGCTTTCACTTGGCAAGTTTTATGTTTAATATTATACATGAATGACTCATGTATATGTAAACTTCTTAGATTTCAGTACTGTTTTTCATCAAAACCGGCAAACCCACTTGTTCGTTGTATCGAACTCGGCTCTTTTTTTACGTTTATGCTTTTGCGTGCTCTTCATAATGTAAGCTTTAACAAAATAAAGAGGCCAATGATCCCACAAATCCTGTTTTTCTTAGAGTGCATTGACATTATTTCTAAATGAGGTGTCGAATTCAACTTTTGTTACCCCACACACACATATACACAAACATTAGTTTATCGAATCCGCGATTCATGCCACTGCACCATTATGTGGCATTTATCAACTGCCAGAGTGAAACCTGCTCTACTATACGCTAATATTATTACGCTATAGCATCGGCTCTCTGTTTCTAGAAAGGTCGCAAGAATTTCGACAGTGAAGCGTATAATCTTTTAAAGAAAATTCTAAAATACGAGTTTTGCTAGGTCAAAGGTGAGAGCAAGGGCGTACCCGGCGAGGGGCAGAGGGGGGCAGCTGCCCCCCCCCTGGAAGCAAAAAATAAGTCGGTATTAAATTTTGTTGCTGGAATTTTTACAATTCTTGAAATAACTTTACTTCTACAAATCCAAGAAAAATGATACTAGTATAAGACATGTAACTAGAATAATTTTTTTTCAAACAAATAATTGTAATAACTTAGTTGATAAAACACTGTTATAATTATACATAATTTTCTTAATATTTTGGTTTCATTCACCTTTTCCGTGATAAAATGTTACAACCTGAACGACCATGGCTTGCCCCCCCCCTAGTTTTGATCCTGGGTACGCTCTTGGGTGAGAGTGAGACAGAATAGAAGTTGCTTAATTTAGTAATTTACATAATTTCTTCTAGATTTTCAATAGCATTTATTTGTTGTATTTCATTACCGTTATATTCAGACATCAAAAAAGGAGCTGTTTTTTTATATAGGGGGTTGCACGGAAAATACATTTTTGCAAACCTTCCTATAAAATAGCTGTTTTTCATGCCTGTATAGAGATAATAAAACGACCATTTCGAACTAGTGTCAAAGTGAAACAAAAGCAATGCGAAACGAAATCGTACTACCATTTCCAGAGTAAAAGTATGAAAATAAAACGCAGCCTACACTTGGAAGAGAACTTGCTTAAAACTATACTGTCAGCATTTTTTAAATTTGTGTGAAAAGAGCTATTTGATAGGGAGTATACGTACAACAAATATTATACGCATCTCGTGCGTGATGGTATTATGTATCATCACGCACTAGAAACATAGTCAGTTATTATAAGCTTCTGGTAATTTATCTAATACTAGTAGCCCGCCTCGGCTTCGCACGGGTAGTACTAATTATGTATCTATATACTTATCTACTCCATATAGTAGCCAAAACCATACTTTTTAACCAAGATGTAGATTTCAAATCGAAGCTCAGATAGCGGCTTGACTCTACTAGAGATGTCATAACTTTTTAACAGTGAAAGCATTATGCACTTGTTATAGTCTTGGCAACCAACCTCACATGAAATGTTTTTGGTGGGATTAATATCATCATCATAATATATATTAATACGCTAAGGTTAAGATATTTGTCTCCCTTTTTCGAAAAAACCACACAATTGCTCCACATAAATTTTATATCATTTTATTGATAATTGCTTGCTCTACCGACATCAACGACTAAAAAATCTATTATTGCTTTTGTTTTTGCAAAATAATTAATTATAACAATTAAACATTTATTCAGTATATGCAGCAATGCTGCCATCTGACGGTTCTAACTTTGAAACAACGTCAACATGATTGACGGTCGGTAAATTTTTTTTGTTTAATTTTTAATCAAAATTCACGTATAAATACTTTTCGTATGGCGACGCTTCAGCTCAATGTTTTCGATACTTACGCCTCTATATGACAGTTTTAGAAAAATATTTTCTTGAACCGTCACTGAGCTTCGTAATGTAATACAATAAAAAGAAGAACGTTATAAAGAGTGTGAGAAATTAGAAACGAATTTTAGTGCGAATTATTCGCACAGGTACCGCTAGTATATATTAATACGCTAAGGTTAAGATGTTTGCCTCCCTTTTTCGAAAAAACCACACAATTGCTCCACATAAATTTTATATCATTTTATTGATAATTACTTGCTCTACCGACATCAACAACTAAAAAATTTATTATTGCTTTTGTTTTTGCAAAATAATTAATTATGACAATTATACATTTATTCAGTATATGCAGCAATGCTGCCATCTGACGGTTCTAACTTTGAAACAACGTCAACATGATTGACGGTCGGTAAATTTTTTTTGTTTAATTTGTAATCAAAATTCACGTATAAATACTTTTCGTATGGCGACGCTTCAGCTCAATGTTTTCGATACTTGCGCCTCTATATAACCGTTTTAGAAAAATATTTTCTTGAACCGTCACTGAGCTTTGTAATGTAATACAACAAAAAGAAGAAAGTTATAAAGAGTGTGAGAAATTAGAAACGAATTTTAGTGCGAATTATTCGCACAGGTACCGCTAGTATATATTAATACGCTAAGGTTAAGATGTTTGCCTCCCTTTTTCGAAAAAACCACACAATTGCTCCACATAAATTTTATATCATTTTATAGATAACTGCTTGCTCTACCGATATCAACAACTAAAAAATCTATTATTGCTTTTGTTTTTGCAAAATAATGAATTATAACAATTATACATTTATTCAGTATATACAGCAATGCTGCCATCTGACGGTTCTAACTTTGAAACAACGTCAACATGATTGACGGTCGGTAATTTTTTTTTGTTTAATTTTTAATCAAAATTCACGTATAAATAGGTACTTTTCGTATGGCGGCGCTTCAGCTCAACGTTTTCGATACTTGCGCCTCTATATGACAGTTTTAGAAAATATTTTCTTGAACCGTAACTGAGCTTTGTAATGTAATACAACAAAAAGAAGAAAGTTATAAAGAGTGTGAGAAAATACAAACGAATTTTTGTGCGAATTATTCGCACAGGTACCGCTAGTATATATTAATACGCTAAGGTTAAGATGTTTGCCTCCCTTTTTCGAAAAAATCACACAATTGCTTCACATAAATTTTATATCATTTTATAGATAATTGCTTGCTCTACCGACATCAACAACTAAAAAATGTATTATTGCTTTTGTTTTTGTAAATTTATTAATTATTAAAATTATATATATAGATATACATTAAGACACAATACAGCAATGCTGCCATCTGACGGTTCTAACTTTGAAACAACGTCAACATGATTGACGGTCGGTAAATTTTTTTTGTTTAATTTTTAATCAAAATTCACGTATAAATACTTTTCGTATGGCGGCGCTTTAGCTCAACGTTTTCGATACTTACGCCTCTATATGACAGTTTTAGAAAAATATTTTCTTGAACCGTCACTGAGCTTCGTAATGTAATACAACAAAAAGAAGAAAGTTATAAAGAGCGTGAGAAATTAGAAACGAATTTTAGTGCGAATTATTCGCACAGGTACCGCTAGTTTTTCAATAATCAGTGAAAAATGGAATAAGTAGTACCCAATTTGGGATAGTTTCTAACTATAAAGAAACGAATATAGCGTTTACCTATAATAGGAGGGACTACGGTTGTACATAAATCGTACGGTTTAATCTAGGCAATCAATAAAAGCGTTCGGTTCTCTCTTTGCCTTGCTAACATGGCTTATGTTACCAGTTCTCATGTCGGAGAGCTAAACTATCTAGCTAAGTCCTGCTTCACAATGACATATTGCTTTGATCAGTTTTTTTTTGCTGATGACACGTCACAACTGAAACCGGTCATTTTATGATAGTAGCAATGCTAAAATCTAAATACTAATAATTTATGGTATCGTAGTTGTAAGCGTCTGTAGCAGTGTATCATAACTCGACATGGAAATTCCGATTGATCAGAATTACATTAATATGCATTATCGATTGCAAATATATGCAATTATAACACAAGTCAACAAAAAAAAATTTTTTTTTTGCCTTCTGTTCTAATGCTTGAATTCTGATTCTAGACATCAAAAAACACTTAAATTTCCATTTTTAGCTTTTAAAGTTTGCTTTTGTCTGATTTACGTGGATAAGTAAATTTGAAAGATTTTAATTGATTTTATGGTAGCACTTTGATCAACCCGATAGCAAATTGCATATTATTTGTGAAGGGCAGAGTACTGAGTGTTTGCTTATCTATCACAGCTGTAACAACCGCCCTTGGGTAATACTAAGTTAGAAAATGGCATCAAGACAGTGTAAACAGGGTGTTGATTCATTCTGTTTTATTTACGGTGAATTTATTAAAGTAAGAACCAAAAATTTGCTTTGGCAACGAATTTGAAACTTGGCGAAGCTTATGAAGCCTATTTTATACTCAAAATCCGAAATCAAGATAAAAAATGGGTACCTCACTTTAGCAGAGCAGATTAATTTCATTACCAATGGCGTATATGGTCTGATCGAACCGAATTTCAGATAGGAAAATATAATGTCAAGTCGGAACGAATTGTAGAGTTGATGCCACCGTTACATATAAAATTGGGTCTAATGAAGCAATTTGTGAAAACTAAGGATTCAAATTCTTCAGCTTTTGAATATTTAAAGGGACTTTTTCCCAAATTATCTGAAGCTAAAGCAAAAGCGGGTATTTTCGTCGGACTACAAATAAAACATATATTGAGCAGTGATGACTTCACAGAATTTCTCAATTCTCATGAAAAACAAACCTGGAAAAGTTTTAAAGCAGTAGTTAATGGTTTTCTTGGTAACAACAGAGCTGACAATTATGATGATTTGATTGAAATTATGCTTAAAAGCTTTAAAATTATGGGCTGCAGAATGTCCCATAAACTTCATATTATGCTACCACTCACGTGGATCAATTTAAAAACAATATGGGCGCCTAGTTTACTTAGAGGAGCAAGGAGAAACTTTTCATCAAGATATGATGGACTTTAAACGACATGACCAAGGGCAGTACAACGAGAATATGATGGGAGATTACATTTAGGGTTTAATACGAGAAAGCCCATACAAACATAAAAGAACCACTAAAAATATTCATTTTTGAACTTACTTTTTTGTTATTTTACATTTATATGCTATAGTTTATTTTATTCTTGAATTAAAAAGACTTTGATATTCAGCAAAAACTTTGTTAATCGTAATTAAAAATAAAATTATAAAAAAAATATAAAAATCAGTCATATTTCTTGAAAATTCGAAAAATCGCTGTAATTTCTACAAAAGCAAACTTTGATCAGAAAAATTATTTTTCCCTTTATTTCTAACATAGGAGAAACCAAAATTTCACATGCAGAAGCCAGACCCAAAAATCGTGTCGATCGGTGTAATCGATCGTATTTGAGAGTAATGGTTACGCCACAAGAATAAATAAAAACCCGGGTCGCAGTGCCAGAACCTTGCCGCCAATATAGTGTATTTGCACTTATACAGGCAGTGTGGCTTTATTATGCGAACTTAAGTTGGTTTTTGGGCAAAATAAAAAATTTGACTCCTTAATACACCCCTTAAAAAAACATTTTTTTTCTTAATTGCAATATTATTATCAATCGAACCTCTATACCAAATTATATACAACTTTCAGTAAATAATTCACTATCTGCAAACTAGTGTTTTCATAAAATTTGTAAGTCCGGTTCGGTCGGGCCGATTTTATTAAAATTTTAGGGACACTTTTTAATTACTACTACTACTTCCTTTCTCTCACTCACTATACAGTTTTCGTCCATTTTTTTTTTCTTGGTTTTATTTGTGTCTCGATCGTAGCAGTGACTGTTATACGTATCATTTTAATTTTTCAGTGCAACTCTCAAGTTAATTTTATTCTCATAGTGAATTTATCATTATTTCTCAGTGCTATTATTAGTGTATTTGCCATATGGCAACATACACTATTGGCGTCGGTCGGATGGCGGGACCTAGGGGTCGGACCAAAATTTCTCGACGTTTCATAACCTCCTAAACACTTTGGCACCATTTTTAAAAATGTTTATATATATATGTATATATATGTATATATATGTATATATATATATATATATATATTTATATATATATACATATACATATATATATATACATATATATATATATATATATATATATATATATATATATATATATATATATATATATATATATATATATATGTGTGCGGGCAATAACTTTCGAAAGAGTTAATTGATTTTAACGAAATTTGGCCCACGTGTTGAAATCCATCACCGCAAGAAGCCTATTTAAAATGGGCGTAATCGGGCCATTTTAAGGGTAGTTTTTAGGGGTTGAAAAATGTTTTTGGGCCCCAAAATACCGAAAAAATTCTCAGAATCGTTTCAAAATTGACATTTATCCAGTTAGTAGCAATTAAAAAGTGCCCCTAAAATTTTAATAAAATCGGCTCAACAAATTTTTTGAAAATACTAATTTTCAGATAGTGACTTATTTATTAAAGGCTGTATTTATTTCGGTGTAGACGTTAGATTGATGATAATATTACAATTAAGAAAAAAAAAATTTATTTTAAGGGGTGTATTAAGGGGTTAAATTTTTTATTTTGCCCAAAAACAAACTTAATTTCACATAATAAAAGTATAAAACCACACGGCCCTATACAAGCAAATACACTATATTGTCGGCAGGGTTTTGGCACTGCGACCCGGGTTTTTATTATTATTTATTAACAACGAACGGAGTGAGTGAATGAGTAATGAAACAAATAATTATAAATTCGAGCGAACGAACGAAGTTAGTGAGTGAGTAATGAAACAAATAATTAGACATTCGAGCGAACGAACGGAGTGAGTGAGTGAGTAATGAAACAAATAATTATAATATCGAGTGAATGAACAGAGTGAGTGAATGAGTATTGAAACAAATAATTATAAACTCGGGCGAACGAACGGAGTGAGTGAGTAATGAAAGAATTCTAACTATTAAAGTCCTAATAAAAATTTGAACTTAATAAGGCGGAACAAAGTTCGCCGGGTCAGCTAGTATTAGTATACATATATATAAAGAACTGTGAACCGATTTGGATGAGGTTTTTGTATCACATACCATTTTTAAAGTGAAACTTCTTAAGCGGCACCACTTAGGGAATAAAGTGATTTAAATGATAATCAAAATAGTGAGACAAATGCGTTCACAAATATGTAACGTATTTTCCATGCGAGATATGGATATTGAATAGTTGATAAACTAGCCGCTTAGCTCAGTTGGTTAGGGTGACATGCTAATAATACGAAGGTCACTGGTTCAATCTTCCATGGGCCATATTATTTTTTATAATAGTGACAAGTCGTTATATTTTGTTTAAATAATAATAAAAATAAAACGTGATTGATGTCTTTTTTACTTAATGGGAATTTGAGAAGAGCATTCTCTCGTATTTTAGTTAATTATGCTAACAAATAAAAATGTAAATTTATATTCTTATGAGGTTATACTCCGACTTTTTCTGGAAGTTGATTTTAGACATCTTATAGGAATGATCGTTTGCAATTTCTCTGTAATGTTTTATCTGTGTTTCTGTGAGATGTTTACGTATATTTCCATTTCCTGGAAAACTGATGTGAAAATCAATAACTAATGCTTATGACTTGTCTGTATCTCTGTGTTTACCTGGGAAAAAGGAAAATTACAGTTTAGATATACAGGGTTTCTGTAAAAACGACCGATACGTTTAACGGTAAACGCGTAGGGCAATATTAGACCGAATGAGCCCAATTTATCCACATACAAAAGTCTACCGTTTTGAAAGTACCGTCCGTTAAATTGAGGCTTACAATTTTTCTGCGGCCTGCCAAATATTGATCCACAAGTCGACTGGAAAACGCTCTCAGCCGTCTTTACAAACATCCTGTATATTCCCTTTCAGTAATAGGTTCTGTTCAAAATATTCCTATTTTGCGCAGTAAATCGTTTCAAATATTTAATTAAAATGTCTTGTCAAGCGTCTGTAATTAAAAAATTGTAATTATTTAAAATGTGTGCGGATCCTCAGTTCCCAGGTTCTAATCTGAGAACTGGTAGAAGTATATATTTTTTTAATAAAAAATAATAAATTGAGATATGAAATGGCACTAGACAAAAAAACCCGGGTCGCAGTGCCAAAACCCTGTCGACAATATAGTGTATTTGCTAATACAGGCAGTGTGGCTTTATTATGCGAGCTTAACTTGGTTTTCGGGCAAAATACAAAATTTGACTCCTTAATACACCTCTTAAAATAACATTTTTTTTTTCTTAATTGCAATATTATTATCAATTGAGGTTCTATACCAAGTTATAATACACCTTTTAGTAAATAATTCACTATCTGCAAACTAGTGTTTTCATAAAATTTTTAAATCCGGTCCTGTAGGGCCGATTTTATTAAAAGTTTAGGGACACTTTTTAATTATTACCAGAGGGTTAAATTTCAATTTTGAAACAATTCGGAGAATTTTTTCGATATTTTGGGGCCCAAAAACATTTTTCAACCCCTAAAAACTACCCTTATAATGGCCCGATTGAGCCCATTTTAAATAGGGTTCGTGCGGCGGTGGATTCCAACATGCGGGCCAAATTTAGTTAAAATCAATTAACTCTTTCGAAAGTTATTGCCCGCACACACACATATATATATATATATACATATATATATATACATATATATATATAAACATTTTTAAAAATGGTGACAAAGTGTTTAGTAGGTTATGAAACGTCGAGAAATTTTGGTCCGACCGCTAGGTCCCGCCATCCGACCGACGCCAATAGTGTATGTTGCCATATGGCAAATACACTAATAACCCTGTTAGTGAGCTTAAAAAAAATCTTGTTTCTACGCTACTGCATATACAGGCAATAAGCGTGCTATCTTTTATGCTGTGCTAAATATGACAACTTCCTATAGTGTTTGTAACGATAGCCAGCCACTCACAAGTAGTGGTCTTGCGGTAACGTATTAGCTCTGTGAGTTGTGGTGATGTAAGGTTCCAGGGTTCGGTTCCGACTGCAGCCAGTATACCCATACAAGCAGTTTTAACTTTGTGGACTTTCTTGTGCGAAATTCTGGCCAGATAAAATTGACTACTAATATCCTTCCAAATATTCGTCTTGTAGAATGTTCGGATGGGAAAAGTAGTCATACATATTATTATTGCCTTCTACGTATTTTTAATTTTAACCAGTCGTGAATCGATTTTAATGATTCTATTCAATCTGGTCCCACATAAATTTTACTTAAATCGGTTCAGTAGTTTCTTTTAAATGTATATTCCGCGATATAATAATAATAATAATAATGCGTTTAACGTCCGTTTCTCGACTTTATGTCATAACAGACGCCATTCGCACCATTACTATTTTTCATTTTACCACTTCCCGTTTTTTTCTACATTTCTTAAACTTCAACTTATATAATAGCAATGGGCGAATGAAGGAATTACAGGAAATTAGGATAAGGTAGGTAATTTTTGAACTAGGAGTTTGATAGGTAATCGGCCATGGCCTCAAATAAGGAACCACCTCGATATTTATCTGGAATTAATTGAGGGAAACCATGGAAAACCTCAATCAAGATGGCCGGTACAGGAATTACCGTTTCTCGGCGAAAGGCAGTAGGAAAAAGTCCCAGCCACATCTGCCCCCGCCGGGAATCGAACCCGGACCTCCCGAATGCGAGTCTAGTGCTGTACCACTACTCTACCCAGCTCGGTATAGTCCGCGATATTAGAGCATTATACCTTCAGCGTAATCCTACATAAATTGTTTCAGTAGTTTTTCTGTATATTTCTAGTTTTAAGTTTAGTAATCAAATATGTATCAAAAAAAGAAGTCGGTTAATATTTAAAACGTGCAAATCCACCAAAAAGTAAACAAGTAAAAACTTTAAAAAAATGGAACCTCCTTCATAAAAATCACTAAAAATGAACAGAATATGTTAAACACTCACTAACACTGTTCGAGGGCAGTTGCAGATATATGTGTACAAGGATTTTTAATAAACTTCCAAGACATATCAGATCTATTAAATCTTTTTCTTGTTTTAAAACGGCAGTTTTCAGTTTCTTGATAGATGCGGAATTTTATTCTTTGTCTGGCTATTTTAATTAACGTTTTTATTATTATTGAACTTTTTTTATTGTTAAACTTTTTATATTAATAATTCTTGTCATTTTTTATACTCTTTTTTAAACTGTAATTTGTATTGACGTGTTACAAACGGTTGTCACTGTAACTAATAAATAAATAAATAAATTTTGAGGTCTGCTCCAATTTAATAAAAGTGGATATGTTAGAAGTTTTATTAATTAAATTTGCGCCGATTTCAAAACTTTATTAATTTCGTCATTTTAGTGGCTTTTTTAAACGAGCACATTTAAAATGGGCCCAATCGGACCACTTTAAGGGTAGTTTTTTAGGAGTTGAAAAAAAATTTCGACCCAAAAATACCGAAAAAATTCTCAGAATTGTTTCAAAATTGAAATTTAACCCTTCAGTAGCAAATGAAAAGTACCCCTAAAATGTTAATAAAATCGCTCCGACAGGACCGGAGTTACAAATTTTATGAAAACACTAGTTTTAAGATAGTGAGTTATTTACTGAAAGGTGTTTTTAATTTGGTGTAGATGCTCAATTGACAATAATTTTGCAATTAAGAAAAAAAATGTTATTTTAAGGGGTGTATAAAGGAGTTAATTAGTGTATTTGCCATATATGGCAACATACACTATTGGCGTCGGTCGGATGGCGGGACCTAGGGGTCGGACCAAAATTTCTCGACGTTTCATAACCTCCTAAACACTTTGGCACGATTTTTAAAAATGTTTATATAATATATATGTATATATATATATATATATATTTATATACGTATATATATATATATATATGTGTACGCGCGATAACTTTCGAAAGAGTTAATTGATTTCAACGAAATTCGGGCCACATGTTGAAATCCATCACCGCAAGAAGCCTATTTAAAATGGGCCTAATCGGGCTATTTTAAGGGTAGTTTTTAGGGGTTGAAAACTGTTTTTGGGCCCCAAAATACCGAAAAAATTCTCCGAATCGTTTCAAAATTGAAATTTAACCCTTTGGTAGTGATTAAAAAGTTTGCCCACAATTTTAATAAAATCGGCCCGACAGGACCGGATTTACAAATTTTATGAAAACACTAGTTTGCAGATAGTGACTTATTTATTGAAGGGTGTATTTCATTTGGTGTAGACGTTAGATTGATAATAATATTACAATTAAGAAAAAAATGTTATTTTAAGGGGTGTATTAAGGGGTTAAATTTTTTATTTTGCCCAAAAACAAACTTAATTTCACATAATAAAAGTATAAAACCACACGGCCCTATACAAGCAAATACACTATATTGTCGGCAGGGTTTTGGCACTGCGACCCGGGTTTTTTTTTTAATTTTGTCCAAAAACCAACTTAAATTCACATAATAAAGTCACACTGCCTGTATTAGAAAATACACTATATTGTCGCCAAGGTTTTGGCACTGCGACCCGGGGTTTTTTAGTTATTAAAATATAGGCACTTATACAATTGTCTTATTTGTTGCAGACAATGACCTCGTGACATCAAGCTGAATTCAGTCACTGTTGAGCTTACACAACGCACATACATCCTCGCACAGGCGCCGCATCCAAGGCCCGTTCCACAATGTCCTCAGCGAACAGCAGTCGTTACTTGCTGTTATCGCTCTGCCTCATCGCCATAGTAACCTCGTCCCAGCAATCGGAAGACGACTTCGCGTTCGATGTAACCGACGATGACTTGGTCGTGGAGGTCACTCCGAGTGGCCATCGGCATTCAGTCCGTCGAAGGGACGATTTGCCGAATGCGACAGTAGTAGCCGGACACGTGCTGCATTATAGTATTCCGAGTGAGGCATTCACTGGTGGAATCAAATATTACGAGGTATGATCATTTTTGAAGCGACGTGTCTGCTTGAAATTTTCTGTGCAGACGAAAGGGAAATGATTCAACAGCGAGAGTAACCTTGAGCGCGAGAAAGGAAAGGGCAGTTGTATACATATACACATTTACACGCGTATAACCTATGAGGCAAGATTGATTTATTCAATACTTAGCCAAGGAAATCTAAGATTCAATAGTTTTGCGTGGGTTTTGTAATATTAGTTGAAAACAAAATGTCTTCAGCTACTGAGTCAGTTCAGTTTTAACATTGATTATTTTTGGCAATATATTTTCCTCCTCGTTGTGATTCTGAAAAATATATCAAAAATCCTCTCATTCGTTTCCTAAGTAAGATACAGAGAGTGCTGACGTTTGTAGAAATACATTTCATATCGTTCGGGGGAACGCTGCCAATCGAACAAAATTTTGCTTGCATACTCAAATGTGGCACACCAGTGGCATGTAGTGGGCCTAAACTGAAAAAATTTCCATGGGTACCTACCTCGGATTTTTTTTGCTAAATATGTAGCTAGTTTGCGTTCTTCTGATAAATGATAAAATGTGTGGAGCTAGGGCAGTTATTGAGGACCTGTAAAAGCCTGTCTTATTCCAAATTAAATGAGAATTTAAATAATATATATTTTTCGTTGTATTTATATTTTTTGCATACTTTAAAAAAATAAATATTAATACACAAAAGCTGCATTATTTTTTCAAATAAAGACATCTTTTCTTATCTATGGATAAATTAAATATATTCAGGAAACAACCCTCGATTTTTAGGACGTTTTTACGCCATTATACTTTATAAATCTGTACGGTATTATTTTGTTCGTGTCCTTTTGAAGTTAAACTCCTTTGTTAGGCACTTTTTGTGAATTTCTCTGAGTTGGTGAGTTGGCGTTACGAACAAAGGTGACGTTTTTACGCGACCTACTAAGTCTGCTTATGCAGTATAGTTCATATTACCAAAAAAAAATAATAATAATATATATAGCAACGGATTACAAAACTAGTTCACATACTGTCAGACTTGCTTTTCATAGTGACTTATACGGAAGTTTGTTGAATGAATACAAAAAATGAAACCATAACTTGTCTTAGTTTGTAAATTGTAATTGTATAGTTTTATAGAATCCTAGAGCGAATTTTCAGTTTCGTTATTTTTTTGTCTGTTTATTTGTTTGTATCTATATACTTGTTTAATAAACTGTAACTCTAACAGTATATGTATTGGATAAAGTTTAGATAAAAATACGTGACAAAGGATCAATTAAGAAGCAATACTGAGTTTAAAATTGGAGATGGTATGAAGTGTACCGAAACGTCAGTAAATAAATGTAATTTTAAATTCAGTATTGCTTCTCAATTGATCCTACGCCACGGATTTTTATCTAAACTTTCTCCAACAATCATCAAGGATAACAATTGCTCTAATTAATCATTTAATTAGAGTCAACCTAGTATATTTTACATGTTGACATATTATACACACTGTTTTTTTTACTTAAAATTATTGTGAATTTGTAGGCGAATGAATTGGGCAAGGAAAATTTACCAAGCTGGTTGCTGTTTGACCAGCGTTCAGGTTCGTTCCGAGGCATTCCAAGCAAGAAAGATATCGGTTTGATAACTGTGACCGTAAGAGCGTACAGAGAAACAGAAGATAGCGCGGCTGGAGAGTTCATAATCAACGTCACGCAATTCGACGATAGACCATCAGAATGGAGTGTAGATTGCCGCAATAATGTGCGGACCGTACTGACTTTAATCATCGATAATGCATACGAACATATCAAGCCTAAACAACGTGTTATCGCCATCGAGAATATAGCACAGTTTTTTGGACTTCATTATGTAAGTGAAAATGATTTTCATAAACATTTCAATAAACATCGAATGTTCAGATAATTTATGCCTATCGACTGCATGACTTTTTTACAGTGAAAGGGCAGTGTAAGTGTTACTAAGCTAAGGGAAAGTTAAAATTTTAGTGATAAATTGACGAACAATAATATCGTCTGACTTCACACCTGCAGATTTGTTCACGAATGCTTATTAGTGTATTTGCTATATGGCACATCCATTATTAGTGTCAGTCGGAATTGATTCAAAATTAAAATTTAACTCTTTAATATCAATTAAAAGTCGCTCCTAAAATTTTAACAAAATTGGCTAGATAGGACCGGAATTTATGAAAACACTCGTTTGCGGATAGAGAATTATATCGGGTGTTTTTTTACAGTGATAGAACTTTAAATTGAAATAAAACACATTTAAATTAAGATTGAAGCCAATTTTTTTTTTATTTGAAAGATAATTTTATGACATTTAAGTTTTAAAAATAATTTCCGGCATATGTCCACTACAACTAGCTGTGAAAGACCGCATTTGATCAGACCAATTTTGGACCACTTTTTCCAGTAATTCAGGTCTTATTTCATCAATAACACGACTTATATTGGCTTCCAAAGCATCTATTGTTTCTGGTTTATCAGCATAAACCATGACTTCACATAACTCCAAAGAAAATAATCCAGTGGCGTTATGTCGCATGATCTTGGAGGCCAATTAATTGGACCATTTCTCGAAATAATGTTATCACCAAATCTTTCTTTCAATAAATCAATTGTTACGTTAGCAGTATCTTGTTGGAACCAAAACACTTCCGGGTCGATAGCATTCAAATTTTGAAAGAAAAAATCATTGATCATCGATCTGTAACGAGCACCATTCTCTGTAACATTAGCTCCAACATCGTTTTTAAAGAAATATGGACCGATGATCCCTGCAGCGTGTAAGCCACACCATACGGTGCATTTTTCAGGATGCAATGGAACCTGCAGAGCTTCTTGAGGATTGTTTTCGCTCCATATATGGCAGTTTTGTTTGTTTACGTAGCCATTCAACCAGAAATGAACTTTTTCACTAAACACATTTTTTCGAGAAAAACTTTGGCGAATAGAACCCTGATTTAGAAAATAAATTTCAACAATTTCTAAGCGTTGCTGCGGCGTGAGTCTTTCCATGATAATTTGTCAATGCTTACTGAACAGAAATATCAAAACAACATGACTTTTTCCTTTTGTCAAAGCACAGCTATCCCTATCGAAAGTTCTATCTTTCTAAAAAAAAAAACACCCGATACTTACCTACTGAAAGATGTTTATAATTTTGTGCAGATAATGAATTGATTTTTTTTTTATTTTGTCCTAAAACAAACAAATTCACATAATAAAACCACACTACCTGTGTTAGCAAATCCACTATATTGTCGGCAGGATTTGGCACTGCGACTCGAGTTTTAATTACATTATGGAAACACTAATAGTAAAAATTACAATGCACATTCAATTGTTCATGATTATACAACAAGGAACAGACATCGTTTAATTACATATTGGTTTTTTAAGACTCAAAAAATCAGCATGAGGACAGTGTGCTGTAGTGGTCAGCATGCTGACTTCTGGACCGGAATGTCGTGGGTTCGAATCCCGCCTCTGCTCGTGGGTGTTTTGTGATATCGATTTATTTGACCCGGCTTTATAATTTATATGCTATCAATTGTTTTGCACCCAAACTATATATCAAAATTCCAGACCATATTGAACATAAAAATAAAAATTTTAAACATGCCATAAAAATACATAATTGACAACGCTTTCTACAGTATTCAGGAATTTTTTACTTCGCCGTAATTGTAGTGCTGTTTTCTAAATATGTTTTCTGGACTTACGTATTTCTCCGCTTGAAAAAAGCAATACTAATAATAATATATTCTTTACCAATTACGCTCAGATATGGATCTCATTTTTCCCCTTTTAATCTCTCAATGCCTCGGCAATACAGTGCTTGGGAGAAAAAATCTTCCACATGATTAATGTCCCTTCGGCCTTCCGTCTTTGAACTTTGTGAAATTTGGGCCAACAAATAGTATCCCAATTGAAGTTTCCACCTCAAAGGCTTCGCTCCAGAGCAATAACCTCTTCGTTCCAATTATTAACATAATCGTGTCTCTATCATAGACATCAAAATGAAAAAGAAAGAAAACGAAAAAATTATCTCTCGAAGTGAAATTAAAATTTGCAAGATACTGTGATTACATTTTCTAAACATTGATTAATTGAGCGTTGGCATATTACGCACTAAACGAAGAGCCAAATAAAGGGTTTTTGATATTGATATGTCTAGGGTCTACATGACCTTACAAAATACCCGAATCAGTTCATAATTGTTCAAAAGAAATTTTAATTTCATTCTCAAAGTGTAATACTTTTTTGTTACAATGCGAGAAAGATAATAACGAGATTATTTATTTTTTTAGAGTGCCTTCAACTTCGTAGCTCAATCTGAACATTCTGATCTACTGACTGATAAATCAATAATCCTAGCTGGTCCAGGAGACGTAAAAATATATAAATCAAAAAATCAATCAGGTATACAGTTAACCGTGGGTTGTGTAGGACAGATTTTGAAAAAATACATAACGCTAATCAGTCAGCTAAAAGAACTGGCACGGGACGGTACTTTGTCGGAAGTTCTTGAATTACCACTCATAGGCTGGAGAGTAGCTCTTGAATCTAATACAGATGCCATTTCAAGATCACGCCGAGATTTAAAAGATGGAGCTGATTTTGATGAAAACTATTATGATGATGATTATGATGACGATGTCGACTTAGACGATGACAAGGAAGGAGTGACAGAGGTAAAACATTTCCCATTGTCTTATTTAATCTATGGGGCAGTTGTGTGTTTAAATAAGTACCAATTTGACATTAATTGTCATTTGCACCAACGCTAAGTTATTCTAGAATTTAATAGTGAATATTTTTATTTATTAGCTTAGCACTTTAAAAAATCAGAGATTTAAAATCTAGTAAACTGAAGTTCTCTTTATCTATATCAAGATATATAGATTATAAATGCGTGTTTCAAATAATTAGTTGTGAATGAAATTCAAGTAAAAACAGTTACTGATGCAAGTAGTAATTAGAATAATGTTAACAATGCAAATTTTGATTCACAATTAATTTTTCAAAAAAATGTCAAGGTTTTATCTGCAACAAGTTCAGCAACAGTGCCAACAAATGTTGGTACAACTGCAGAAATCCATCCGCACAGGCATCATCACGGTGAATCAGCAGTTGATGAATCTGGTATAATATCACAGATTATTCCAATAGAAGAACACATCGATTTGGATATTACAACACCAGCTAGTTCAACATCATCTACAGCACATACAACAGTATCAACGAAAGTAACGGAGAAAGAGACTGAAGTAGTACCCACTATTGTGGAAAGAAAAGAGATAGAAGCAATGCCTACAGTTGTTGATAGAAAAGAAACAGAAAGCATGAAACCTATTGAAGAAAGACATAAGACGATCACTGAATTTATACCTGTTACATTCAAATATGATGATGAAGATGACCGCGATGATGAAGATGATCGTGATAATGAAGATTATGATTCAGAATCGGAAACAGAAGTGCCAACCATATCGGCAATTGGTGTAACCTCAAGAACAACATTTGCCGTTACAAATGCAACAATTCCTGCAGAGGTAATTGTTTAAACCGTTACTAAATCGTTTCTAACAATTAGAAATTTTTCATTAAATCTTGATTGTTAAAAATATTGAAACTGCCGTATTCAGTATTGTAGTTGCATAATGAAATGGTAACTTATTTCTGGATTATTATTTTTAAGGTCGTAACAGAGCCTCAATACACAGCAGTTCACACAACAATGACCACTCAAGCGTCAACCGCTCCTCAAACAGAACCAGATGTGGTAGAATCAACGTCAGTTGTTACAAATCCATCTACGCCGTCAACAACCCCGTCAACTACCACAACCGTATTAACGACGCCTACCATACCGCTTATACCAACAACCATGGTGATGACAACTACTCCAGGAGAAATGAGCACCATCAGCAACATATCATCAACTGAAGAAGAAACAACGACTGTAGCGACGGTCGCGCGGACAGCTGTACCACCTATTATTATACCCAGAAATCATCCACCAATTATAAATAGAAGACTGAAAAAGGTTCCTGCTACTGCTGGTAAAGTGTTAAGGCAAGTAAAATTTAACTGCAATTTCCAGTTTTTTTGTTAGGAAACGAGATTATCAATTTCGGGGACAAAACGCAAGTATGCGTTTTCATATTATCTAGTATTTGTCACTGAATCAAACGTACCAGGTTTTTTTTTTTCTTGTAGAAAAGAAATGGAATTATACCATTTCTAAAATAAAATTAGCATTTTTCATGAACTTAAGAAAACCATTGAAAAAATCTCTATTTTGTTAAGGCTCCGTGAAGCATACTTTAAGTATGACTGGTGTAGACTGTAGTGGATACCCTTCAGATAAATAACTTCAGGAGACATGCGACTGAGAAGAATGCGTTAAAAATATAGACGGAATATCGATAGCTGTTTGTTTAAAATTCTACTTGCGTCTCATACAAGAATCCTACAGATTCTTTTTAAATGCACGTTATAATTTTAAATCATATTTATATTATTCAGTAAAATCTTTAAAAATCCTTACATTAAAATTTTAATTGATTAAACAAAATCGAATCGAATAATTCAAACAAATGATGCCTGAAACAAGCCACAGTCGACACAAACAAGTGATATCTAAACATATTATAATGATTTTTCTGTACAATTATTGGGTAGCTGTAAGTTGTTATGTATAAAATTTTTGCTTTATTTTTAGGAAAGATAATTGAATTGATAAATGAGTATTTGCTATATCGATAATAAAAAACTTAACTTTTAGCTATGTTATTCCTGAAGATACATTTACCGATTTTGAGGACAAACAATTGTATCTGAGCTTTTTGGATTTGGAAGAAGCGCCTATGAAACGTACATCGTGGATTCAATTTAATCCAAGCACAAGAGAAATTTACGGATTGTAAGTTTTTGAAATATTTCGCTGTTGTGTTATTCAAGAAAAAAGTTCATATATTCCCCTTATACCTGCTCTATTAAAATTACAGACCGTTAGAAGAACATGTTTCCAAATGGGAATTTATTGTTAAAGCGACTGATAAAGAAGGCGAATTCGTAACGGATCGTTTGGAAGTATTGGTTCAACATCATAAGGGACGTAGAACTGTAACACACGAGTTTACATTACAATTACGATCCATACATGAAAATGATTTTGCATCGGCTGTTGATTGGCAGATTAAAATATTAAGGGGTCTTGTACAGCTGTACCACGATGTCGATTACTCGCAAATAACCGTTCGTAATGTTAATCTTACTAGTGCACCGATAACATTCACGTGGACAAATGATACTTTGCCAAGAAGTTTTTGTCCTACGGAAGAAATTGAAACATTGATGTCTGTAAGTATTTTCTGTGGTAGAGTCATTCGGGGTAAGCGCAGTGTTAGTGATCTCCGCGGAGAATGAAGGGATCAGGGGCGCGTGTGTGACAAAGTCATGGCGAGCAAGCGGCCATATTGAAGCCAGGCTTTACGTTGCTGCGCGGCGTTGTGAAAAAAAGACTGGATTTCTTTGTTTATCACGTAGTGTCTTGTTCTAAGGAAAAGTTTATAACCTTGATAAACACAAGATAAACGTAATAAGCAGTTTTTAGTGTTGTAACACTATTAATGCACTATTGTTATCAAGTGAAAGTTTAAGGTTATCTCTAGAACAAGTGTGTTCTTAGGCGAGCTATTCAAAAAGTAGTCCCGTAGGGCAAGAGAACGTTTATTTACCCCATGTGCGAACTTTTGCCCGCCAGGTTGCGTGCCGTTACCTGCATTAAAGGTCAAGAGTTCGCATTCTGACTGAACCTAATTCTAAGAAAACTATATACTGAGCTAATATGTACATTTATGTATTTAGTAAACCATTAAATATTCTATTTAATGATCATTATCACATTCCTAATATTAGCTTATTTTTGTTTTGGTGTGCTCGAGAAAGACAAAGTGCGTGCTTTTGACCCAAATGACACTACTTCAAATATTCAAGTCCTGTTGCTTGCAAAAATTTGTAAATTAGTAGTATAAATGACAAATTTTTAAAACTATACACTAATGAAGAAAATCAGGTTTGATTTCACCTTTCTATCTGGATAGTCGTGATGTTACGGTCGGATTCGTAGCTAGATTTCTAATTTCTAGTTAAGAAGTCAACGAATTCCTGGGTGATTGAATCATTGTTAGTAAAGTAAGTTTCAATCACGGAGTAAAATACATAAGAATTCAGTTAAAATTTCACGCATATCCTCATAGTTTATCGAGAATTTCAATAAATTTTTAAGTGTATTTTTATACGTTTCGGTCTAGACATTTTCAATGGTGTAATTAACAATTATTCCGTTTTTATTTTTCGGAAATAAAAACGATAAAATCAAAATTAACAAAATTAATCAACTAACCTTCAGTAACCCCTTTTTAATGGTTAAAAAACCAGCCAGATATTATAACGTATGATTTTCGTAGGTTTTAGTGTCGGATCCTGATGGATCCCCGTCTCCACAGCTACAGCACAGTGTCGGTCATAAAATACGTGTGGAGCGTGTCCAATATAAAGGAGTGGGTACCTGTGAAGCACCTCCACTACCTGTTCCAAATGAGCCAGTCAAGAATTTCTCACCAGTTCCGAGAAATCAAATTGACCATATTAATGCCACTGTTGGGCATTTACTCGTTTTTAGAGTACCTGAAGTATGTTTTTACTACACGTAACTTCATAATTTTGATGCAATAGGGATGTTGACTGTATTTAAATAAAAACATAATTTTGACGTTAAGTGGTAGTTTCTATGATAGAAATACTAAAAAACACTGTATGGTTCCTTATTTTTAAGGAATTTAATTAATATTTAATAAGTAAAACGTAATTAAATCACTCTGAAGTCACGTGACAACGAACACCAATCAGAGTGCATAACGTCACTGGCTCATCAACATCATCAGACGCTGTCATAGAGAAGGACGCTGTTCACGTTGTCAAAAGACTTTATTGCTGGTTAATATTTAGTGTGTAATTTCACCTCATCAGTTTAGCAACGTTTATGAGCCTACGACGTCACGGCAACCACGTGACAAGTATTGACGTTTTGGAGCGAAATTTGTAACGGAATTTAAAATACATGATTTTGAAAGCGTGAATCGTATTTAAAAAATTATAATAAATATTTGTGGTTATATTAGGTACTTATGCACGATTTAAAACACTTTCCCAAAAATAGTCAACATCCCTATTAACCACTGAAAGAATTATGAATTTCGATTTATCAAAAAATTGTAAACCCTTCTTGCAGGATACGTTCTACGATCCAGAAGATGGAAGTGCCCGCAATTTGAAAATGACATTGTTAACTGGAGATCGGCAACCGATTTCATCCAACAATTGGTTGCAGTTCGACAGTAAAAATCAAGAATTCTATGGAGTGCCATTAAAATCAGATATAGGCCCGCGTGAATATCAGTTAGTTAGTATGGATAGTGGCGGCTTAACATCTAACGACGGCTTAATTGTAGTGGTTCATAAACCACCTCAAAGTTCCTTAAGATCATCTGTTGAATTCAGTATGACTTTAGAAGTACCATTTGAATCATTTATGTACAGTGCTTCGATGAAACGAAAATTTGTTGAAAAATTAGCTGAACTGTTTGGTGATAAAGACACAAATTCAATAATTATAAATGATATAAGTCCAGGATCAACAGTCGTTAGCTGGATCAACAGTTCGTTACCAACAGATATTTGTCCAAATACAGAAATTAAAATGCTTCGGCAAATTCTACTTACTGATGACGAAATAGTTGACGATCGAGTTCACAGTATTATGAGACCTGATTTCGATGTAAATGCTGTTAGTTTAAGACCTGTAAGTATCTTTGCAAGACGACACTTGCAAAAATAATATTTGACACGTTGACTGCCGACTACGAGTTAACTCCTAGATTGCGGTCTGATGATAGATGCTGACTATGAGGTATTCATAAATGTAAGCAAATATCAGATTATTCATGGCAGATTCGTACAAATTCTTGTATATGGTCGCTGAAATAACAGTGAAAAAGTAATCTGCCATAAAGAATACGAGAATTTATTTTCTGAAAAAAAGTTATAAAAAATACGTGTTGAAACGATATAAACTTAAAATAATGACATATGGGAACCAAATACGGGATAAGCTTGTGGCAGTTAATGTGGTACCACTGGATGTTAAAATTTTTTCAAATAAAATTACATTGTTTTGTTTCATCTAGGTGGGCGTCTGCCAAGGTGCTGGTACAGTTGTCCATCCACCAGACATATTTATACCTGTTTCCGAAGACACGAGAACAGCTGGAGCCAGAGATGATTATTTCATTACATTCATAATTCCAGGCGTTATCATAATAACCATGCTACTTTTAGCTGGTATTGTAGCGTGTGTACTTTACCGAAGAAGAAGACGGTCCGGAAAACTGAATGTCGGAGATGATGAAAGGCGTAGCTTACGAGCAAAAGGTACCTAATGCAATTTTTAATTGCAATTTTTTAACGTGTCAAAAAACATTGCCTGCCATGATGGTTTGAAGTGTGACGTCAGACTTGTAGTAAACACGCATATATCTATATAAACGTAGAGCAGACACACAAGTTAAAAAGCGAACCTCTTGTAAATGATACCGAGCATTATTTGCACCTATTTGTAAACTATAAGAATGACATCACAGTAGATTAACATGGCGGCTCGTGTCTTCAAGCCAACTTGGATAGTTAAAATTTTAAGTAAAATTCAAGTATTACGTAAGAAGATTTACTACAATTATTTATCCCCCCCCCCCTTGTCAGCAAAAGTAAGCAAAGCTCTTACCCCCCTCCCCCCCGTTGATATATGCATTTTTCTTTTAAAGTAATCTTTTTTTATTGATTCATGAGCAGCGGATATAATTCTAGAAAAAAGTTAATTAATTACTGCTGACGTAATTACCATCTAGATCCCCTCATCCCCATGTCATCAAAAATAAGAAAAGCAAAGACCCCCCCGCCCCCTGTAGTGCTTACGTAATACTTGAACGGCCCCAGTGCAATTTTATCCTATAAAACGATTACATTTAAGCGAAATAAAAAATTTTGTGAACTAATACTATGATATGAATATTTGAAGACAATTTAAAAATAAGAGTCAAATAGCTTATTGTACTAGAATAGAGGCTATTTTAAAATGTACAGTAAGACCTCGCTTAACACTGTTTCAGTATTACGCGGTTACTAAAAAAAAATCTTAGCTATTATAACGTAAATTATGGACTAGTTTATACAAAACGATTCAAATGTTGATAGAACTTCAAAGGCAAGATGAAGTGTCATTGATGCAATATCTTGCTATCAACAACAGCTTGCTGAATGAAACAGGAAAAGACAAACGACATTAGATAACTTCTTCACAAAAAACAAAATATGTCAAATGAGGAATCTTCCTCATCACAAACATAACTTTTTCCTCGAACTTTTATTTGGTTTTCATAAATGTTTTATGAACAAAAATCGATATTAGCAATAAATAAATTTATAATTAATGTGATACAAAAGTATTTAACAATAAATGTTACGAAATTAACAAAAAAAAACTAACAAATTTTATTATTCTTGGTCGTTTCACTTATCTATGTATTAAGATGACCTCGTTTAGCGCTGGAACTTATTTGGAACGCATCTTCCGCGTTTAGAATTTCAACGACATGTCTTTAATGGTATCAATTTCATAGACACGTTTTGAATGAAATGCTGAACCATTTTGTTATTTTAGGTATACCCGTCATATTTCAAGACGAGCTCGAAGATAAACCTGAACCGGGAAATAAAACACCGATTATATTGAAAGAAGAAAAACCCCCATTACCGCCACCAGAGTATTCAAAAAGAGGTGACTCACCAGAAGAAGAAGCATTATATCAGCCTCCACCGCCTTTTCCTGCCAGTAGAGATAGCGGCAAAGGTGTCCGACCGAAAGCAACACCTACGTACAGAAAACCTCCACCGTACGTGCCCCCCTAAGTTTGAATCGACTATTAAATATCATACATAATAACACAAGGTGCCTTGCGCACTATGACAAGCCAAAGTAGCGCACTATGTATCAATCATTCAAAAATTTTCAATATCGTATAAAAAAATTCTTAATTTTATAATCACTTTTCATCAGTTCTTTACTATTTTGAAACATTCATCGATATTCCTCACCACATCATCATTTTAAAAGATCACTGAATTAGTTTATGTGCGACTGTTTAGAATGCTTAGAAATTTGGAAATTCTAGTCTATAGTGTCAATTTTCTGTGTTCTTTCGTATCTCTGGAATTTTCAGTATATTTTTATTTTTTAACGAGCTACTTTATTTTGGTTTGAATGATAATATAACACTAGTGCTTGCTATGTCCCCAAAAAAATATTTTAAAGACTCGAATAGCCTTTTCTTTAACTAATACTAAACGCAGACTTTCCGAAACATATATGTAGTGTACGTACATATTAACGAGCAGGATTCTCTTTAGTACCTAAATAAAGCAAGTACTTTATGGTAGCTAAAGATTCGAATAACAAAATATTTTATTTGGATATAAATTGGGGATATTTTATGAAAGGAATTAACGAAGTCACGTTATTCCAATTCTCTTGCAAGCACTAGTATAAATTGTTTTTTAATTTTAAGTTTTTAATTTTTTTTTATAAAAAACTTTCTTGACATACCCAAGGTTAGTAGAGCAGAGGCTGCCTCGGTCCATTGGATAGTAGAGGAGGGATGACGTCATCTGACAGAGCTGTCAAATGATTGCGAAGCAACAGCTCTTGTCAACAATTACTGTTGCCGCGATATCATTTGACAGGTCCGCTGAATGACGACATCCTCCTACTACTTTTTAATGGAACGAGGCAACCGTTGCTTTAATAGTCTTGGACTAGCCTTGAACATACTTACCTAACTATACAGATATTTTTTATAGTTGCATAATAATTGACAAATTGTATTCAGTGTGAAAGATTCGATTTTTTTTAGCTAGAATGAAAATATTACATGTATACCAATCGAATTGAGTAGATACCATATTTTTATGGCAGTGTATATGCGATTGTTTCCCATGAAAACGAAATATTCTATGTGTAGTTTTTGTGAAACCCTTCAAACCACTGCATGTTACAATAATACCATAAATATCAAAACATGTAACCACTGCCATAATGAATATGAAATTATTATCTCACAGTTTTATATGTACATTTTTTATAATAAAATATAAATGCTTTTTTTATTACATTAAGTCGACCTTATACATAATTTCCTTTATAGAATATCATTTATACTATTATATATTAAATATTATTTTGTAATTATTGTTTCTTTTCGCGAGTGTTGTATGTATATGTAAAATTATTTTATAAGAAAATATGGAAATTCCATTTTTTTATTTATTTAAATATTAATTACAATAATTATTTTGTAATAATGAATTTGAGGCAACGAAAAATATTTATTAGTTTTGTCTCACTGCCATTTTATAGAATAATACAAGATGGATCATAATCAACTGGCACATATCATGCGTTTACAATCGAACTAATGGAAATTTTCCAGCAAGTAATTATAGGGATGGAGTATACAGCATTGGTACAAAGTAAAAATGCTGTCGATTTTTTATTGGACTACGCGTTGTGCTGCATAAAAAAGAAATGTTCTTTTTACACCATAGTGCCAACATAAATTTCATGCCATTAGACATGCGCAGTGCGCTGGCCAATAACAAGCGGACACCACTCACCTCGTTGCGTCCCTTAATCGGCTTTACCCCGCTCATCTAAGACCCTAGTACATGCTCTGTCTCTATATTCTTATGCTCTGTGGATAATACCTGCTATTAATAACACAGCTTTAGATACTTCCACGATCATCATGAGCAACACAATGAATAGAATTTTTTCACCAGTGTGTATTTTAAATTAAATAAATTAATTTTATGCGTCATGCGTCCAATGGAATATATAAAACTCGAATAGCTGTCTTATTAAAACAAAAAATATACTACTTAGTGAGCCGTGCGATAACTCTAAGGTTAATGCATCAATTAGTTACATCAAGCATATAAAAATAAAAATGCTTCAAGAAGAAATACGGTATTTAAAAGTATGTTGCAATTTGATAACCTCCCGTCGCAAATTTTTGACTCTGAAGGACTTAAATAGGTTAACTTTGAACAGCCTGACTGCTTTCTATGAAAGTTCAGGAATATACAGTTTTTATCTGAGTGGCATGATGAAACCTTTGTTGTGTAGTAATATTTTTTTCGAATCAATACCAACAATAACAACTGTTTTGTTTGAAAATCATGTTCATTGTTTAATCGCAACATTACCAATTTTAAATGTTCCTAAACATGATTTGAATCTGTTTCATAACAGATATATGAAATTTTTTTAAGGTTATGACGAATAGAACTTAAAATAGTGATGTCAGGTATGTTGTAAATTCCTCGCAAGTATTGTGTTTGAATAATGAGACAGATTCACAAAAGTTAACTAACAAACTAACTTCCTCTTTATTTGTTTATTCTAATTCCCCTCGATTTCTTACATTTTTCAAGCAGATACGTCGCTAAAGAAGTTAAACTTCAAAAATAAAACAAACAATCTTCAATCATCTATCGAATGGATAACTATTGTGATGTGAGCGCACGATATGTGAGAGTTAAATGTCCATCTGGAATTTTAAATCTTACTGTCTTTTTGTATGATAAAGGATATTAAAAATTTGATGTTTTTAATAATATCTACTTACGATTTTCTTTTTTATATCTTTTAGATTTCTATAAAACCAGTTTTGGTTGATTTTTGATGAACTTTAAATTTTTAAATAGGCTCACTAACTTATAAGTACAAAAAACAGTAAATTAAAAAAATGTAGCTTTTGCAGATGTAATGAATTGAAGTCGTTTCTCATGACATACTGCTGTGTAATTTTCGTGCGGTTAAAATAATGAAATATTTTACAATAAAATTAGTATTTCAGTCAAAGAATTCTTAATTATTACTGTTATATTTCGATAACAATTACTATTCGCTTTTTTTTGTAAACAAAAGAAATAATAATAACGAGTTTTTCCTTATAATTCGAAGCGTGAGCGTAAATGCGTTTTTCATTGTTTTCATTGTCCAATATAATATCAGGCACCAAATTCATATACGGAGTGTGCACTTGCCGATACAATCATAACGCCGATAAATCGAGCTTGTATCTACAAATTAAAAGCATTCAAAGGTGTCTTGATATTGTTACATCGAATCGGCAACTATATATTGGTATTATGTCAACCAATGAAAAAACACTTCCTAATAGTGAAAAGATTTTTTTTTTTCACTAATATACTCTAATAAATCGACTGCTTGCGCAAGAAACGAACATTTTTTTTACTCAGTAATTTATTGGTATAGTCAAATATATTTATTTCAATCATACTATAAAAAAAGAATCGAGGATTCCAATTTTATAAAATTAAAAACTCAGAATAGACTGATTTCAGAAAAGAATTAATTTACACATTTCATTTGTTCGTTTATTATAAAATCAAAATGAGATGATTTGAGTAATTGTTTTTTATTTAAATTTCATATTTAGGTAAATAATGACATCATAGGTTCAAGGTTCCTATGAATCAGTAATATATTTATGTATGGTGTCGTCATACATTTTCTAGATGTGTCCAACATTTTCTGTAAATGACCCAAGTAATAACCAATAAAAAGTCCTTTTCTGTATTAATAATTGGTATTACAATAGTGACAATCGTATTAAGTAACACGTGCGGTCATTAAAAAAAAATTCTCCCGAATATCGTCACATCATGATTTTTAAGTAGATTAATATTATTTCTATTTTAACTCATTAGAGCGGCGTGTAGTGTTTTTAATATTTAGTATTTTTGTATAAGTACATATTCTAACATTTCCAAAAACTAAAAACGTAATAATTTTTTATTGTTTTTGTAAAGCAAATCTAAAAGTTAATTTTACTAAAGAAGATGAAATAACCGCCGATAACTATAAGTAATAAGAACCTATAAATTATTTAGTGATATGTATTGCATTTTCCAAAAAATTTTATCTTTTCAACAATTCGTGGAATATTTTTAGTTATTTAAAAAACAAAAAATACCGCTAAATATAATCGTAGCATGATAACAAAACAATCAGCAATTTATAAAAACAAATTCCTCAATTAAAAACATTGTTTTGGATAGTTGAAAATTATTTGCATATCCTATTACAATTATAACGTAACCCGTTCATCAAACATTATTATCAATTGATCATGGGTATCGTAACTGCAATCACAGTAATAAAATGAATAATGGAAGATTTTCATGAACAACTTTTTCAGGTTCAATTACTAAATATTCGAATAGATATTGTTAAATACAAATGGTTCGTTTTTTTCACGATTTTCAGAACAATTATTGTGATGGATACATAATTTGCTTTTTTTATATTGTAGTTGATTTATTTTACTTCAATAACTTTTTGTACCATGTAATATAGTATGTGTTAAATATGATAATGATGATTAATAAACTCCTACCAATAATTATTATTTAAATTTGTTTAATTTCATTATCGAAGTAACAATAAACAATAAATTATAGAACTCTCTTTTTTTACTATAATGCCCCTAAAATTCTTTCTATAATTTTATTTCAGAAATAGTGGGTAAACATGTTTGAGCATTTGTGGGTCCTCGGCTTCTTTCATACTTTGGTATCTACGCATTTTTGTGTATTTAGCATAATTTCGCTAAAATAACATTAATACACCACGTTTAAAGAAATCTGAGCTCAGAATAATTGCAGGGCTCTTTTCAGGTCACTGCCCTTTGAGGTATCACCTTAATGTCGCTTCTATCTGGAGGCTCCTGAAACATCGGAGCATCTGCTTTGTAAATGTGAAGCAGTCATGAAGCGAATAATCCATTCCCAACACCTGATCAGGTATGGGACACAAATCTCAAAGCAATTCTAGGCTTTATTAAAAGCCTTAATCTCATAACGATATAAACGAGTCAGGGCTACACAATAGATCTATCAAGGTCGCGGTGTTGACGAGGAATAAAATCCTCTCGCCCTCTTTTCTAATCTAATCTAATACACCAGACATATGTAGAGTCAAAGGTGAGTGAGTGAGAACTGGGTAAGCGAGAAAACTCTCTTAAGTGAGACTAAATTACCAGGTCTTTATATTCCTCTAAAACCTTTGTACGTGAGAAACAGAAACCTCTATAAGAGAAAGACGTGTTTCACTCATGAACCTCTAACTGAGACTACTACTTGCCTGTACTTCTATAAGCTATAATCGAACATATTAATATAGTTCCACGAAATGTGAGAATGAGCCATAAATAGCTGAACTAACTAACATTGTTTTTTATTTTTCGTATTCTTTTCGAATGGCCATTTGTGCGTGTGTACTTGACTTATTTGTCGGACTTACTACAATTGATAAGTATCAATTACGAAGAAAGGTTCGGTTCGCAATCATAATGGTAAAATGAAAAATTAGTGTTGTCTTTTAAATGACAAACTTAAAATTTATCACTACATGTTTGCTGTATTTTTATAAACCTCTGTAAGTGAGAAAGGCCACTCCTATATAATTTTATAAGCTATAAGCTCAGATTAGCGAAAAACCTCCATAAGCAAAAAAGAAATCGCGGTCCCTTGAACTCTTGCTTATCCAGACTCATCGATCACAAAAAACATCGATTAACAAAATTGAATTGGAAATGTTTTGAATAAATGCAATTATGGACGTTTGACAGCTGAAGTCGCAACTGTTAATAACTTAAAAGCGCAACAAATTGAAGCTGTGCCCTCTTCCAAAAAAAGTAAACTCGATTTTTCTTTGTTTATTAGGTATTGTGTTATCAAAACGCTAAAATTTCTACCATATCAAATAACACAATAGGATTCGCTGAAAACGTAAAAGTTTGGTATGAATTACAAAAACAATTAAAATACAAAACACATGTTTATTTTCTTCCAAGATACAACTTATCACAAAGAAAATTGAATTCAAAATCAAGCTTATTTATGCAAATTTAGCACCGATACTAAAAATTTTATGTTTGGCAGCTAGAAAAAGATGCCATCTGTATTTCCGAAAAAATTATGATACATTTCAAAATAATTCAAGATTATTCAATATTCATCTGCGAATTATCAGTTCATGTGAAACTTAAATAATCTATTGTAAAATTACACATACAGTAATATTCTATGTATATATTCATCCAAAACAGTTCGGGATATTTGCAGTACAACAAGTGCTATTATTTATTAAATATCTTTACAAGCAAACTATTGAAATATTAAAGTGTATGCAACCCTAAAACATTGTTTACAAAGCCATAATTAACCAATCATCTAAAACTATTGCATTAAAACCCAAATTTGGAGCACAATTCTTTAATTTAAATCTAATATCATTTTGTTATGACAACAAATAATCTCGAAATCATTTTTTTTTAAATATTGCAGCAATCTGTCTGGTAGCAGTTAAAAAAAATCGATAATTCAGTACGTCAAATAAAGACATCTAATAGCATTTGTATTATTTCTACATCAGTACAAAATACAAGGAATATTGTGTTTTGTGCTATAAAAATTAACTGCTACTAAACATATTTTTAAAAAGTTTTGTCACTCCCTCAATTTAAATAATTTCTGTACTTTAAAATACTTTGATATATTTTATATCCCTTATGTACTGCAATTATCTATTTACACATATTTCATGTACTTATATAGCGGAGTTATATTTAAAATAGGATTAAAATATTCTTAACAGAACACTGGACTTATGTATCAACATTGTTTTTAAAATTCTTTTTTTTTTAATTTTTTTTCTTAATTTTGTACATGGACAAAATTAATTTAAAAAAACATTATAAAATAATAAACGGGGAGAGGGGTATTATTAGGTAGACAATTACATTGCATGCAATTTCTAAATAACTATATAAAAAAATCCCCAGGTAAATATTAATATTCCACGCATCAATATTATAGAATAACATAAGTAAATTAATTAATTAATTAATATAATAATAATAATATAAGATATGAAGAAAAGAACTGCCCTGACCATAATTACATATATTTTATTAATTATACTGCAGTAAGAAGAGTTAATATATCAGTGTCCACGCTCATCTATCTAAACAGGCACTTCAACAAAAACAGACTTTATAATATAGGAGCCGTATTTTCTCTGGCGTGACACTTGTGCTTCAGCTCCTTCGAGGAAAAAAACAGACCGAAAAAGATTTTCAATTAAATCCTTCGTTGCATTGAATGTATGTAGCGTTTCAATGAAATACATGAGGCAGTTTGCATAAACAGAAATTACAAAGTAGTAATAAAAACAGTCAGACTGTTTAAAGCAACAGACACCGCCCCTTTTTCCTCTTCTTCACTTGAAGTGCGGCTCTTGTCGCCGTCTCGAACACTTCACGTACGCCTTCCTTGCTTTTGGCAGAGCATTCCAAATAAGCGAATGCATTTATTTTCTCGGCCATGGCTCTACCTTCCTGCGGTTTCACAGGTTCTTGCTTCATTTTATTTAATTCTTTAATTGTATTCGGATCGTTGCGTAAATCTTTTTTGTTTCCAACTAATATGATTGGCACGTTAGGGCAGAAATGTTTCACCTCTGGCGTCCATTTCTCCGGTATGTTTTCCAATGAATCCGGAGAGTCGACGGAAAAACACATCAAAATTACATCGGTGTCGGGATACGAGAGTGGCCTCAAACGGTCGTAGTCCTCTTGACCGGCTGTATCCCAAAGGGCTAATTCCACTTGCTTTCCATCCACCTCGATATCGGCCACATAATTTTCAAATACAGTTGGTACATAGACTTCGGGAAATTGGTCTTTACTAAAGACAATCAACAAACATGTTTTACCACATGCTCCGTCGCCCACAATAACTAATTTCTTACGGATTGCCGCCATCGGTTCTGCAATACAAAGGCAACGCTTACAAAATATTACTCATACGAAACCGTCAACGCCTATTGACTTATGAAATGAAAATGGCTGCCAAATACAAGTACGTTTCAAAAGTCTTAAAAAGAAAAATATAGCAATAACTATAAACCTTGGCTATCCTGAGTAACACCACAGCACCACATAGAATGTTAACTTCATCCAATGGATAATTTCAATTTCGACGAACTTTAATATTTCCAATGATTCAATTATTTTATGACACAAATTTTACACTAAAAATAATCAACATGGAACTTCGACCGTCCCTGCTTTGCAACTTTGCTTCGACTGTGCAGAAAATCGAGATCCGGCTTTACGATTATAGAAAGATCGCTATGACTCATGTATACTCCTTTTTTGAATATTAAAGAGATATTTCTTATTTCAAGGGCTCTCAGATTTTCCGCTTTACATATGGGTTTAAAAGCTAAAATATATATGTACAAGAAAAATCAGAAAAGTATACATCGAGAGATTATTTTTGTGTACTTATATATTATAATAATGCGTTTATCGATCATTTTCCTATAGTATCATTGCAAAGAACACTCGTACTATTACTATTTCATGTATACCACTTTTTTCGTTATTTTTTATATAATAAACTTTGCAAAGTTTAAGGGAAAGTGTGTAAACGGCTATTATGAAGAAAACTTCATAGTTTAAAACAATTAAACATGAAAATTATATTTGCTTTAAAAATAAACGGTTCCTAGGGAAATTTTGAGAAAAAATCTTTTACAAAGGTGTGAAAAATAAATATAAAATTTGTATATACTCCGTGTAGATGTCGTGTACAAGGAACATCCTCTACGCGGGCTCATCACTGAAGACAGTCGGCAACATGCGACAACTCGACAGCGAAGGCCATTTTGAGTGAATTTAGTGTCACGTGACTATAGCGTTCGAGCGCATTAAGCAGGTATATATTTTGCTCAAAAAATTAAACATTATGACGTTTTGTGCCACGTATTTTTAATTTAAATTGTGTATTAAAATCGCATGAATTTATTTTAAAAAAACTGTGATATAAAAGTATAAAAAGTTCATCTGGAATTCATTCGGCTGAAATCATCAGACGTCAATAGAGATTTTACAAGGGTTTGTGATGGCGTCTCTCTTCCACATGGTTTTAGTTTTATTTAATAACTGAAAAATGCGTTCTCGAAATCCTTTAGTTTTGTGTGTGATTCTACAGCATTAGTTCTAAATATTAAGTCGTGGTAATTTTCTTACGGTTCAAAACGTCATTTTGCTATAATAATAGTATTTATTTTGATATTGAAGAGCTTTCAGTGCTACCAGAATATTTTACTGTGGTTCTTAATTTTTTATAATTATTCTATTTGCAGTTTTTCGTTTTATTCTTCCATAAACATTAAGGTAATTTATTGAAAACACATTTTTTTTAAACTTTAATTACATATTATGGATTTAATCATAATAACCCAAGTAACACTTAAACGCTCGGGAATTTTTCCTGGAATTTAATAACCCATTTAATCACATCAGTCTAATATTTATTTTGCATGTAATTTTGTTACAATTCTCATAATTAGGGAATTAAAATCGGCTAATATTTAATTTTCTAATAAATAAATATTTCTAAGAAAGTAACTCTCTATTCCAATATCGGTATTTATATTCCGTTCTTTGTCTTCTAATAAATGACATCATTGATAATAGTTTTGATATGTCTTTTTGGAGGAAATTAAAGTGTAAACGTTTATAACATTTAGAAAACCAGGAAAATTTTAGTTTTCTCATTCGCTTATGACAATGATAATTAGTATTTTTGATAAAAATATATTTCCATCTGAAAATGTGCATTGCTTATTCATTAATTACGAAAATAAAAAGAAATAAGCTATAAGAAAATCACACTAGCTTATAAATTATAATTTTTAATATGCAGTATAATTGAGAACAAATTATGCATTTCAGTTAACCTAAATACATTTTTCATGGCCTGATTTTATAATCCTAATATCGTACTGATATTAATTATTTTTATATAATTTTTCTTGTACTAGGTATTTTTATAAATTGATTTGGTTCTGTTTTCTATCATTTGTGTATACCTATATATTAAGTATACCTATATATTAAGTGTGTAAGCTTTTTGTTCTACTTAGATTTTTTGCCCATCGTGAAATATTCTAAGGAATAATAAACACATGATAATATTATATATGTAGCTTAATATTTCACGCATGTATCAGTTAGTTATAGCTGCTTATTATCATTAGTCAGTAGCGAGAGATCTCACTAAAAAGTATTGTGAATTAATCAAATTAACACTTATTTTCGCAAATGTTAAGCTTATTGGGTATTCCAAAATAGAAAATACCTCCAAATTTGACTAAATACAAGCGCGCAATGAAATGAATTTGTAACTAATTTGGATATGTTGTATAACCAAAAACAACGTTATATGCTTACAGTGTTTTATAGTTCAACGATCTAAGAGATTGTTAGTATTTGCCAAGTTTTTGGTTCACTTTTGTACACTCGACCTTAGGTAATACAATAATTATACTAAACAAAGCCATTATGGATGCGTTATAAATTTATAAACTGCAGACCTAATGCATTTATTTATTCATGGTTCTCCACAACCTCTGTTGTCGAGCGTCTATAATTTACATTTTACAATGCCTACCTACCATAACAGGTATAATTCCCCGGTAGTTATTTTTAGAGCATCTATTTTTAAATTTCTGGGTCCATCTGGAATTTTCCCGACGTAAATTTACAAAAGTAACGTCCTTATAGGCATGAACGAGTCTAGCACCAACAACGTTATTTAATGTATTATTTTGGAGGGTATTAACTCTTAAAAAAGGATAGTATCCCTAGAGGCGCCCCCCTAATGACAATATACTATAAAATGTTTGTCGGTGCGGATCAGGGCCGGGCTTACCGAGTCTGACGCCTCAGGCAGGATTTTTAACCACCCTTCCCCAAAAAATATGTTTTTCCAATGACAGATATTTCTATTTGTTTTAATAACGTGACTAATGTATGAGTGCCTTTTATGCAATCAGCTAGCTTAATCTATTTAGAATAGCTTTTTTTACAAACACTTATATGACTAAGTGTTGATATGGTAAAACAATTTGCGGATTGTACATTTTTGGCTTTGCCAACAATTTTGATCTATGATTAAAAAAAAAAAACTCCAACATTCCAAAGCGGATTTATATTAGTTATTAGAATTGTCAAGTATTCGAAAACATATATATGCGTGCAGGACACTCGAGAAAATCGGCAGTTTTTTTTCGTAAATATGGTAGACGACTGAGTAAGAATGGCTTTTGAGGAAAAATGAATTACCAAAATATGTTTTTTTTTTGTATTTAACTAATGTGTCGAAACTTTTTGATGTTTTCTTAACTTCTGACATCTCTAAATTCAACTTTCATTATGCATGTAAAAGTTGAAAAGTTGAAGCTTTTTAAGTGTACTATAACGTCGACCATTTAATATATAGCGTATTTATAAACAGCATTTTGGCAACGTAAATTAAGTGCTATTTCTTTTCAAATAGTGATAACAAATTATTGTAGGAATAATGTTCATTTGAAAATTGTAGATAGTTTACTCATGTTTTACCTGAGTAAAGGATAGAATTTATATGACTTGGATACCATTTGTGGCATATTGTAAACCAAGAACTAAGAAGGCCTAGTCTTCTTGGTATAAACGGAATTCCCGTAATTCTTAACTTATTTTATATTTAGTCATTTAATATCTATATATATATAAAGCTAATGATGTTGAAATGTGATTTGTTAAACTTCATTATCGTCTTCATCTATAGATATCATCGGGACTTGTGCTTGTAATAAATAATATATTATAACAAAATACGACGACTTCATTATAAAATATTTTGAAGCTAAACTCAACATAATTATAATTAGTCAGGTTCAAGTTCCGTTCCAAATACAAGAGGGTACAGGATCATCAATAAAATTAAACTCTAGCCAGCAAATTTTGAATTCAACGCTTCGTTTTATAGAGGAAGTACTGAATGCACAACGAAACGTTGCAATCAAATATTTGCTGACCAGCATTGCATTTCATTCATGATCCAGTATCCCTTATTAATAGGCTATTTGACTTGCTTATGATGCTCATAAGTCCTCAGAAAGTTTTATTTCGCTTAGATGTAGTCGTTTTAATAACACTAAAAATTTTAAATATATACTTTGACGCGAAAACACGACGTTATGACGTAATTCTTGTAGTATACAAACAAGAAGAGCAAAAAGACTCACTGTAGCTTACACGATGTTAGTTGAGTGTTTACTCACGTGTGTGTGTCGTGTGTTTGCAAAGACATTTGTTTACTACAAGTGTGACGTCACACTTCAAACCATTATGGCGAACAGTTTTTTCACGTTACAAAATTGCAATTTTAAAATTGAAATAATAAATCAACCTAGTGTTTTAGTAAATAAACTGATATTTTCTGATTTCCTATTCGAAAAATTATTGTATTCACATAATTTAATAATTTATTTTTTATATTATTAAATACTATATGAAACATAATTATGTAATTCAAGGGCGTACCCAGGATCAAAACTAGGGGGGGCAAGCCATGGTCGTTCAGGTTTTAATATTTTATCACGGAAAAGGTGAATGAAACCAAAATATTAAGAAAATTATGTATAATTATAGCAGTGCTTTATCAACTAAGTTATTACAATTATTTGCTTGAAAAAAAATATTCTAGTTACATGTCTTATACTAGTATCATTTTTCTTGGATTTGTAGAAGTAAAGTTATTTCAAGAATTGTAAAAATTCCAGCAACGAAATTTAATAACGACCTATTTTTTGCTTCCAGGGGGGGGGCAGCTGCCCCCCCTGCCCCTCGCTGGGTACGCCCATGATGTAATTATATTCGTAAGAAGTGCAATGTATTAACCTGGTTTTTCCCGAGTTTTGTATGAATGGTATTTCATAACAGGAATTTTTTTAATTAAGTGTGATTTTTCTGTTTAAAATACTGCAGACTGGCAAACTTTATGAACATTTCTATCAACATAATTACAAATTTTTTTAAACGCGTGTTCCAATTTTGGAACACTGGACAAACGTACCGAGTTCCAATTTTGAAACACTGGAAAAAAATGGGTTAAACTCAGAATATTTCGATTACCTACCGATCCACAGCAAAGAACAATAAAACTAACAATATTTGATGAACGAATTTTTGTTACAGATTGTAAATATTGAGTGTACATAGTGTAAAGATGAGCTCATCAAATAAGACCACCTCGCGGGGTGGTAAAGGGGCCAACAAGGACACAGAACACGCCCCCGGTGGCGAAAAAACCAATAAAACACATAAAAAATCAGACGGAAAATCTGACTCAGGCGGTGGAAATACTGGCAAAAAGGGCGGCAAAGGCAGTCATCAACAGGCATCTCACCATGACAATCGTAATAATCAGATCGATAAATCAGAAGACGCCGAGGTCAAGAAAAAGGTGCACACTGTCATGGAAGCGACGCTGAAGAACGAAGAGGAAGTGTACTTGGCTTTGGTTGACTGTAATTACAATATGGAACTCGCTATTGAACAACTGTTAGAAGGAAACGCACAGGTAATTGAGATTAATTAGTAGGGATGTTGCAAACCTCTGAATCAGCATCTCATCCGACAGCAGTCTCTGCGGAGCTTTGGCGGATGTAAGTCATGATAAGATTATTGGAAGTAGGCCTTGCACTTGACGCGGGGTCGACCTTTTTTAACTACTAGGCCGATAGGAATTAATATATTGTGAACCTTTGTGAAATCGCCTTAATTCGGAAAAGGCTGCAATGCTATTATTCTTCAAATATACATTGCCAATTCTGAAATTTGGTTATCGAGTAATGAAAATACAGTAAAATCTAGAGATAACGGACCTCTATTTAACGGATTTCGGGTATAACGGACAAAAAATCCGGTCAAATGTAAAAAAATTAAAAACGTTCTATTGATATTATACATGCTTAAATTCAAGTGTCGCCGCATATAAACAATTTTTAGCGGCCATGATAACCACGTCATACGTTCAGTACTAAAATTTGAGACATAATGCCGTCCTGCTCCTAGACTGCACCTAGCCGAGCGATAGTAGGTATATGAAGGTGCGTTTAGAAGGAGTGAGGACGAGAACGGCCAAGATATTTTCAGAAAAAAATTTTTTTGATTTATTTGAAATCTATTTTCATAGAACAAGCTGTCGGCTTTAACGTACATCCTCTCCCCCCAATTAGTCCGTTATATCGAGGTTTTACTGTAATGACTTTCTTAATAAAAATGATAACGAATTACACATTCTCTTTGACTTAGTTTCACGAAAATTTGAAATTTGTCAATCAGAAACAACATTTGCTGTTCTAAAAATTATTCTTATTCCCGTCCGTATCTGTTGATGTGTAAAAAGTCCGCATCTGCAGATGTCAGTAAAACCAACATTTGTAACACTCCTACAAAATGGCATTAAGATTTATTTGAAAATGCACGCGTTGATTGGCACTAATTGGTTTTAAATTAATTTTCTTAATAGCAAAAGTAGTATCACCAGCTGATATAGCAGTCTTGGGTAAATCACATTGAATCATTGATGATTTCATATATGTATTAATCCCTGACATTTCCTTCATTTGATATAGCTTCACTGTTGCAGATAAAAACATCGACACCGAGTAAAAGATAAGGCTTTTTGATTTTTGGCGATTTTCGTCAATTACTGAATTTTTTCATCTTTAAAGTTCAATTCCAAAATATGTAATAATAGAAATTAGTTTCACGGGTAATTGGAATAAAAAATCAATTTAAATTGATTTTTTATTCCAATTACCCGTGAAACTAATTTCTACTGTTTTTTTTTTTTTCTTTAATCAAGTATCTTTATTTTTGTAATAATTTAAGCTATGCAGTCTTTTTTAATTTAGTTTGAAGATGTAAGAACGAAATTTGTGTTTAGCTACAAATATTTTTAAATTTGATTCTTTTTGTCTTGTCGTGTCTGAAAATTGAATCCAAAAAAATATATGTTACAGATATCATTAATATGATTAAAGTCTAGTTGTTATCTTGAACGGTATCAGCGATTTGAATGACTTACCGCAAATCAAAAAATCATTTCCATGAAAAACATTGCCCTTCTTTGCTTAGATGTAGTCGAGTAAACTTGCTTTGCTTCCTCTGAAAATGCCTTACATAACCGAAAATTATTAGAGACTTTAAAAATTGAAGAATTATACATATTTATATGTGTTTAATGAATTGTATTGTAAATTTAAGGGTGAATGGAATACATTCAAAAAGAAAAAGAACCGTCAGACTAGTACAAGCAAGGCTGAAACGGGTGGCGACGTTACAGCTAACGCAGCTACAGAAGATTGGGATACACCTCCAAGTGGTCCGCCAGCTGCAGGTGACCGAGATCGATCTCGTACGCGAGGAGGTGGTCCACCTCGACACAGAGGACGAGGCGGTAAGAATATTTACAACCAATTATGATGCTGATTTTTCAATGCGATTTTTATGCTAGTCAGTCTCATATATTTTTAACATCATCTATTTTTAACTGATTTTACTCATCTAATTTCAATTTTTAATCTCTACTTCTCGTATAAACTATTTTTTCATGCGCTACTCCGCCAATGGAAAGATATGTGTGGAACGCTTAAGGCTGTCGGAACGCTTTGAATTTAAGCCAAAAATAGAGCTTCGGCTGTCAACTGATTGTAAACTTATTCGTCAACATTCTGCAAAAATTCATTCTCTATAAGGAAGATAAAGGACAAATCTAGGTCTCTAATGGACTACTTTTGTAATTTATGTACGATTTACTAGAAAAAAGTTGGCATTTATTGTGCTAAAAAAACACACGTTTTCAATGTCACACTATGACCTTATTCGTACTTGTTTCACAAAACTGTTCCATCACAAACCTAAAGTGACTCTTCCTTTTTCGGAAAACTTTTTTAAATCTTCAAAATATTCCCAAAAATTAGAGTAATCAATTGACAGCGGCACCCTTGCAATAATATTTTTTAGCCTCGTAGTTGGCACCAGCCAAAAATTGAAACGTGCGGATGATTTGAGCGAGACAGAGCTAAAGAAGGTCACACCCACAATATGTCTTTTGCCTACCTCGCCCCTTACCGCTGGGTCTCAGCACAAACAAAATTCAGAGCGTTCCGACAGCCTTAACCTCAAATTAATAAAGTGTCAAAAATGTGAAAATAGTACCAGTTTTTGTTTAATTCAAAAAAGGATTAATAAAGAAAAATCAGTTTTCGACAGATTTTGCTCATTTTCTTTTCATAGGCTCAAAATAACGTTTTCTAATAAATCTCGAAGTTTCAGAATTTTTGACCGTTTAGAACGCGAGATAATTAATAACAAAGTTGTTAATTTTCACGGTCAGCATGTGAAAATCGCGAATTTTGTTATTTATTATCTTCGCGTTCTGAACGGTCAAAAATTCTGAAACTTCGGGATTTATTAGAAAACGTAATTTTGAGCCTATAAAAAAAATGAGCGAAATCTGTCGGTTTTTTTCTTTATTATGTGGCATTTGATATTTCACCATATCAAAGTTAAATATTCAAAATTATGCGTGACAATTGCACAGAGATTTGGGCAGTTTTTTTTTTTTTTTTATAAACGATAGGGCTTTGGTAGCAAGGCCATTAGCTCCAAATCTATTTTTTTATTGGTCTATGACTGCCATCAAGTGAGCATAAAGGAGGCATTGAAAATTCCGATTAGTCCCGACAGATTGAAAATACATGAGTTGTACTGTAATTTTGTTTTGAAATTATCATACAGGAGGTCGTAGAGAAAATCGTGAAAGTGACAGAGACGATGGCGGGCGTAATGATGGTGGTTTTGGAGGCGCTCGACGTAACCGTATGCAAAATGGGCCACCGCGAGGTGGCGGTTCTGGTCGCGGAGGACGCGGCGGAGGCAGATTGGGTGGACCTCGTTCGTTCCAATCTAGAGATGGCGGGAGATCGGGATACAATTCACGAGCTCCCGTGGTCGATACTTGGGACATGGACTCGGTACAACAAAATACTCAGCGTAAGTTCAAACTTTTTAGGGTACCTCAAAAGGAAAATACAGAACTCTGTCTGTCCGTCCGTTTAGCCAATTTGATCCGAAACGACTGGACTGGCTAGTAAAGTTACGACCACTTTGGCAGGTTTTTATAAAGTTAAACGGGACACTTTTTCTCTAGTTGAATTTTTGTCTGTAATTAAAAATGATGAAACGATGACGAGACTTAGAGACTAGCGTTCAACATGGAACTTAAACAAGGAATAAGTCTTTTATTTCTTGTGTCTAGTTTTGTGGTGTGCTTTTCTCGAAGCTGATTTATGGCATTCTGATCTAATTTACATAAAGGACTCATAACACACATTTGTTGTTTATTGCGGAAAAGAGAGTTTCGTAAATTAATGTGTTAATTTAAAATAAAAGACGAGAATTTCATGAGTAATCGGATATTGCACATTTTGAGCTAGTATAGTTCCGGGTTGGAATTTTTACCCATCCCTGAGTTAATTGCGCGTGCTTCAGACGAAATCTGCTTTTTATTAATAGCTTTTAGAATTCCGTACCTCAAAAGGAAAAAACGAAACCCTTATAGGATCACTTGCATGTCTGTCCGTCCGTCTGTCACAACCAATTTGCTCCGGAACTACTAGACCGATTGGGTCGAAATTTGGTACACATATGTAGGTCGGTGACCCAAAGACGGACGTGTAACGTAAACAAATGAATTTTCAACATGGAGGTCTCTTTTGGGGGGGTAAATTAGAAAATTAAAAAAAAAAAAAGTTTTGCAAATTATATCGTGTGACATGTTAAATGAAAGGCCATGTAGTAAGGGTTTCATATATACATTTTTTATAATTTTAAAATAGTTTTAAAGTTGTTTAAGAAAATAAATTAATATTGAGCAACCCCCCTTTCGATCTCCGAAACTACTGAGCCTAAAATTTTGAAAAAAATAAGGGATATAGAGCGTCCTCCATAGTTTACAGGAAAATCTAAACGAAAATCCTAAATCTTTAAGTTCTCACGGAAAACTGAATGGTACGGAACCCTCTCTTCATGACCGGTTTTTATGATTTTTCCAGCTATTGACACATGGGACAGTTTTCCTCAACCAGAAGACTGGGACAACGAAGAGTACACGGGCTCGTTAGCGGATACGAAAGTGTTTACGCCAAGCAATGCCAACGAGGCTGCCGAGACGCCAGGCGGCGGTGCCGTTCCTCCGGGTGCGGTGCCCGCGGGACCACAACAACAAGACTCTGCGATCGTTAGTCAGGAGCCGCCGTCGGTCGTTCAACAGTTACATAACGAAGTTATAGCGGCATCGGTTACGCCCGAAATACATCCACCGCCGACGGCCGCTCAACAACTGACGCAGGCGCTCGAACTCAGAGCCAGCCAACCGCCACCACAAGTTTCACCTCAACAGGTTAGTACAACATTACACTTTGTGTCATATGTGCTGATCACTCATTATTCAAGAAAATGAGTGCCAGCGATCATCTTTTAGAAGTTTAACTTCTTTAGTGACGTGTCTGTTTGAAAAAAGTAAGAAATCGAGGGGAAGTAGAATGTAACTAATTAAGGGGAAGTTAGTTTTAGGGATTGCAATCCAGCGGCATTTTCAATCCAGCTGGATTTATGCTGGATTGAAGCAAATTCAGCTGGATCCAGCATTAATCGATTTTTCAAATAAATGTAACAATTTTTTAAGTCTGAAACTTTAATAGGTATTTGTCTACATTTACATCAAATACTCGTTTTTTTGGCGTTAATAAAGTACTCTAATAGTAAGTACTAGTTACGAGTATCTGGAGTATAATTACTAATTATCACAATATAGTCTTAAATCACCTAAATTGATATTCTAGATATCTGAAATAGTTATTCGTTTTACCTATTTTACAAACTATGTAGTCTCAGTTTCACAATCTCGATAATTTTAGAAATAAAATTTCCTTTCCCACCTATAAAATGTTTAGTTAACTCTTATTAGAAACAAAACTAATATAAATTATATAATTTAAGACTTGACTTGTCTTTTAAAGAATAAAACCAATCAATTATGTAGGTAACAGTTTTTTTTACTTTTTTTAAAGTAAGATCTCAAAAAAGAAATGGTATTGATGGTGTTATCTCCCAGCATACTTCTTAAAGAACTGCAAATATACCCGGCTGCGGAAAGGGCTCTATTACGTCTACGCTGGTTGGTTTGAGAGTCATCAAATAATCATAGATTAAAGTTAGGTTTTCACCTCGTACTCCTCCGCTTTCATAAAGTGCCATTTCTTTCTTCAATATCTTATCATAATTCTTCTCAGACCCAGTTAATTACTTGCTTTTAGCTGTTTGCAGATCCGCACCGCTGGATCCAGCATTGCAATCCCTAGTTAGTTTGTCCCCTAAATTACATGACACTGACAAGGACAGAAGTTTATAGTGCGTTGCATTTTGATTCGCAAAATAGTAAGACAAGGATGAACGACTTGAATCTGACGTTTAAAATTACTAAGTGTAGGACTATACATTGAGTTTTCGCGGCTCCCGTTAAACGGGATCGGTTTCGCGGCATAGTTTTGATGCGACTGTACATTTGCGTTTTACTTCCCGGCGAAATTTTTCAGTAGAGCCGAAGATGTCAAATGTTGTAGTGGTGTGTGCTCTTGAAGCCGAGGGTTTACTTGAAACGAAAATAAAAAGAAGATACTCTGTCCACCCGTTTCACGCTAACAGAGAATCCAGCGAACGATTTCAGGAGTTCTATACAAAGATTCGAAAATATGACGACAAATTTTTTACATATTATCGAATGTCCGTCAGATCATTTGATGAATTGTTGAATACTATACGTCCGCATATAACAAAACAGGAAACATATTGGAAGAGCCCAATAAGTGCAGAAGAAAGGTTAACTATAACAAAACAATGTATAAACGCACCTTCACTACCGCACTGTATAGTCGCTCTCGTATGAATACACGTGTTGTTGTTATTATCCCGTCGTCCGGTCGTCCGTTTTCGCGGCAGCACGATGCCGTCGCATCCGGTGCCTGCTGCAAAAACGTGCATTTATAGTCGGTCCTATAAGAACCAATGCGTTGTCTCTATCCCGCTGCGTTGTTCCCGTTCAACGGCAGCCGCGAAAACGCAATGTATAGTCCTATACTAACAATTGAAGTACAAAATAATTTCTGTAATTTGACGTACAAACGGTAGGAACTCATATATTTCGTGTAAATTCAGAAAGGACAATGTTAAATATCATATACCTTATACAGAGAAAATGTGTGTTTGATTACAGGTATCGATGCCACCAGCTCCCCAGTCAACAACATTGAGTGCAGCGCAGTCTCAGTATCTTAGTCAATTGACTCAGCAAACGTCAGAGAACATGAAGGCAGCAGCTGCGGCGGCTGCCGTCTCGAATGCTGTTCAGCAATCGACGTATCAGAGTATACCGTATTCGGCGTCAGCAGGTTAGTGCTAGTGTTATGATTGTCCGAAAGCTAATTTGAACATAGATAATTATTAAGTGTAACAAAAGGGCGTCAATATTAATTGGCCAGTTTTATTAACTTAAATTCTGTTTGAAAAATCTAATCATGTTGGTATACTATTCTCTACGTTGTTCACGTCCAGTAATAATAAATTAAGAACTTGTTTAAGGTGGTTCATACATTACTTCGTGACCATAATGGAATCAAAATTTTTTTTAATAAAATTAAAAACTTGAATGCATAAAAATTCATTAATATAATTTAGAGGTGATCTATGATAATGTATAATTAAATTGAGTTAATAATTTAATTACCAAAAATAATAAATGACTTTTGACTAAAGTAGTCTTCTGTTGATTGGTGATTCTGTATTGGACTGATGGCGGACTGACGTTTTCGTGAATTTTCGGTCTTTTTTGTTAAAATATTTTTAAAAACCTTCGTTAGAAAATTTCAATTTTATTTTTTAACTTATTCTACGGAAGTTAATTGATAATTATAGTAGTTTTTTGTTTTTTTTTTTTATCTTTTCCAGGAGTGGCTACATAACTCAATATGTGTGCGTTTTGCTTACATTTTACGAAAACGCTTTGTCAGATCTGCTTCAAAAAATTATTTTAGACGTATGCGATAGCGATTAATAACATATTAAAAAATTAGCTTTTAATCTTTAAAAGTGCTTTAATGTCCGAATCACCTTAATACATCAAAAATTTTTCTTACATTTTCAATATTTAAAAAAACATTTTCGAATGTTAGCTTACGAGTATCATTAATTTCATGTACCAGATGATTATTATGTTGTTAGCCAGTTAACTTGTTGATTTGCTTGATAAAGTCAAAAAAAAAAAACGAAACGATGGATACGAATAATTGTTTAATTATTTTGTTTTTTTTTTAACATTGAATTGTCGAAATACCCCTAACGATATTATCATTTACTAGCGGCCCGGGTGTAAATGTAATATATAGAATATAAAAGATAAGAATTATTATCATTAAATTCTCAACGTGTACTGAATTTGCGCGAATTCAATCGCTTTTATTTGGTAATGTTCAAAAATCGAAGAAAAATCTTATTTCCTAAAAAGAAATTAAGAAAATTCTGTTGATCCGATCGCTACCAAACTTCAGAAGATCACCCGCTGGGCTAATCTAAAGATTGTCTGAAAATTTCATCAAAAATGGTCTACCCGTTTGGAGTCCATAGATTACATATACATCATCTTTTATCTATATAGATTATTAAAATGTAAAAAGTGGTTATTGTGACATAACGATAATAGTTGGACATATAGTATCGCAAAGTTTTTTGTAGTTATTGATATGTTCTTTAATATTGTAGAACATACTTTTGTTCTATCATCAATAGTTTCCGCAGCGCATGCATGAAAGATGTTTTATGGCATTTTTTTTACATCTTGGTTTACGTTACTAAAGTTTTAGTAAGGATCCCTAATATTTTCTAGCAATAAATATAGCCTATGTTACTCAGGGTGCATGTAGCTTTCTAATGGTGAAAGAATTTTTTAAATTGGCACAGTAGTTGTTGAGTTTATTCATTACACACACAAAAATACAAATCTTTCCTCTTTATAATATTAGTGTAGATTAATTTATTTTTATGTGAACTGATGAATAAATTATTAGTTTTTTTATTTCCATTCTTTTTTCATTTTCGTCTGTGTTGTGTATACTTACATGTAAATTTTATTATTTCCAATAATAATTTCACCCAATTGCTCCAATATAATATGTTGAACTGTATTGTTGCAGCGAATTCTTATAATTCGAGCGGTTATGGTGCAACAACAAACTACACCAGTGCCATACAACAAGAACAACCGACTGTCGTCCAACAGCAGCCGACTAGAACGAAGACGCAGAGGGCGAGGGTTCCGCCTCCCTCGAAGATACCGGCAAGCGCTGTGGAAATGCCCGGTGATTTAAATACAAGTATTGGATTCCTAGACGTACAGTTCGGTGGACTCGATCTCGTATCTGACAACAATTCGTTTGAAAGTGTTACGGAAGTGAAGTATTCAAATAGTTCTGTACTCGATTCAGTTCCTGCGTCGACGCCAACGACTAATTTGGACATTAATTCTGTGAATCAATCGTTAGATGCGTACAGTAATTCGTCGGCCAGTAAGCAACAGAGCACGCAGTCGAATTTAAATGCAGCATTGGTGCAAGCGCAGAGTCAAATTGTAAGTTTTTTTCATGTCTGGATTTTATTTCGTTGCGTTTTAGTGTTAAATTGTGTTCGATTAGGGACCCTCCATAATTTAAGTCACACAAATTTCATGATTTTTTTTATCCGGTATCCAGCCAGATACCGGATAGTCACAAACTATAATTTTGTAAATTCAACTTTAGTAAATGAATCATTGCGATGTAAATAATAATAAAATGGCTTGCAATTATGACTGATCTTATTTCAAGGTGAAAAAGTTGCAAAAATTTACAAAGTACTTTCCAAAAAATTGAATTTACCTTCCGAGATATTCAACTTTAATGATAAATAAATATTTAAACTAAAAACTTACAAAAACCTCGCTGATACGCACTTTAAGTTAGTGAAATTAATAGCTAATCATAATAATAGTGAACTAAATAAAATATTAGTAAAAGGAAAACTTTTTTTTCTTTTTTGTCCTTGGTAATTAATATAAAAATGATTTGTCGGGAAAAAGGACTTTTTTAGTAAACACTAATTTGTTATTTATAATGTCGCTATAAATCACAAATAAGTGTTTACTAAAAAAGTCCTTTTTCCCGACAAATCATTTTTATATTTGTAAAAGGAAAACTTTTTAAAGATAAGCTTTGTACTAAAAAAGAAAAAATATTTTTTAATAATTTAGGTTCAGAATTATAAAAGCGTAGGCCGTGACTATCACAGAGCTTACAACCCACGCTTTTATAATAATGAACTTAAATTTTTTAAATTTTTTTTTAGTACAATTCAGTTGTTTCGGTCGCCATTTTAGATTTGAAATGAAGTCACACTGCTCATTGTATTCTACGTGTCATAACCTTTCATTTAATATCCATGTAGAGGTAGTTGTAAAAAAGAAAGTAATCCGCCATGCGCGATTACCCGAAAGTTCCGAAACCGTCCGAATTGATCCAATCTCACAAAAATATAATATTTGGTCAGCTCGCTGAATATCCGGTGTCCGGCTAAACTACTATCCGTTCCATCTCTAATTTAAATGCATAACAATGTGTATTTCATTTGTTACAGCTATCGAACACAGAACAAACAAACGACCACCTGTCGTCATCGGTGAACAGCAATTATTCATCTTCGAGAAGTTCGAGCAGCGTACAGCAACAGCAGCAGACTAGCAATACGCCGCAATCGGTGGTCAGTCCCATAGATGTCAATAAAACTGCCGAAGTAGTTGCTCATTCGGGTTACGCGCAGCCTACGCAACCGAACTCGTATCACCAAACGTACCAAAGCCAGAAAACGAACAGCTCACCTTACCAATCAACGCCTGCGTATAGCTCGACTAACTACTCTGGTAACGTTCAGGTATGTGAGATTTTTTTTTATATTCATCCGTTTTCAAACAGTCAGCACTTTTGTGATAGTTTTTCTTAAATTGAACAGTTCATTAAAAACTGTGCCCAGAACTTCTATAACAAATTAGACAGTATGCTACCGACTCAATGAACAATTATGTCATAATTATGTCTAGACTTAATTAATAATTAATCCATACACTCTTAAGCCTCGTGTCCACTTGCAAGTAACTTTTTATTCAAATTTATTCTGGCAAGTTACTCTAGCGAGCTTGTTGCTTCAGTTCTTTATTGAAACGCGTGGACACACTTTCTTTTTTACCGAGAAAATGTCGTCTCAGCCTCCGAAAATGACTGCTGCGGTTGTGATATAATATATTCACTTAAAAAAACAAATAGAGAAAAAGGAAAATGACAAAAAGCGTAGAAAATTTTGCGTAAGAAAATGGATACAACATAAATCTAGTTTACGCATACATGAGATGCTGCTAACTGATTTGATAATAGAAGATTCGCACCAATTAAAAAGTTTCTATGAATGTGGGCAGGAGACTTTGATGTTTTGCTTAATTTGGTAAAGGGCAAAATATGTAAGAAAGATATTAAAATGCGATTGGTATTCAAACTCCCTGTCATGTACAACATTAGATTGTATTCACACAAAAACAAATGCTTGATCTACACAGAAAAAGCTCGTTTTTAAGGTAGTTGTCGTGGTTAAGGCACCTCGTCAGAAAATTCTCAATTTTTGTATACTTATTAAGGACATGATATTACAATTACCCTGAAAATTTGAAGTCGATCGACCGTATATAATCCGAGATAAATTCAATTAAAAATTGGATAATTAACATTGATTGTATACGATCTCTGTAGTTCTGAACCAGTTTCTTATTTATAAAAAAAGAACTAACTGTCAGAAACTTTCCAAAAACTAACAGTCTTTCAATGCATTTGTTATGAGTTTAAAAAAAAATAACAAAAAAATTTTGACCGTCTAATTATTTATAAATAACGGTTTAAAGTTCAACAATTTATAGGAAAGTATACATGGATATGAATACTGTATGGGTTACGTTTCCACGGGTACAGTCTTGCGTACAAATTATGGATAATAATAATAAAGTCTTTATTGAATCAAATAGTTGAGACAAAAGGCGAAGTTTAGCTAAATGCTGTTTTACAACTTAACCTGAAGGTTACAGGGTACACATAATCAATAAAAGTTACAATAAAATACTTAGCTACAAGCTAGTATACTTTTGTGACGCGTATAATCTATAACTTTTTGACAATATTGTACCACGACAACTACCTTCAATCAAATTTTGAATAAAATGCATAGAAAAATGTCGTTTCGAAGTAAAAATTAAGCAAGAAACTGTGTTAAATACACGAATAGTTTAGATAAAATATCATTTCAATCATCAATTATTTTTCGAACAGAATTGAATTAAAATTCTACTATGCTTTTCTTATAGAGGAAAATGTGTGTTCACAATCTAAGGTCATTGTCAAATCAAATTATTTGACAATCCTTTCTGCAACCCAGCATTAATGTGTATAGTATGTAGAAGTTACTTCAATTATAAACTCGAGCTTTGAGGCCCCACTGTGCTGAACTGGCTTTACTAAATAAAACAAAAAGTTTTTTCTTGGGTTTGGTATTTTTGCTTTATGAAATAGTTTTATGAATTAAAAAATACAAATGATGAGACGATGACGAGACTGAAAGATAAGCATCGAGCACAGAATTTAATCAAGGACCGAGTATTTCGTTTCTTGTGTCTAATTCTGTGCTTCGCTTTTCTTAAAGATGATTTGGCACTCTGATACGAAACGATTTAAAGTCTAGTAACAGGTGTAGGTGTCTTTCCGATATATTTCGTAACACCGAAACAATTTTATTACAGGTGACGTCGTCAAGTTCGTATCCGTCGAGTCAGTCGACAAATAGTTATAGTGCGAACTCTGCGAACAACAGTTCGAGTGCGGCTGTTGCGGCGGCAGCCTACAACAGCAGTAGCAACCAACAAAATAGCAGTGCAGGCAACAGCTCTTATCAGACCAGTTCCTATTCTACGACGTCGTACCAATCGACGGCGCCAGCGTTTGCTGCTATTAGCCAACCGGCTGCGTTCCCCACAAATAATCAGTATCAAACCAATCCCAGTCAATCGGTTTATGCTGCCGCAGGTATGTTATTAGTGTATATATATATATATATGTGTGCGGGCTATAACTTTCGAAGGAGTTAATTCATTTTAACGAAATTTGGCACACATGTTGGGATCCATGACCGCACGAAGCCTATTTAAAATGGGCCTAATCGGATCAATTTAAGGGTGGCTTTTAGGGGTTGAAAAAAGTTTTTGGGCCCCAAAATACCGAAAAATATCTCAGAATCGTTTCAAAATTGAAATTTAACCCTTTAATAGCAATTAAAAAGTGCCTCTAAAATTTTAGTAAAATCGGCCCAACAGGACCGGACTTACACATTTTTTGAAAACACTAATTTGCAGATAGTGACTTATTTATTGAAGGGTGTCTTTAATTCGGTGTAGACGTTAGATTGATAATAATATTACAATTAAGAAAAAAATGTTATCTTAAGGGGTGTATTAAGGGGTTAAATTTTTTATTTTGCCCAAAAACAAACTTGATTTCACATAATAAAAGTCTAAAACCACACGGTCCTATACAAGCAAATACACTATATTGTCGGCAGGGTTTTGGCACTGCGACCCGGGTTTTTTTTTATTTTATTTTTGCTGTGTTTGTAGTGCGCATGGACATTCACTCGCAGTACCCGATCCTACCCTATTTTTGTGGTAGAATAAAATCTTTGTTTGGCGCCTCTCCCCCACCCGTATACCAAAATTGTACCATGAAGTAACAAATCAAAAAAAACATGTGTTTTGTTAACCATTAGCCGCTATCCGCAGCTCCGCACACAATTGAAACGAAACTCGGCAGCGATAACAGTAGTGGAGTCTGAATCCATCTTATTATTATCTTACCTCGTAGGGCTGCGCCCCACTAGGTAACAACAGTAGTGTGTTGCACTCCGCAGTGACAACTGTGATGGGAGTCCAAAACTATTCTGAAATATAGCTTATGTTACTCGCTGATAACAGAGCTTTCCATTGGTGAAAAAAAAATTAAAATTGGTTTGGTAGTTTTTGAGTTTATCCGGAACAAATAAACAATCAAATCTGTCTCTTTATAATATAAACAAAACACAATATGGACTTTATTTATGATTCATTGTCGTTGCAAAAAAACGAATAGGTTGAGTGTGTTTATTGGTGTCTTTTTTTTTTAAGGTTTCCACCAAAATGATGAAGAGCGCATGCGCATACTCTTTTTAAACAGCGCATGCGCTTTCTATAATTTTGGTGGAAATCTTCAAAAAGGAGAGACCAATAGCACATGACAGATGAGTTCAAAATACATAACTACTAAGAACTTATTAGTTTTCTCACGTTTTTTAAATAAACCGAATCCAGAAGAAAAAACTGAACGTAATGTTTTATTTTCTCAATATTGTTCACGTCCATTATAATTAGTAAGTTTTTTTTTATTTTTTAACGGGAAATTGGACAATTCAAATATAGTTAAACTAAATTAAAAAATTGCGACATTCGTTAAATCTTTTTAACTTCTTCAGGCATAACCATAACATTAATAAAATTTAGATATTTAATAATACTTATATTTACTTCAACAAATATTAAATAGTAAATATTTAAACAAACTGAAATTAGGTAATTTTTTTAGAAAAAAAATACATAATTTCAGTTTGTTTAAATATTTACTACTAAAAAATAAAATAATCTTAGTAATATTTTATATTCCTGAGGATGGTCTTATTGTCCGACCCGATCGTCGAAAAATAATTTAATAATGAATTTTTGTAAAATTTTCAAGTGTTTTTATTTATCTGTAATAATGTTCTACCAAGTGCCAGGTGAAAAATCAGTGCAAATTATAATGTTTGCGCCGAAAATGTTTTTCAGGACTGAACAATTCAAGTACGTACCCAACGCAGTACAACAGCTACAACACGGCGAGTACAAACCACAAGCTTGGCACGGCGAGCTCCAATAAAGATAGTCAGTCGTACGACAGCACGGGTAGTGCGGCCGTCAGTAGTACGGGAGTTGTCAGCAGTGTAACAAACGCTGTCAGCGCGTCAGTTGCACTAACGGGACTCTCCAACAGTCAGACGAACACGAGCACAACGGCTAGTAAAGTTACGACCACTTCGGCAGGTTTGTATAAAGTTAAATGGGACACTTTTCTCTAATTGAATTTTTGTTTGTAATTAAAAATGATGAAACGATGACGAGACTTAGAGACTAGCGTTCAACATGGAACTTAAACAAGGAGTAAGTCTTTTATTTCTTGTGTCTAGTTTTGTGGTGTGCTTTTCTCGAAGCTGATTTATGGCATTCTGATCTAATTTACATATAACACACATTTGTTTTTTATTGCGGAAAAGAGAGTTTCGTAAATTAACGTGTTAATTTAAAATAAAAGACGGGAATTTTATGAGTAATCGGATATTGCACATTTTGAGCGAGCCACTCCCAAAATCATAGATGTCGGCTAGTATAGTTCCGGGTTGGAATATTTACCCGTCCCCGAGTTAATTGCGCGCGCTTCAGACGAAATCTGCTTTTTATTAATTGCTTTTAGGATTCCGTACCTCAAAACGGAATCGTTATAGGATCACTCGCGTGTCTGTATGTCCGTCTGTGTGTCACAGTCAATTTGCTCCGAAACTACTGGACCGATTGGGTCGAAATTTGGAACGTGTAACGTAAATAAATGAATTTTGAACATGGGGGGCAAAAAAAATTACAAACTGTACCATGTGACGGTACGGGTCTCAAATATATTCTTTTATAATTTTAAAATAGTTTTAAAGTTATTTAAGAAAATAAATGAAAATTGACCCGCATTTCTCTGGAACTACTGAGCCTACAATTTTGAAAAAAATAGGGAAGGTCGTGTCTCACCCTTAGTTTACAGGAAAACCTAAACAAAAAAATCTTAAGTCTTAAAGTACTCACGGAAAACGAAATAGTACGGAACCGTCTTCTCACGAGTTCGACTCGCACTTGACCGGTTTTTTTAATTTAACTCTTTAACGACTACGGGGACACATTTGTCCCAAACAAAAAATGTAAAAGAAGTGAATAACTAAGAACTAGTGGGTGTCATTTTACATTTATTATTTCCTGAACGTATCTTTTCGTTTTTTATATATGGGAACACTGCATCTGAACCGTCATTCTTTGATTATGATCACTGGAAATTGGATCATCCTAAATTGTAAAAAAATGGTTACTTTCGCTCCTAAAATCTTATGGTCCTGAAAGGGTTAAACTTTCAAATATATCGGGAAAATCTGGAAACAATCGGGAATTTCATTGCGAGTAGATTTGGTAGACACTCTAATATGCATTAAAACATCAAGATTGCAGTGTCCTTTAAAATAAACTATAAAACTGTGGATTAATTTGGATTATTCAACATTTTTTGTATTGAAAAAAACTATTGTTTTGTTTATAGCGAAAAGTGGCATAGTTCCAAATATGCCTCCAGGTGTGGCGCCAATGGTGGGAACACAATATATTATGGGTCAAGCTGGTATGCCATTCTATCAGCAACCTGTTTACTCTTATGAAGATCTCCAACTGCTTCAACAGAGAATACCGCATATGGTAAGTGTTATTTCATATCGGAATATTGTAGCCAAAGAAACTTACAATTATTTGTGTATGTCCGCCCTTAGGCCACAGCCTTATAACTCCGTCATCTTTCCATCGATTCCGATGAAATTTTACAAGCAAGTGTTTTATGTGAACCGCCATGCAATTAATTTTTTTTTTTGTAATTTCTCTACACAATTAATTGCATGGTGAACCGCCATGCAATTAATTGTGTAGAGAAATTACAAAAAAAAAACACACATTAAGTCTCACCCTCATAAGCTGACATAAGAAGTTTTAACTTATTTAGTTTTTATGTACGTCAAATTACAGAAATTATTTTGTACTTCAATTATTTGTAATTTTAAACGTCAGACTCGTAAGCACTGACTATATGTTCATCCTTGTCTTACTATTTTGCAAATCAAAATGCAAAACACTATAAACTTATGTCCTTGTCAGTTTCATGTAATTTAAGGGACAAACTAACTTCCCCTTTATTTGTTTCATTCTGCTTCCCCTCGATTTCTTACTTTTTTCAAACAAATACGGCGCTAAAGAAGTTAAACTTCAAAAATATGGAGGTCGCTTTCCATACATAAAACAGGGATAAAATTTCTTATTTTCGTCAATCGTATTGTGCGGGGTATTGTTGAACAAGTCTTTAAAGCAATAGAAGTTCATAAGTCACTGTTTTCCTTACGTGAATATTTCGTGAGATTTAAACTAAATTCGTCCCTCTAACTTTCTAACCTTGTGTTTGAGAGATCTGAAAAAAATCAAGACAGTAGACCTTAATAAATATTTCATTGAGACGAGATTTCCCTGTAATATCACAGTTCAGACGCCTATACTGTGGTTTTACTGACTCACATTAGTGGTTCTATACTGTGGTATTACAGTAGAACCTCGATAAGTTAAAATCCAAGGGAAACGTTAAAAAATTTAAGTTATCGAATTTTTTACGTATCGAGAGTTGAAGTTAGAGAGGTTGTCAGAGTAAAATTTTTAACTTACCAACGTTTGTGGATTTTATAGAGGATGTATTTAGTTCAATAGAGACGACATACATTTTTTATCTATTCATTTAGAATCAATTATTTATTTATTTAAATCAATTAAGTTCTTGGCAAAACTTTTTGTTTGGATACTTACTCATGATGAGACTGATCATACTTTAACTTATGGAGGTCACCAAAATATTATTTTAAGTTATCGAGAGCGATGTTCAGAATATTTGTTTAAGTTACCGAGGTTTTGTGATTTAAGTAATGGAGGTTTTATGCCTTCAGGGGAAGGGAATTAAAAAACTTTTTAACTTACAGAGGTTCTTAATATATCGAGGTTTAACTTATTGAGGTTCTACTGTATTATTATTAGTGTATTTGCCATATGGCAACATACACTAGTGGCATCGGTCGGATGGCGGGACCTAGGGGTCGGACCAAAATTTCTCGACGTTTCATAACCTTCTAAACACTTTGGCACCATTTTTAAAAATGTTTATATATATATGTATATATATATATATATATATATATATATATATATATATATATATATTTGTGTGTGTGTGTGTGTGTGTGCGCTATAACTTTCGAAAGAGTTAATTGATTTTTACGAAATTTTGCCCACATGTTGGAATCCACCACCGCAAGAACCCTATTTAAAATGGGCCCAATCGGACCATTTTAAGGGTAGTTTTTAGGGGTTGAAAAAAGTTTTTGGGCCCAAAAATACCTAAAAAATTCTCAGAATCGTTTCAAAATTGAAATTTAACCCTTTAATAGCAATTAAAAAGTGCTCCTAAAATTTTAATAAAATCGGCCCGACAGGACCGGATTTACAAATTTTATGAAAACACTAGTTTGCAGATAGTGAATTATTTGCTGAAAGGTGTATATAGTTTAGTATAGAGGTTCGATTGGTAATAATATTGCAACTGAGAAAAAAATGTTCTTTTAAGGGGTGTATTAAAGAGTCAAATATTTTATTTTGCCCAGCAAACCAACTTAAGTTCGCATAATAAAGTCACACTGCCTATATTAGCAAATACATTATATTGTCGGCAGGGTTTTGGCACTGCGACCCGGGTTTTTTATTATTTTTAAATATGATGAGACGATGACGAGACTGAAAGATAAGCATCGAGCACGGAACTTCATCAAGGAACGAGTATTTCATTTCTTGTGTCTAGTTCTGTGCTTGGCTTTTCTTAAAGATGATTTGGCACTCTGATATATAGTAAAATTTTAATGAGTTTGCCTTTATTTTTAAGCGCAAAGCGTAGCCAATATTTTATGTTTGTGTTTGAATTCCAGACGACAGGGTACTATGATATGGGCTATCAGACGCCAACGTCGCTGGCGACAGGGCGTGAAGGAGGTCTCGCAAGTGTAGCGTACTCAATGTCAGACGGGCGGTTTACGCGAGCCGATAATAATGCCTCACCGGTGCCTTCTACAATCTCGCAACAGGTAAGTTTTATTTTAAATCTTCATTTGCGCATTTTTAACCGACTTCAAAAAAAGAAGGTTATATATTCGTCTGTATGTTTTTTTTTGTATGTTTGTTACGCGATTACTCCGCCAATTATGAACCGATTTAAAAAATTTCAACGCCATTTTGTTCAGAATGCTACCGGATTGGTACCATATAGTTTTTATTAAAGTCGGTTTATCCGTTTTTAAATGATATAAAACATATTTTTTATGTGAATACTACCTCATATCGCCAGCATTTGTGAACCGATTTTGATGATGATTCTTTTTTTATTTGATAGGGCATACCTTTAGAGTGATCCCACATAAATTTTACTTAAATTGGCTCAGTAGTTTTTTTATTATAATTTATGAACAAAGCAACTACGAAGTATTATTAATAAAAATGTGCGAAATCAAATCTACTAAAAAGTAAAAAATAAAAAAAAACTTTAAAAAAAATATTAACCTCCTTCAAAAAGTCACTAAAAAGATGAAAACAATGAAATTTAAGGTAGTTGTCGTGGTTAAGACACACCGTCAGAATATTCTTAATTTTTGTATACTTATTAAGGACATGATAATACAATTACCCTGAAAATTTGAAGTCGATCGACCGTATATAATCCGAGATAAATTCAATTAAAAATTGGATAATTAACATTGATTGTATACGATCTCTGTAGTTCTGAACCAGTTTCTTATTTATAAAAAAAGAACTAACTGTCACAAACTTTCCAAAAACTGACAGTCTTTCAATGCATTTGTTATGAGTTTAAAAAAAAATAAGAAAAAATTTTTGACCGTCTAATTATTTATAAATAACGGTTTAAAGTTCAACAATTTATAGAAATGTATACATGCATATGAATACTGTATAGGTTACGTTTCTACGGGTATAGTCTTGCGTACAAATTATGGATCACTTAGCTACAAGCTAGTATACTTTTGGGCGCGTATAATCTATAACTTTTTGACAATATTGTACCACGACAACTACCTTAAGGTCGGAGTCATTTCATTATTAAAACTTTTAATTACATATCTACTTTTATTAAATTGGCGCCGACCTCAAAATGTCATTATTTTAATCTTTTTAGTGCTTTTTGAAGGAGGTTAATATTTTTTTAAAAGCTTTTTTTAAATTATGTAATGATTTATGTTTGGACAATTTGAATAGAACTTTGAAAATTTTGTAAATGATTGTTGAGCATTGTTATATTTTGTAGTATCAAATGGCTTTAAATTTTCACGTTCTTTTGCAGACGACGACACAGGCACATCAGGCTCAACCTATGCTGAATGCGACACTTCCACCGGGATATGCATATTTCTATGGTGCTGCGGGTATGATGCCCGGCAGTTTCCAATACGGAACCCCTGCAATCTATCCACAAATGCCGACTGCAACAAACGCCCACGGTTCAACGACGAGCAGTCAATATCCGAAACCGGGAAGCTACGGAAGCGGTTACGGTTCGGGATACGATGCGCTGTCTCAGTCCACACAAGACTACAACAAGAGCGCTTACGTAGGCGCTAATCAAACGCAGAACAAAACCGGAGTCGCCGTCACAACCGGCTCGTCTGTCGCTACTGATTTGACAACGGCTATGTACGGCAAAACGCATGCTGCACTCGGAAAAGTCAATGTGAGTTTGAAAAACAAATGAATGACGATATATCTTGTTCATATATAATAGGGATGCTGACTATTTTTGGGAAAGTGTTTTAAATCATGCACAAGTACCTAATATAGTCACAAATTTTTATTTAAATACGACTCAAGCTTTAAAAATCGTGTATTTTAAATTCCGTTTCAAATTTCGCTCTAAATCGCCAATACTTGTCATGTGACTGCCGTGACGCCATAAATGCTGGTAAACTGATGAGATGATGAAAGGTTTTTTCGTAGTTGTTGCTATAGTTACATGTAATTTGACGTTTCCTATAAATAAATAATAATAAATTACACACACTAAATATTAACCAATCAATGAAGCCTTTTTGACAGCGTCTGATAATGTTTATGACTGAGTGACGTCATGCACTCTGATTGGTGTTCATTGTCACGTGACTTGAGAGTGATTTAATTAGGTTTTATTTATTAAATATTAATTAAATTCCTTAAAAGTAAGGAAAAATACTGTTTTTTAGTATTTCTATCATAGAAATTACCACGTAACGTTAAAATTTTGTTTTTATTTGAATACAGTCAACATTCTTATTATGAACCTAAATTATTAAAACTTATTTTTATCCTTTTTAATACACTGCAATAAAAGCTTATCATGAAATAAATTTTTTAAAATATTTTTTTAAGAATAATTTGCATTGCGTTCTCTTTAACATTTCGTCTTCATGCTCAAGTCACTGTTACAAAAATATATGTAAATATACTGCATAATTTTTATTTTTCGATTTTCTGTTTTGACAAGTAGACTAAAAATTAACAAGGAATGTATTTATTAATGGCATTTCTGTTTCAGTCATATGAGAAACAAGGTTTCCACTCAGGGACTCCACCGCCGTTCAATTTGGCCGGAAACCAAAGCGCCGGTATGGCACCGAGCGGCACGTATGCGCCCCACTTGTTCATACCGACAATGGCGCCACATCACACGCAACACAATACGCTTATGCAACATCAGCCTCTGCATCAGGTTAGTGCTGCATATTTGAACGATGATTGTTATCCGATTTCTTTATTCAAGTGATTTATAGACTATTACAAATCAATGACGTTTTCAATTGGATGGTTACTTACTTCTTACACTATCTGAGAATTTGAAGAACGATTTGTATATTTGTTTTATACATTTTTGACGCTTGCTTGAATAGGGATGTTGACTATTTTTGGGAAAGTGTTTTAAATCGTGCATAAGTACCTAATATAGCCACAAATATTTATTATTTTTATTTAAATACGACTCACGCTTTAAAAATCGTGTATTTTAAATTCCGTTTTAAATTTCGGTCCAAAACGCCAATACTTGTCACGTGACTGGCGTGACGTCACAGAGTCGTACCAAAGAAGACTCAAAAGTTTACACGGGAGCTAACATTCTATAGATGCGTATTCTGTGCTCATAAACGCTAGTAAGCTGATGATGTGATGAACAGTTGTTTCGTAGTTGTTGCTATAGTTACATGTAATTTGACGTTTCCCGTAAACAAATAATAAATTATACACTAAATGTTAACCAAACAAAGACGCTTTTGACAGTGTCTGATGTTGTACACGACTCTATGACGTCATGCGCTCTGATTGGTGTCCGTTGTCACGTGACTTGAGAATGATTTTATTACGTTTTAATTATTAAATATTAATTAGATTCCTTAAAAATAAGGAAAAATATTGTGTTTTTATTTGAACACAGTCAATATTCCTATTGCTGAGTGACAACTATTAGCATCTCTTGCAAACTTGTCAAACTTGGTTTAAATGTGGTAAATGCTCCAGTGTTTGTACAAATCATAGTAGAGGACAAATTTTTGCAGCTGTGTTTTATCAGTCATAGATGAGTCACATTTAATCAAGATTGCTAGAAACTAAGGTTGGGCGTTAACATTGTTGACAGTCGTCTTAACGAGACGCGAGAGAGGATGGGGAAAGTATTTTTCCAAACAGTTGGGATGAACAACTTGAATAACCAAGCCATTGGCATCAGTGATGTAAGCAATTGACTCAACTAATCACAGACGTGACCATGTTTATAGCTTGTTACGCCCAACCCTCTAGTATTGTACTAATATTAACTCCGGCATTTGATGATGCCATTACCAAGTGACGGTGATATCATTCAGATGTCAGTATGGTTTCTGTTTTTCACCATCTGATGGCGCCATTGAGAGGTACCTACCATTCAAATGTCGGTATACATAATATTTTAATGACTAAATCGCAGTTTTTGTATTTTATAATTTCGTAATAATGGATAAAAAGTGATTAGACTATTTTATCAAATAGAAGAATGACTGAAAACAAATCGTTAATCTGTAAACATTTGGCACATGTCTTACTAAGTTTTCGCGTAAACAGCGTATGAATTTGTAATCAAAATCTACAAATTCAAAATTGCGGACATCAATATCTCGGCAGACTTTCAGATGAAGTATGGAGATAAGGAGAACCATATTGTTACCCTTTTTTTTCTTCTCTCCTTAAGGGGGGTTTCTACCTTGTGGGATCAAAAAAATCGTTTTTTTTTTGTGCATTTTCAGACAGATACATGTTTCAAGAAAGTTATTGACCGTTTGGTGGAGCGGTGTCAGATTTGAAATCAGTGATAACGAAAGCTATGGAAAGCATACGCATCTTGCAAAATGTGTGATTTGTCATAAAAATTTGTTTATAAAAATTCTTTAAACTAATTCATTTTGCAAATTTGATGGCAGATTCGTAATCAGCGACCCCAAAAACATGAAACATGGGAATATGAAAACATAAAAAAACGAATACTTTAATTGAGATCCCTGGAATTCAACATACATTTTTGCAGTTAAAATTCAAATTTTCAAACGCGTTTTTCTCAAAACCACGTTCTTCGAGTTGGTGGAAGTCCTACAGGGCGCAAAAATTGAACAATCGCCATGAAATTTTTTACACATTTTCATCAGAAGTTTGTGCATCCGTGGTACTAGAATCTTCTAAACATATCAAAAATTGTTCATTTAAAAAAATAATTAGTAACAAAAAAGAGACAAAAATCGTTTTTTTTTTTAAAAGCTCATAATTTTTGCAATTTTCGTATCTTCTCCTTCGTTCTAGTACCACGGATGCGGAAAAGTGTACAGATTAAGAAAATATTTTTATTTTGCGTTTCTGACTTCATTTACGGACGCTAGGACTTCCACCATGAGGACGAGTCGCCGCCGACCTGCTGCCATTGTTCGTTACCCCCCTTGCCCCCTTTACTTGGATCACCGAAAAAAAATTTGTAAAGCTTCAATAAACTTTTTCCTACAACTGTGCAAAAATTTCATCCTTTTACCTATTATACTTTTCGAGAAAAAATTTCCAGAAAAAACAGCAGGTTTTCGGGTCAACAAGGTGGAAACCCCCCTTAATATAATTAAAATCAATATAATAAAAATCAATATAATTAAAATTAATAATTTAAGTCTATAAATTTCGAATAAAAGATTAAATAACGAATTTAATATCGTCAGACAAGAGTGACCTCTATTATACTTGTACAAACAGTCCTGTGTTGTCTAGTCAGTCATTGCTCGTTTTCCGCGCGTGTCGGAGGTGAAGTGGTGTTTATTCTTATTTTGAGTTTTAATACTCTATTTTTTTCGTGGTAAGCTCTCTAGTATCTAAATCCTTTTTTCATAATGAATTTGAAGGATCAATACTGATGCTTTTAAGGACGTTCATGCGCTTCGCTAATGTCAAATGAGTACTAACTTTTTATGAAATTTATTTAGACCTCGAAAAAATTTTCAATATATATTAATAATATTACAATGATTAATAAATTTCTTTCATGTATACCAAATATTTTTAAAGTATTTATTTACAAATATCAGTAAATTAAAATTGATAACTGATTTGACTCCATTTTAACTGCTAAATAAATTTGGCAACAACGCCTTTCTCAGCGGATAAACATACACATATACTCTAAATAGGTTATGTAATGTTGTTTTGTTGACATAGTCTTTGTATTGTGTTAATTATGGATAATACTAATAATTATTATAATGTGAGAAGTAGTCACGGTAAATTGAAAGGAAAATTTATCTCCTTAAAACGTAAGGCATGGAGAGAAAACCAATTAGACAGCTGTTGTCAGCGCGCTGTTGTCAGTTTTCAATATGGTGAAAAATTCACTAAAATAATTTCTATTATCTCAGTTAAAAAAATTTATAGTTATTTAAAACGTTCGATAACACCCATTTTTTATTGAAAATCTTCAAACTACATACTCCAAAGAATATTTGAAGGCATTCTTTATTATGATATCTACTTTAATAATATACATATAATAATTTCAAATTAAAACAAATTCGACCTGCCATAAGACTGTATGTTAAAAATCTAATTTTCAATCGTTAATAACTTTTTCAAATGATCGATAACGAGTTTTCAAATTTTGAGGAAAAATTATTATATAAATAAACTTTTCAAAACTGAAAAATACAAATTTTTATCTACTATTAAGTCTCACGCATGAACGTCCTTAAACCTAGTGAACTTTGCCTAATAATTTGAGGTTATAAAGTTATATTTATTTGGTGGGAACATACCAACAATATCAATGTCCCTCGAGTAATTTAAAGATTGTATACACATATAACTTAACCCGAGCGAAGCCGATTTCGCAGCTAGTAATACAAAAAGTGCGTCCTTTTACCTATTAAACACACATTTAACGATTCTAAAGTAATGTTAGTTCAGAATAAGAAGGATCCAATTGAAAACGTTATGAATGTAAGTATTTTAAGATGTTTTATTGAAATATGAGTGTTCAAAATATTATAATCGACTTTATTTTTACTATATCCTGAGTTTTGGTTTGTTGACTTAACGAGTTTTATCGATATATTAACTATATCCGCGAAAAATGTCCATCAGAATGATGGGAGACGCATGCGCATATTGTTTAAAAATAGACTGCGTGTGCGTTTCCCATAATTTTCACGTTCGCGAACATAACTAATTGTCATTGACATTTTAACAATAATAATAATAATGTTAACTGTCATATCAGCAATATTATCTGCATTCATTGGGAGGCCATCCATAAATTAAGACACACGCGGGATGGGGGTGTCGTAAGCCTTGTGACGTCACATGTCAAAATCTTAAAGTATTAAAACACAAAACTTTAACTGTGAACGAAAAACATAAAAAATATTCTATTTTTAGGTTATATAAGGTTTGTAAAATATCGTTTATCGTTTGTTAAGTAGTTTTTGTTTTGTTTATTTCCTAGAATGTTTAATTTGATGTTGATTTTATTAAAAAAATAATAATTACGGAACTGCTGTTCTAGGTGTAAAATTGCAAAATATGTGACGTCACACCAGTGAGGGAGGGGGTCCTACAAAGACGGAGAGACGGGGTCAAAAAGTCATGAAATTCGTGTGACGTAATTTATGAATGACCCCTAGGTGACAGTTTTGTTGAGTTAAAAAAAAATAGAATTCTTCAATTGAAATAAATAAAAATCTTATGTAGTTGCTTTGGGGTTTCCATAACTTGTGCACTTTAATGAATTTTGTTTTTGTTTTTTTGGATCTTGTGAATCTTCTTTTTTTTCAATCTGAATAACTATTAAGCAATTATTTGATTACATAAAAAAATATTTTCGACGCTACTATAAAATTTTTGAGCTGTGATAATTTTTGTTTTAGTTTTCACTCTTAAAAACAAAATGACTCACATCGCATGGTTTCAAAATTAGTTCGTGTCCTTTGGCATGTGTGTTTTAGCATGTTTTTTTATATAGTTTATGATTGATCAAGTTTTTTTCTAATGCATGAAGTTTTTAATGATATGTTTTGTTATTTTTTTTGGTTATTTTGTATTTTTTTTTCATCTGACTGGGTTTTTTCTGCTTGTTTTTGTAGATGGACGTGCGCCATGCTGGCAGACGCACGGTAAGTCCCAGTGCCTTAATGCGTTCCTGGTCATTTTCCTAATTGTTCTTGCTGCTGTTGCACGGCTTTGTCCACTTGATCGTTTTGTTTCAATTATTATCTTCAAAAAATTTTTTCTGTTTATTTCTAAGTAGAAACATTTTCTTGTTGATTGTTGTACACATTCATACGGTTGCAAATTATTTTCATTAATCATTTTATAACATTTGTATTATGTTTTGTATTGTAATGTAATTAACAACTAAAGTAAAAAAACGACATGATCAATAATTGGTGACACCGATTAATCATAGTAGAAATATTGAATGGACCGTTTCGTTGGCTTTTTTTAGCTTCCATTTCTATTTATTGCGCATGCGCAAAAAAGACAGGACATTGTTTTTATTTATGTGCAAACTCGTAAACAACTTGGCATAACCAAAAAAGTAAATAATATTATTTATTAATAATATTATTTATTTGTTTGGTTATGTCAAGTTGTTTACGAGCTACGTAAATAAATATTTCCCATTTTCTTTGCGCATGCGCAATAAATAAAAATGGACGCAAAAAATGCCAACGAACGCGGTCAATGATGTGCTTATAAGGCAGGTTTCTCTCTCTGGAAGTAGTATCTCTTTTGCACATTGCTATTAAATAATACTCAGGTGTAGAAACTCATAAAAATCCGTAGAAAACGAAAGGGTTTTTATATTTAAATGTTTTGGTGACCAACAATTTGAGAAATAAATAAGAAAAGGCGGTTATAGTCAAGATTACTAGAAACTGAGATTAGACGTTAGCATTGTTGAAGTTGTGACTTGGCGGGACGCGACAAAGGGCGGGGGAAGTAGTCTTGTGGAGTCTTTTTCCAAACAGTTGAGATAAACATACTTGAATAACTAGGCTATGGGCATCGGTGACATAAGCAATCGATTCAACCAATCACAGACGTAACCATGTTTATAGCTTCTTACGCCCAACCTTTTAGTATTCTAGTAATCTTGGGTTACCGTGACAAAATCAACTTGAAATCAGACATTGACGCAATATAATTCACTAATGTGCTAAAACTTGTGTCAATTTAATGGTTTGTTGTAAAGACAAAATAAAATAAGATATACAGATTACAGTATCAACTCAAAGCTGTCCGTAGGGCACTCTGTGTGTAAGACAGAGCTCGATATACAAACGATAAGTAAGAGTGAGATAAATGATCGCTAATAGGTAGTAATTACTGTGGTTACTGTAAAATAAATTTAAATAAACGTCTTTGTTTTCTAAGTAAAAATAGCCATTTTATCAATTAATGACAATCTGTAGTCACTACCGAAATTATTAATAAAATGGCTATTTATACTGTTCACGAAAAAATCCAAATAATTAAATGGTTTTATGGTGGTAATTCAATCGCCGACGTAATACTCCTTCTACCACAACAATTCGCAATCTCATACGTGGAGGTCTTTTCGAAATTAATTATTAAAATTATTGTTCAAACTGTTGTACCAGATATAATAATAATACGAATTAATATTACGGTTTAGTTGTTTTAGTTTGTAAACTGGTAAAAAGATTTACAAGTATTATTTATTTACAGTAACCACGTTAACTATTAGCGATCATTTATCTCACTCTTATTTATCGTTTGTATATTGTTCTCTGTCTTACACACAGAGCGTCCTATGGACAGCTTTCATTTGATACAATCTGTATATTAAATAATAATTGTATGAAAAATATACAAATCAATCGTTTGAAATATTTAATTTTCATATGACTGTCACTTTCCCAAATACAGTGGGTGCGACAAGGACAATTGATGTGAAACCAAGGTTATTAGATAGAGAGGTTGGACGTTATTGTTGAAGGTGTATCTAGGCGAGACGCGACAGAGGGCAGGGAAGTGGGTTTGTGACGTCACATGAAGTCTTTCCAAACAGTTGGGAAAAGTCTCACGTGAAAAAGCCACGGTCATCCGACATCCAGTGACATAAGCAATAGACTCAACCAATCACAGACGTGACCATGTTTATAGCCTCTTATAGTATTCTAGTAATCTTAAGGTAGTTGTCGTGGTACAATATTGTCAAAAAGTTATAGATTATACGCGCCACAAAAGTATACTAGCTTGTAGCTAAGTGATCATTAATTTGTACGCAAGACTGTACCCGTGGAAACGTAACCCATACAGTATTCATATGCATGTATACTCTTCTATAAATTGTTGGACTTTAAACCGTTATTTATAAATAATTAAACGGTCAACAAAAAATTCTAATTTTTTTTTAAACTCATAACAAATGCATTGAAAGACTGTCAGTTTTTGGAAAGTTTCTGACAGTTAGTTCTTTTTTTATAAATAAGAAACTGGTTTAGAACTACAGAGATCGTATACAATCAATGTTAATTATCCAATTTTTAATTGAATTTATCTTGGATTATATACGGTCGATCGATTCAAATTTTCAGGGTAATTGTAGTATCATGTCCTTAATAAGTATACAAAAATTAAGAATTTTCTGACGGTGTACCTTAACCACGACAACTACCTTAATGTGAAACCACTCCTGAAACGATATTTTGTCTTCAAGTTGTCAACCATGGGTATTATTTGCAGACTTTCAGAGAGAGAAATTTGCCTAATGAGCCCACCATGCAGTATTTCTGCCATGCCGCTTAACGCTAAACTTAAACCTTTCGTTTGTGAAATAATATTTTTTTGTCTATATAAACTAACAATTTTTTCACCAAAAAAACTGATCTAATTCTTAGTAGACGGGTTTTACTGTAACATTTTCTTCCCTATAAAATAGCTGCCTATACGTCAGTCATAAAATGACACATTTAACACTAGTATTGTAAAATTGCGTAACGTAAAACTAACGTAGTGGTACTACAATTTTTATAGTAAATCATAGTCTAAGCGCATGAGAATTGAACGCAGCCTACAATTAGAAGTTACTGTTAAAACTTTTGAAAATTAGATAAAAAACAGCTATTTTATAGGAAGTACGTGCGTGATTATTTTATGATTTATGTAAATGGTAAAACTCGCTTGCCCTCGTTCTACCATAATGTCACACTGCATCATAAAATGATTATTTACGCACTAGATACATATATGTTACAGTTTACATTGATTACATTGATTATAATGACATACCGGCTGTAACGGCCAAGTATAAGAGTCATGTCTGATTTATGTAATATGAACAAAATATGTATATTAGTTATTTTTACGAAAAGTTCAGCTCCTTGTTCTTTATAACAAATAATTGAGAGGATTAATTTTTAGAGCGGGTAATATTGAACTAATTTACTCGCTCCAAAAATTAATCCTCTGAATTATTTGTTATATTAGTTATTACGACATTGGCTATAATGACAAATCGGTTATAGCAACTTATTTTTAATCATATGATATCGGTTTTAGCGACGGACTAATTTGTACTTCGAAATCTGACACAGTGAATACGTCCAGAATTAGACCTGTACATAGTTTTTGTATCTACTAGTATTTTAAAGAATTTATATTTGGTTATTTTTTAAGAGATTTATTTTTTTCAGACATAGAATGTTTGTAGGCAGTCCCGGATCTACGATTTTTTCGGACCGGGGCAGAAACTTGATAGTGGTGCTCCCTCTCTCCAGCGTTTGAGATGAATTGTTTAAAAAAAACTCAAAAATATATAATGGGTGGCATTTTTTGTGACCTGAAACGGAGAATAAAAATCCTAGAAAAATTTTTTTTCTAAAATAATTTGTTACCAATTTTCAAACAAATTATATTATGATTTTGGCACCCCCTGAAACTGTCGCCCGGAGCAGGTGCCCCGGTTTACCCCCTCCTAGATTCGGGGCTGTTTATAAATACAAATATGTATGTAGTCCGTAATATAAGTATTGTGTTGTGTGAAGACATATTGGCATTATCAAACAACCAATGAAAATGAAATCTATGATATATTTGACATGATAAACAAAATTAAAACAGTTGCCTTTTTCTTAAAATTTACTAGGAAGTGTTCAAATTTACATGAAGACAATTTTAATCATCAGGCCCCATGTATTTGAATAGATTTAATTTTGATTAGCTGTTTAAAAATGTTATTTGCTTATAACGACGTCTTTTGAATGGTTCTAAGGCCGCCGTTATAACCGATATATACTGTAATATAATTTGGAAATATCAGAAAGATCAATATTATTAAACGTATTTTTGTTTTTAAATAAACCTAAAAATCAAGTCTTATGAAATAAAGCTTACTTAACTGCGGTTTCTTTTTGCTTGATGTAAATTTTATCGAAATCATACACAGCGAGATGGCAGAAGTAAAAATGAATAATTTCACTTGCAGGATTCCGGTAACAGCACTGGTCAGCGTACTCAAACGTCAATTTAAAAATGTTATTTGCTTATAACGACGTCTTTTGAATGGTTCTGAGGCCGCCGTTATAACCGATATATACTGTAATATAATTTGGAAATATCAGAAAGATCAATATTATTAAACGTATTTTTGTTTTTAAATAAACCTAAAAATCAAGTCTTATGAAATAAAGCTTACTTAACTGCGGTTTCTTTTTGCTTGATGTAAATTTTATCGAAATTATACACAGCGAGATGGCAGAAGTAAAAATGAATAATTTCACTTGCAGGATTCCGGTAACAGCACTGGTCAGCGTACTCAAACGTCAAGCCAAGCTAAACCGGGTGCAAAGCAGGCTTATCAAAACTCGTATTGGAATGCTGCTTAAGAAGGTGCTTGTTTTGGCCCCAGTCCTGAATATAAACCATACGTCAGTCACCAACAGAAACCACCTATTTTTTTTATTTTTTTTTTATTTTATGTAAACAATTTGCTACAATGCGGCTCGGACATGTTAAAACAACTGCAAGGTACATTTGATGGTGTATTTACGATTCATTCTTTATAATTATTATAATTATAATGTATAATATTAATTAAAAATATTAAAACAAACAATTTTGTTTATTAGGAACAAGCTTAAAAAATTGAAAGCATTTTTTTCCTTCAGAATATTCATTTCAAATGAAAATCAGCACAATTTGTTATTTTTTAACACGGTGAAATACTATGTTTTTTTGTGCATGTGTTTGATGGCAGTGCTTTCTGTACTTTTAAAATTAATTATGAACTTAAGTTGCGATGAACTTTAAATTTAACTTCGTATCTGTAGATATGTTAAATTATCATTAGGTAATTCGTATAGTTAAAGTTTGTATATTATGAGGCCTATTGGTAATATTTTTATTTTACTGAAGTTGTGACGGCAATTAGTAAATTACAGTTTTTATATTGTAACGTGTAAGCACTGCAAATCGCTAACATTACAGTTAAAAATAACCGAAATCTGTATCAAATCGATCAGATATATAATTTATTAAATTATATCGGTTATTTTAATGTCCATGTTGGTGATTTGTGGTTAAAGAAGTCTTACAGTGCCAATGAAGTCGTGACGTAAATTTGATAGCTTTAAATATGTTCATCAAAATACGTACTGCAGTTATCTCCTCAGAAGACAGTTGTACTGTTACTGCAAATTGGTAGATTTTTCTTGTGACAACAACACGATGAAATGTACTATTAATCGTACTGTAAAATTTCTTATGAAATATGATGTACTTATTGTGAAAATTTAAGATATGACCGTTTTTCACCTTGTTAACAAAAGATGTGATATTTTCTTCTTTTTCGTTTGGTTTTGAATCTTGACTGATCGTATTTTTAATGAATATTCTGTTTATTTTTTCTTTTTGTGAATGAAACGTTTTTCCTTTCCTTTTTATATTTATATTAATACAATTAAATTTTGTTATTTCATGTAGAGAAATGAAATTCATACAATTTTATTTCTTTTGAATTTTATTTGATATATTTAAATACAAAGCAGTGTTTCAATAAATATTTAGAAAAGAATGTAAATTTCATCAACCAATTTTTGTTTTTTTTTATATATATATTATACATACATAATATAAATATATTGGTACTTGATAAGTCTACCATCTTTGAACATTTTTCACTCATAACATTTCAGATGCGTAAGTTTAGTTCTTTAAACGTTAGATTCTTTTACTTATTAATTTTTAACAGTATTTAATATCGTTTTTTATAAAAAACATAAAAAAAACATTTTTAGTGGTTAAATTATTTCATTTTGGTTCGAATTACAAGAAACAGTATTAAATACTGTTAAAAATTAAGTATCAGAACAATCTTAATAGTTATAAACTTCGAATTTCTTATATTTAACTTTGGGGGGATAAAATTTGTATATTCGATAGACGCCAGGTATTGTGATTAATTTTGGCAATTAATTCTTCATTCTTTTTAAATGATTTGCGAGAATATACCACCCGAAAATTAACTTAGAATCAATTTGTGATTTACTTCTAAATACACATATAAAATATTGCCTGACTACAATTTAATAATCACTAGTTTTAATTATCTGTTAACACGAAGTCATTTAATAGGGAAACACAATCCAATTTTAAATACATTGCAATTACCAAAAATGTATTTCAATAAAATTGTGTTTCGATTTCTTCGATTGATTCTTTGGGATTTGTTCATAAAAAAAGGGTGATTCCTGATAACCATAGTGTACGATAAATTGATGCATGCTGTATAATCAATTAAGTTGGGATTTTTCTATTTCATTATTGACTTTAACATTCAATCACGTTTAAAATTCTACACGGTTATGTTCTTATAGTTTTTAATATAAATGAAGTACAAGAAAAACTGCAAACTTAAGACAAATATAAAAGTTGGTAAAAACTAAATGAAAATTGAGATCGCCATTTAAAAAAATAAACTTGATAAGGACGGACATGAATAAAAATTATATTTTGTTATAAATAAAATTAAACGACTGTTGATACATAATCAAAAAAATTTGATAGTCAATAAAGTTTTAGTCCAGATTTGGAACTTTTTCAGGTTCTTATAAAATTTTATAAGTATGTATATTTTTTCTTTAAGAACCTGAAGAAGGTTCAAATCCAGATTGAATTCACTATTAAATTTTTACGATTGTGTGTCACTAGTAGTTTAATTTTATTTATTTTAAATAAATACAGACGCTAAAGTATAAAATATATTTTGTTGTGTTTTAACAATAATATCGTGACTAGTTGCTAATTGGTGACTGAAAAATCACCGTTTTTTTGTGAAGTAAATAACAAAATATGTCCGCAATTTTTCACTCTAAATAATACGTTGAGTTTTATGTGCTATGTAATAGAAATTAAATATTACGATTTTAATTTCTTTAAAGTTAAAACTCGTCTTTCATTTCATATAATCTAATATTTGTAAATAATTTTTAATTGAAAAATGTTTTCAAACTTCTCAGAGTAAAAAAGTAAAAAGAGTAGAACTAGATGTTACGGTGTTACGTATATATTTTGGTTACATAAAACTTGAGAATGCGCTTATACTGACATCTTTTAAAATATATCGATTTAGGTCAGCCAGACACGAACAACCCTCGGAACAACATACACTAACCGCTCAACTGCTCGAGCTGTTCGCTCAAATCTTGTCACAATATGAGTTACTTTCATGCGTTTTTTATGGCACTGATATAACGCGTCATCCATATTGTTGAAAAATTCAATGGCTTTTTTTTAATGGATCAACCAGAGCTGTAAGACTGAAAAGATAAGTTTTTCCTTGTTGTGCCGATGACTGCTTTGTGCGATCGTAACCGCTCGGGCGGTCTCGTGTATGTCACCGGATTGTTTTCTATGAAGATTTGTAGTTCGTCACGCAGTCGATGTTTGAAGCTGTCAATTTCGACAGTGGAAAGCTGTCCGTGTGCGGCCGGCCTTAATGGGTTTTAACGGCGGCTGAAATGTGATACAGAGAAACCATAGCTGTTCCTGATATATATAATACTCGCCTCGGTTCTAACAGGTTCTGAAATAGGTCACAAACAGCGTCGCAAAGTTTTGTGGGAAAGGAAGACTCCTACCAGCTACCGGCACAGTTCGTGCGCTCGTCGGTGATTGGTTATTGCTGGTTGTCTTGTCAATTGTCGCTTTCTTGCTGTAAAGTACAGTCCAGTACGCCGTTGTTAAGTTGTTTCTTTGATTGTTAATTGAACAAGATGCCTAATACAGTTTTGCATAGACAAGCACGAAAAATAATTTTTTGGATGACTTTATGCAAGGAATTAGACCTTTAGATTAAAGAAAAATTCCAAAATTAAAAATAATATAGCGTAAGTTTGTAGTTTTTCAACCGATTGTACCTGCGCAAGCCTCCATTTGCATCTAACTTCCGAGCCTTTTAGATCCATGGCACGTATTATACTTTGCGAAAAGTGTAAGGATGTATAGTGTACACTATTATTTACAAAATTGCCCCTGACCCAATGCACAAAAGTGTACACTAGTGGCTATGTTCCAACCTGCTATAAATGGACGGTCATAAAACCGATTTTGTGTGTCGACTTTGTACTGTTTTGTGATGATACAAATGTTGACAATGGTTGGAGCGCTTTCGTGACCATTTTGTAATCAAAGAGAGAGAAATTCAAATGCCAATTCAAGATTCCAGGAGTATAACCGAAGAAAAGAGCTTTGTAACCTTATTTGTTAAAACGAAACTTCTTATGCTGCACTTCGACATTTTGGGGGTAAATTGAATAAAATAGTTGTGAAATGAAAAAAGTGTCATGATAAGTCCCACGACAATACCTTTTCTCATTTTTGTTAATATCAGAAAAAATATTTATTGTTTTTAAATTTAATTAAGTTATCAAAATAAATATTTAAATTAATAATTTTGCGTAACAGTTCAGTCAAAAAAACGTGAAATGAATAAAGAACTGTCACTAATCAGTATTATTATGGATCTTCGTGCTCCTTGACTATTATACAGATAAACTACCCTCCATAAGACAAGCGTAATGCGCATGTCAGGTCTCACAGTTTCATTTTGGTTTCATTGCTTAGACCATATACCAAAATGATATTTTTGAAACCGTCACTAAACGATCACAAATTCGGTTGGAACGCTTAAAGGACAGTTCGACAATCGTCCATGTCGGTTGGCACCATGGATCTAGTAATTATAGGCATGGAGTATACAGCTTTGGTGGTGGGAGGAATTCATTGAGGGACGGGTACAAAGTAAGAATGGTGATGATTTTTGATTGGCCGACGCATTGTGCTGCATACAAAAGAAATTTTCTTTTTACACCATACTACCAACGTACATTTCATGCCATTAGACATGCGCTAGACACGTCACTAGACATGCGCAGTGCTCCGACCAATGTCTATCAGACACCACTCAACTCGTCGCGCCATGTAACTGATTTTACCCCCCTCATCTAAAACCCTACTACATGTTCTGTTTCTATATTTCTGTCTGGTTGAAACACGTTTTATCTACTTCACATGAGCGTGATGTAATATTAAAGTTTGTAGTGAGGTTGGAACATAGCTAGTACCAACCTAACGTGACGGTTAAATGGTGAAAAACAGAAATGGTGAATCTGTGGTTACCAGAAAATAAATAAATGCACCCCTGACCCTAGACACGTGAACTGTTAGAATCATCATTGTCTTGCAGCACTTACACTAATTAAGAAGTTTCCCATATTTTTTTACGCTTAATCATAGTCCTATTAAAAATTACAAAATTAATGGCAAAAGAATATTCGTAATATCTTTAAAGTTTTGCTACTTCAATGTAAGTTAAATAATTCTCCGCGCTATGCCGTTCTTAGTATGGGTAACGTCACGCAACACAAGCGTCATATTTGTAGTAACTAGGAATATAGCAAGTCATGAGACAAAAGACAACATTTAAATAGGTATAAGAATTAATGTAAGAGATATTGTGAAATTTCAAATATCTGAATACATTTTAAATTCATGACTTGCTATGTTATTACTAATACGACCCATTGTGCCACAGAACGTCATAATGGTTGACCAGATGTCGATCAGTCTCATTTGCGACCCCGCATGCAAAATATTGAATATCTCGTTGAATTTTGAGATATTGAAATAATGTTTTCAGAATTTTTAGTCATTCTGATCAACACGACGTAACTCTTATTATTTTCGTACAGTGGAAACTTCCTAATTATAATGGTGTTTGGAGAGTTGATGTTTGCAAGTGATATGCATCGATTTTACATAAAATAAAAAATGCATACAACTTTCGATAGTTTATTTTTGCGAATATAAAATGTAAAATTCAAACAACTTTCTGATCCCAATGAAGATTTGAAGTACCGTCATCGAAATATCACACATCGCCATCAAATGACCACCCACGTAGTTGTCTAAAGGTTGACGCCTCTGGTGGAAAAGCGTTTTTATCAAAGTATAAAATTTAATTTCGCCATTTTCAATAAACAATATATTTTTTCAAACCTTAAAAAAATTACAGTACCTTGCATTCAGTGATACATAAAACAACATATATATTGAAGATTGAATGCTGGGAAATACTTTTTTTATTGCTATGAGAAATTTGCTGATTTAATTTTGCTATTCCAGATGTGTATCTTTTTTATTAACAATTTAATTTTGAACAAAAGCGTCAGTAATAGATTTTTATGATAGTTTTATGGGATTTTTTTTTTCAATTGAAAAACATTTGCAGATATTATGTTCTTTTTTATACTTATTTATTGTATATATTTTTTTAATCATAAAATATGTGTACCTCCTCACTGAATTTAACATGCAGAGTGTTTAAAGCTGCGCTTATGAAGCCGTTTGGGTAATTCTTTTTTTAACTGGATGAACTAACAAAATATTACCCTTACATGTCGGTTATGACTTTCAATTAGACTCCAAAATATGGATGTTGGTTGAAATACGACTGTAGTTTATAATATTAAACAAAAAATAAATCGTGTCGCAAAATAAAATAGAGTTAAATAAAATTGTTAAGCTAAGCTATTTTGTGCAGTACGTAATGGTTAAAAAAATGGTATTATTTTTTATTGTGGTGTTATTTTTTACGTTAAGTGAAGAAATTGCATCACAATAAAAAGGAAAAAAAGAAATATTTTTGAATTGGTTTTATAGTATTGGACATTGACGTCTTGACAAACATGTTTTATCACAAATTGTTGTGTTTAAAAAAAAAACGAACGTGCACCATACAATGTCTTCTTTTTTTATATTTTCTGTCGATACAATTCAGTTTTATATTCGATTCAAAAACGTATTAAATGTTAACGAACTAATTTGAAATAGCTCTTTAAATGTGTCCTAACTACAAATTAAATAGCTATTTTAATCTTAAAAATAAATATATAAGTTGAAAAAGTCAATCATTCAATTTCAGACTTTTGCTAAAATTGTGTGATGTGCTTTTTGCTATCTCTGTATGAACAGTGGTCGTGTTCGTTGGCATTTTTTGCGTCCATTTTTATTTGTTGCGCATGCGCAAAAAACAGGAAATGTTTATTTATGTGCAAACTCGCAAACAACTTGACAGATACTCAAAAAAATAAATTAATTAATATCATTTATTTTTTTGATTATCTGTCAACTTATTTACAAGTCTGCACAAATAAGCACAACTTTTTTTGCGCATGCGCAATAAATGGAAATGGGTGCAAAAAAATGCCGACGAATACGACCAGTGAGTGAATTGAATTGACAGATTTAAGGTAATCAGCTTATAAAAAAATTTCATAAAACGTATGCTGTTATATAAAAAATTGTGCATTATGTAAATGGTTGATGAAAAATAAAAATTATTATTTTTATGTTGTGAAGATGCATTCTTATAATTATTAAAAAAAATGGATTGGTTTCCATTGAAATTTTTAATTAAATTTTACACTAGTTTTGACTGAATTTTTTCTTAAAATAATAGGATTATTGAAAAGAGATTTCAATGGTACGCCAGTTATAAAAAATATTTTTTTTCTTGTATGATTAGGGTGATTGGAGTAACTGCAAAGGCGATGCAGTAGTTTCTAAGTCAATCGCTTAAAAATAGAAATTTACAAGAAACGATCTCCTAAATAACTTTTAAATGCGCATAACAAAAACAGAAAGATTTGCGTTTAAATTTTATTAACTAATTTTAGATACATCTAACGCATAATTTCATTGTAGGCAACTTGAAGATAAATTCCCTAAATCTTTAGATATTTAACTATTTATTTAGGGAGGCATGATTAACAGTTTTTCGATTAATGAATGTAACAGAAATTATAATAGGACTTTTACCGATAAGATTTAAAATTTAATGATGAGGTTCACGTATAATGAAATATAAATACATTATGTTTAGTTTTCAATATCACAATATTTTTATTTCTGTTGACAATTGTTACGGTCGAAAATGTTAAAATAGATCTCTCTGGGAAATTTATTTTCAACTTGAAATCACATTTTTATAGGTCAAAAAGCGCGTCATAGATTAATTGCTCGGATTACGGGAGATTTCATTTTCTTTATATTACGTATGTTAGTTCCTAAAAAAAATATTCTCTATCAGTTTTGCGTATTATTTCCCGAACAAAACTGGTTTTTTAATTTGGTATCAGTTAGAAAACTTAAATAAATTTGTTGAATTATGTTATTTATATTTTAAAACAATATTAGTCTAATCAATATTTAGGTGCGATTTAACATAAACTAATTAGAAAAGAACTGAACATTTTTGATCTGGCATGTTGGTAACTACTGCTTCAGCCATGATTGTTGCTGCCAACATTCTTCTTAATTATTTAATTAATATTATTTGAATTAATCAACAGTTTAAATGAATATTTAGATGAATGAAGTTAAAATAGATAAATGAATTATAATTATCTGTTTATGTATATCTCTTCTCTATTGCTATGTATAAAATGTCACAGTAAGTAGAGGATCATTGTATATGTGTAGTAATAGTTTTGTTTTGTATTTGCTGATTATATAATAATAACTATCAATTATTACATTTTATGATAAGGAAAAATACATTTAATTAATATTTACTGCTCTTTCGTTTTTCGTTTATTGCCTGACAACAACCAGACGACGATTCCTTCATTCAATAAAAGTCGCACAGATGTTTGCCATCTATGAAAATTAAAGTGGCTCGATTGATTTATTTTTTTCACTTTTCCATATACTATGACGATGTTCGTCTCCCCTATTTTATGGGACGGCCACGACTAGCTTAGCTCAGCGGCGCGGGGTACGTGGATCACAAATCGCTAGCACAAAAGAAAAAAAAATGCCCAGAACTGGGCTAACAAATCCAATCACCAACCACTAAAAATTAAAAAATAACATGCAAACGCCTTAATAATAATTATTGACACCACACGATTAAAATAAAATCTCTAGACAGCGAATAATTAACTGAACAATCCAACTGTCGAGGGACTCGATGGAGAAGAAATTAAATATGCCGACCAAAAGGTAACAAGGGCGCCAGGACTGAAGGGCACAAGATGTCAATCTCAGGAGTCCACTCTGAGACGCCGAGAGTCGACTCAACAATCAGCAAAAAAAACTCCAAACAACAAAAATCCTAAAAGAAAAAAAATCCAGAGAAATCCAGGAAATCCTAAAACAACACCACCAAGATCCAACCCAATAACAAACAAATCCAATTCTTAACCAAATCCCAACAAATTCCTAGCAAAATCGTCCACAAGTCGCTTATAAATATTTAAAACATCTCATCTCATTATTCGTAAAAACTGCGATGTAGTCAACACCGTGGCTATATCGTCAATGCCTTCTGTGCAAGCTAACTTAAACACTGCTTCTAATCAGTCGCTATAGACAAGCATGTCCGCACACTACATCAGTGCACTCGTCAAACTCGCGATCGTCCGGCTTGCTATCCTATGCTAACTGCAGCGTTATTATGGACCATTTGACTTCTTCGTCGCACTCATTAGTGACAAAATTTTGCAACTGTAATTAGCAGGGATGCAAATTGGATCAGGGGTACAGCCGAATAAAGTAATGACAACGAATCAAAATTGTAAAACGTTACAATACACATGAATAATTTAAAATGACATCCAACATTACATATTCGGAAAATTAGAAACAGAAGATACAATTAGAGAAGAGAGCCTACGACAGAAAATGCTCGTGTGAGCGCAATGATCCAAGAAGCGTCTGTAGGTAATTCGAGTCCCCCTCTTCAATTTTTTCCTCTCAGATTATTCTCTGCCTTTAGGTCGGAGCACGCTAGAGCGCTTTCTAATGGTGATCCATATTGATATTTAACACTAGTGGTTGCGATGTCTGAAAATTTAGCATTTTGGGACCTAAATCATAGAAAACACACTTGACAAATTTCACCGAGCAAGATCAATAGTGCATATGGTGTTATAACGATAAAGACTATTTACCACGTTTGTCTTGTGTTTATCGAGATTATAAACTTTTTCTTAGAACAAAAAACTACGTGATTAACAATGAAATTCAGGCTTTTTTGTTTTGTTTTTTTCACAACAACGCCGCGCAGCAACGTAACGCCTGACTTCAATATGGCCGCTCGCTCGTCATGCACGCGTCCCCGATCCCTTCATTCCCCGCGGATATCTTAGCACTGCGAACTCTTACCCAATACGTGCTCTTACCCCGAATGACTCTACTAGTTGTCTGGACCGGCTTGGCCCTGGTAAAAATAACTTGCTCTAACATCAATCGGGAAGGCAATGGTGTAGCGAACACCCCAGATTTGTCAAACGCAACTAAATATTCTGATGCCATCAGAATAAAATTTTTAGCATGATTTTCAATTTTGGATCAAGGCAATACATAGTATGTGGAAATTCCAACTTTCTATAACCAATCCCATTTGCAAGCTAGAAGCCTTTGACAGACAGGCAGACACAAAGTTGTCGCACCAATAGAGGTTCGTTTTAGACCCTTTCGGTATGGACTATAAACATGGAACTGAAAAGAAGATATCACGTACATGTTCATTTAAAATTATGCAATAGGAATTAAAATAAAACATTATACATTTCACGTTGTGCCGATCTTTTCTACAACGATAAATAATTTTACAGGACACAAAATGTGTTACCTGTAATCTGTATAAAAGTTGAAACTGTATACACAGGGACTAGGGTTATGCCAGCTATTCAGTTTTCACCCGAATTATTCAGTTTTCCAATGTCTGAGTAAAATATGAAAAGAAAATTTGAACTATGAGTTTGGTTTTTTAAAACGTAATAAAATTAACGAACCATAAGTATGTGATTGCGTATTTTTAAAAGCCTGAAAAACCAGATGAAATATTCAATGAACCTTTAAGTGCTAGTATTTTTTCAATATTTATGATTTATTGATTTGTTTTTCATATTTATTTGACGTGATTAAATAGGATATATTTGTCAGGCTTTATATACCACGATCGTATTTCTTGTTTATTTGTTGACACCAATTTATCGTTTATTCACTTAATTTCGTACTACGGTACTTCTGAATTCTGACATTTAATTTATTAATTTTTCTAGCAAGGGTTGTATTGAATTTAAACAGAAAATCTCATTCTAAATAATAATTTTCTTTAACTTTTTTCGAACTAGACAGTATGAAATTTATTTAGGGATAGAAAAAAAATTATCTCTAAGAATTTTTTTCAATTCCAATAAACAGCAAGTATTTGTCAGTTCATCAAATCCTAGATAAAAATAATTTAGAAAATAAGACTTTATTATTATCTGGGGGCACGGTAGTGCCCCTGCCAAGACGAGCCAAAGGAAGCGGGGCACTACCTGCCTTTTCTGGAAGCGTTTCGTCGTATTTTCGAACCGTGTTAGCTTCAGTCTGAATAATGCTAGAAAGCTGAAATTTTCAGGATAAGATGTCCTTAGTGGACTTATCAAACACACCAAGTATAAATTATCTAACTTTTTTGGTTTCAGATTTATTGACATCTGAAATACGTCGATTTCGTGACTGACTCATTCACTGACTGTTGATTATCAAAACTTCTAGGGTACTTCTTGACGTTCTAGAAGGCTCAAATTTGATATGTTGGCTAGGATTTGCACATAAATAACGGAAAAATTAAGAAATCGGAAACTTTCCCCCTCCAACCCCTCGTATAAGGGGGTGTATATCTGTACATAAAGGAATGTGTGCAAAAGTGGTCCATAAACTCTCATTGATGATGAAAAATAGTGAAAAAAAATGATGTAGGACGCCTGCCAAAAAGAAATGAAATTCCACCAAAAACATTTTATGTGAAGACTTACAAGATCATAATGCTTTCACTATTAATAATAATAATAATAAATGTTTATTTGTTGCGCCATTATATAAAATGGATACAAAACGTCATTACATACAGTTAAAAAGAAAATGTTAAAATAATTAATCCGATAACAAGTCGTTTATGGAATATGGGACCATATTAATTTTGTATTGTTTTATCTTTTTATCAAAATCGGTGGTGTCTCTTATTAGTTTTGGGACATTGTTATACATTTCATATCCAAGGTAGGTAGCACTCTTTTCAAAAAAAGTCGTGTTATGCTTTATGCTGTAATTCTTTGGACGTGCATTGTAAGTACTATTGTTTTTATTTTTGTCATCAACTGCAGCTAGTTTGTGAATAAAACTAAGCACATCTATTACATAAATTGCGTAATAGGTCGGAATACCACTGCTCTTAAAAATGTGTCGACAAGTTTCTCTACGTTTTAGGCTAGGAATAGACGAGCGTACAACACGCCGCGTGCTGCACGCCGCGTTTTCTCCGCTGGAATGAATATAATGTATTTTAAATTGAAAGAAATACACAAGCGTTGAACACGTTCGTGTCCGCTAGCCGAACGCTTCTGTTTGCGTGTTGCACGCGTCGTGTCAAAAACGCCGGCAATAAGATACATTATTTACTATGCACAGAGATACACGAGCAGATTTTTTACGTGGAGAAGTATAGATCTGTCCAAAATATTTTCAGGCGACCTTCGTCATTTCAACTCGGGCAGTAGGCATTGGTGCTCAATTTATGTACTATCGTATATTCCTGGCCTGTGACACAATATGTTCGACACCGAAAAATTTATCGTAAAGGTGGAGAAAAGACTAGCACTTTATGACCAGTCTTTAAAAGATTATGCTAATAAGGACAAGACAATTAAATTGTGGAATGAAATTGGCAATGATTTATATGAAAAATTATATGAAAATTTGGAGTCTATAGTACTGATGAGTGGATGTACCCACCAACGACGATGTCTACGTTTTCGTTTTTTTAATAATAAGCACAATGCTGCAACACAGCCAATTTGCACAGTGTCCACTTTTAACTGAGTGTATCTGCCGCGCGAAATTTTACACGCCAAAAACACGCACGTGTATTGAAAAGCCGGCAACGCGGAGCGTGCAGCACGCGGCGTGTTGTACGCTCGTCTATTCCTGGCCTTAAGTCAAAAATTACCCTTATAATTTTTTTTGAATGATAAATATTCGATTTTTCTCTTACGACATTCCCCAAATAATAATAGCATAATTGATGGTAGATTCAATACACGCATGATAGAATGTCAGCAACATTTTTTGGTCAAATATATTTTTCATCTGCTTCAGTCGATAGTAATAAAAGTTTAATTTTTTACACACATTGCTAACATGTTATAACGAAACGACTGCGACGCGTAATATAACACTGCATCTCCATTCCTCTGCGCGCGCCGTTGAGGTAGAGTTGGACGCTGGGAAGGCATCGCTGCAGCATATACGTACGGATGTTTGTGTGTGTGTGTGTGTGTGAGTATGTGTGCATACAGTCGCCGTGACTAGGAATTTCACGTCTGTAGCGTGTAATGCAAAATATAATATTTAGCCGTATTCTACTATTTTTGTTCTAATCACTCTTCTTACGTAACCACAGTGATTACAAAATTTATAAAGAGTTGTATGAATTTAATCAGAAGTCTATTTTTGTGCGGTTACCACGGTTATATACTTTTGAATTTTGTGTTAGTTGTCAAGTGCTGAAAATAATTAATTATCTACATATATAATTTCCAATTGTGTGTCCGGATGTCCGTCTGTCTTTCCAGACCCTCCAGAAGGCCCCAGCAGACTTAGAAAGTTGAAATTTGGCACACTTATAGTACGATACACGGGACAGATCCTTACGTAGCCGGATTTTCGATTTTCTCCCCGGGGGTCAACATAGGGGGTTTTTTAGAAAAAAACTTCATAGAACACAATAGGCCATGGATGGATATTTGGTTGCCTTGGTTACCAATAACAAACTCAGAAACATTCTGATATCAAATGTCAAATAAGTTTGCAAATAATTACAATTTTTTTAATTAAGCTAATAGTCAGTTGAAAAAAGTGTAGAATAATTCTGTGCGCAATGAGTTATTAGTTTACAGATTATTTTTCGTCTTATAGTAGTAAAAAATGTGAGTTAAAAGAAAACACTGAAAAAATTAATATTACAATTTAGTGCATATGGAAAACCATACTTCTGTATGGAAAATACGAAAACCGCATTTTGGCGTCTAAAATAGGTTTAGGAGTCACAGTGTTGCCAGAAATAATTATGGTCCAATATGTTTTTAACATATTCACAGTTCAGGTTTAAGAAAGTTGCTGTTGCAGAAACTATGAAACATGAAATTTGGAATACATACCTATTTCTTCTATAACCTAACAAAGGGATATTCAAAATGTGTTTTTACAGATTGGGCGCTCATAAAAAAATCGATCTAGATAAGTTTTATTCTTGGAAGCCCCCGTTTTCTTACAAATTTAATCATTTAAAAAAATAATTTTTTGACGTTTCAAAATACTGTAATATTGTAAGTAAGTTTTGGAATTACAAATGAGCAATTATGTCAGAATACTGAAAATGAATCCCTTTAATATGTTATACTAAGTAAGACGTAAATTATTTTAATAAAAATGAAGAAATATTGTTAATAGTGTTAACTAATATTTCAATAATTGGCGTAAGGTATGTTATTTTTATATCATGACGTATTATTAAACATTATTCTAGCCTAGAATTTCAGCTCCAGAAAAGTGAAAATAGACACATTTTTCCAAACAAAAAAAAGCACAAAAACCTGAAATTAATAGCACTTAAAACTGTATTTAGATACGTGTCATTTTAATACCGTTAACCATTTTGTTAGTTCCTTTGGGAATAATCAATATCTAGAAAACATTGCTTTTATATTATTATTCGTTTTAAGTGAAAATAGTTGATTTCAACTTATTAATTTTAAAAACACAGTAATGTAGGTAACATATTTAATTTCACTAAATAAACACATGCAATTTTTGTCGAATTTTTAAACACACTGACTGCCTAAACCTATTGCTATACAAATAATTCAAGAATTTCAAGGCGGGTTATTTTGATTTTTCACCGCTGCTTTTAAGTACGAAAACCGGATATATATTTTTATTGACGATTTTAACTTAAACTTGACTACTGTCAAATTTTCGAAAATGATCACGTACTGTTAAATCATAACCTTCACATATCATTTTTGCGACAATAAATAAATATTTTCAAACAATGAAAAAATACCGTTAATTTATTTCAGTTACATTTTAATGATACCAAAGTTTCTTAAGCGATAATCAAGAAACTTTGGTATCATCAAAATGTAACTGAAATAAATTAACGGTATTTTTTCTTTGTTTGAAAATTTTTATTTATTGTTTCATTGTTACCAATTTTTTTAATTGTTATTTTAAATGAGAAAAAAAATTAAAAAACATAATATACATTTTTGTATACTATTTTAAAAATCACAGCAAATTAATATATTGTTTATTGAGTTCCCCGAGCAAAGCTCGGTCTCCCAGACTAATTAATTAATTCATGTAAGTTTTTCAACATATATGTGTAATTTGTTCTTTTCCACGCCTTACTCACTATATGCTACGTCAAAAATTTTTAATTTACAAATAAAACCATTAAAAAATAATTATTCGCCCAGCGTGGGACTACAACTCAGGATCCTGCAGATTTGAATTTGATCCACACATTTTGACTTCCTAGGTCAACGGAACATAACTTAACGGGGTCTTCTAAAATATATGTTAAGGTACATGTTATATGTACCAGCAATATGCTATTTTTAATATTTGAACTTCAATTGTGCCTGACGGAGACAGGCCTAACCCACTAGTTAATAATAATTATTATTATTATTATGGACGACAAAAAAAAAGTATCATCTAGTCAATACAAATTGATGATTGATTTTATTGACGCTAATAAAAATATGTTGAGTGGAAAACTTTCATCAACCGAATCCACAATTGTGGATAAAAAATGGGAAAAACTAGCCCTTATACTGAATTCCTATCGAATTTTGGATTAATAAAAAACGTAAAAGAATAATAAAAAAATGTATAACGCGTGTACATTATAATATAATTCTATTATTAACCTGTTTTCATTCTCAATTAACTCCAAAATAAGTAAGTGAAATATTTCACCGTCCATTTTAATTAATAAACACTCAAAGTGTCAGCTTAACAACACCCATTTACAAGACAGTTACAATTTATCCACTCTTATAAACACGGCACATGATCATTTTAACCACTTGTGGCAAACACTTTGCTTAGCAGAAAGAAACAAATAAAAGTTGTTGCCCAGAGTGTTTATTTTGCTAAGCACTTGGTAATCACCGTGATTATCATAAGTAGAATAGCCCTGAATTGTCTCCTTTTATTGTCAAAGCATGGCTATTTTTCGATGAGTGAATTATTTCATTTTTTTAAAGTGACATTTATCCCCTAGAAAATGAAAGGGTAAAAGAAGTAATGAATGTCGATTTTAATGCAGTCCTGAATTCGGATTGTAATATTTCCTTTTAATATTTATACACGACGAGTTTGACATTTGTGAGAGATAGGCCCTATTAATATATGTAGTTTGAAGACAGCTTTTCTAAATGTAGTTTAAAGTCGGCATGTCTGTGAGGACAATCAATATCGTTAAATCAAACTACTTAAACTGCGGCTTTAATTAAATTAAAAATATATATATAACAAGCGACAAAAGATATAGCAAAATGTATAATGAAAATTAAGTCTAATAAATAATTCATATCTATAACCATAAAGCAAAATCGTTTACACCAAATTTGAATGAGAATTGAACGCAGTCTGCAAATTATTAGAAGTGATCTCAAAACTGAATTTTCAAAAATGCTGAAAATTGGGTAAATATCAGCTATTTTATAGGAGTTACGTGCAAAAAATACTATATATTATATCTCGTGCATGGTGTGAATGTTAATACTTGCTGGGCGCTCGTATTACCATAATGGTACACTGCATCATAAAATAATTATTTACGTACTAGATAACCTACTATTTTACTACCTACCACTTGCTTAAACTACTAGTTTATGTACGAGGTGTAACGAGCGATTAGCGAGTTTTAAGTCACGCGAGTCGTAAAAGCATTACAATCGAGATACATACTACATTTTTTGAAATAGCTATTTTAACTTCAGGATATAAGTATATATTTTATATACCTGATAGTTCAGGCTCAACCATATTAGAATCTATTTGGAGTGTTTACGAAGACGACACCTACTGTGTTATCTCTATTGTTCATATGGTTTTAAATGGCAATTAAAAGGGAAATTACCATATAATCGATAATATCGCATTTCTTTTATTTATGGTTTTAAATGGCAATTAACAGGGAAATTACCAATGGATCCGTAATGCCGCATTTCTTTTGTTTTATTTCACGCACTATAACCAAATAGGTAATTTTACAACATGAAAATCAGCTATTTTATAATAGGGGTTTTTCAAACCTTGCTTGTCATTTTAGTAATACAACGACTTGTAGCTTATTTATTTATAATATACCATTTATATTGATTTCACAATTTTATTACACTAATCGTACAGGTTGTCCTATAAGTCTTTTGTAAGATTTTAACTCGTGATAGGCCATTGTATTATCAAAATAACAATATATGACCCCGTAGAAACGTTACGGTTTTCGAGATATATTTAAACTTTTTAAATTCCTGTTATGCCAATAGTTCCCAAAACTCTTATTTCATCCATATTCCAAAATAATACAAAACACCTATAGATGTAGTTTTTTTTTTACTTTTGAGTCCTGTCGATAGATTGTCGATTATAGACGCTCAACATCTGAGGTCATTAGCGTCTATTTGAGTCCTATCGGTATATGGTTAAGCTGCATAACTTACATCTCGAAATTCGAAGACTTGTATTGTCTTTTAGGTATTATATCTTATTTCAATATACTGGTTTTTATTTTTACTTTTTACTAGCCGCTACCCGTGGCTTCGCACCCGATTGAGATGAAACAATGTTTTATAACCCGCTCGACAGCTACAGCAGTAGTGAAGTATTACAGTTTTGTCTCGCGGCAAACAAACATGAATTTAATAAGAATAAGAATATTTTTTTCGGTTAGAAAACTCCGCGATCGCGTGGTCAATAACTCATCAAATTTCGTTGTAATGGGATGAATGGTGTAGGAATGCATAGAAGACGAACAGACAGACATACAGTAAGACCCCGCTTAACGCGGAATATACTTTCCAATAAGTTCCTGCGCTATACGAAACAACACTAAACGAGATCATCTTAATACGTAGATAATAGGTATAAGTGAAACAGAACCGAGAATAAGAAAAGTTGTTAGTTTTTAGGGTTCCGTACCCAAAGGGTAAAACGGGACCCTATTACTAAGATTCCGCTGTCTGTTCATCTGTCACCAGGCTGTACGCATGAACCGTGATAGTTAGACAGTTGAAATTTTCACAGATGATGTATTTCTGTTGCCGCTATAACAACAAATACTAAAAAACAGAATAAAATAAATATTTAAGAGGGCTCCCATACAACAAACGTGATTTTTTTGCCGTTTTTATAGATATATGGTCCGAAACCCTTCGTGCGCGAGTCCGACTCGCACTTGACCGTTTTTTTTTGTTTAATTTTGTAACATTTATTGTTAAATACTTTTTTATCGCATTAACTACAGATTTATTAATTGCTAATATCAATTTTTGCTCATAAAATATTTATGAAAATCAAATAAAAACTCGAATAAGAAGCTATGTTTGTGATGAAGAATGTTGCTCATTTGATTTTGTTTTTTGTGAAAAAGTCATCTTATCTCGTTTGCCTTTTTCTGTTTCGTTCAGCAAGCTGTTGTCGATATAGCAAAATATTGCATCAATGACACTTCGTCTTGCCTTTGAACTTCTATAAACATTTGAATCATTTTGTATAAATTGATCCATAATTTACGTTATAGTGGCTAAACTTTTTTTTCAGAAGTCGCGCAATACTGAAACAGCGTTAAGCGAGGTCTTTCTGTACAAACATTCGTTTTTGTATATATTTAAGGATATTATGTAATGTTTTTATTAATCCCAGAATTGTCATTTCATACATTCATGGTACAAATATCTACTATTAACAAAATTGTACTTTTAAAGTAGGTACAAATTGGACGCTATCCAATATCTAAATTTGATTTTTTTTGTTTGAAATGAAACAATATTTTCATTTAGATTAAAACTCAACTTTATTCAGTACTCGCGCGACATGGTGTTACTTTCTTTTGTTAGAATTCAGTCTTTTATTGTGAGGAAATTAAAAATAAAATATTATTATACTTATATATCTAAGACTTAATTTTGACTCATAAAACTAGATTTGGTCAGAATTTATCATTGTATTTTTTTTTAATTTCAACGCTTAAAACTGTTTTTGTTCACTTACATAACTATTTGGCACGATCCCCTACAAAATGCCTGCTTTTCATGTCTGTATAGCGGTAATAAAATGATCAATTTCGCACCAGCCCGTTAAGTAAAATAATAATAATAATAATAATAATATATATTTAGTATTGATTACACCGTATGATCAAATACAAGTCATGTCAAAACTATTAAATAGGAACCGCATTATTTAAAAAATCGCTGCACGTGCCTTTCAAAAACTCTTTGATGGTTATTTTGAATTTCGCTAATGGCAAATCTTTTGTATCTGCAGATAACTTGTAAAATTGTAGCGCAATATAATTTGGACCATACCTTGTATGTGTAAATCTTTTTAGAGGCAAACAAAGGTAAGATTTATGTCTGGTGTCATGTTTATGTACACAAAAGAAGTGCAATTTTACTAATCAACAAAGATAGTAGCCGTAGCAATTCAAATAGATTTCAATATGGCCAAACTTGAACTGCCAGAAGTATAAATATGTAGATACTTATAAAATATTATGAAGTGAAAAGCAACTATTTTAGAAGAGATACGTGCAAAAAATGTAATATATGCATCACTTTTATGGCTCAAGTAACTTTTAAACCTCATTAATTGTTCGTTTAACATAATGTCACAACTCGTAATATTAATGCATTACAATCTAGATAATATGCATAAACTGTTAATGTTTGATATTTTAAACGTTTTTTCGATATATAAATGCGTCGAAGACATCTGAGACATTGAAATAGTCAGATATGTTTATTATAATTGTTACTTACTTTTTTAGGTTTTTTCTTTTCAGATTTTTTTTAAATTTAAATTTTATATTGTTTGTTTAATTACAGTTATTCTTCAGTTTAAATAATATTTACTATACAAACAATGAAGTTACTTAGTCTAATATTAATACTACTTAACATTGATCTACGTTCCTTACAACTATTAAATATAATTAATAATAGCTACGAAAATAATCGCTTAAAGTCATTAAATAATATTTTAATTAATTATGGGGAAGGCTATTACATATTTCACACGGACTATGAACATATAGACTTTGTAGACAATTTATTTCGGTATCGTTATCATCAAAATATTACAGAAATGTTTATTTTATTTGTTTGGAACGAAGTAACCGCCAACATTCCCAAATCACGAAGATTCATTCGACCAATCGCAACACGTTTTGTTCATGTGATAACAATGAATAAACCTCAGTTGTTACATTTGTATTACCAGCCTTATAGAAATATAAGATCGAACGATGTGATAATTTTCATCATGGACGAGAAAAATTCGGCTGAGTTTACAGAAACTTTAACGGTTTCATTAAAACTTTACCGCGCAGGAAATGTGTTGATTCAAGATTATACGGATTTTGAAGAGTACCATTTATACAGCGTTTGTTTTTATTGCATAAATTCTTCGACTTTAGAGTTGATGAAACCAATCAATGACGACAGTCCTTTTGATAAATATTATAATAAGGCTAGCTTATTGGCAAGCGACTACACAAATTTCAACGGATACAAATTTATAATAACATTCAAAGATTTCATGCCGTATTTTTGGTGTAAAAACAGTGCAGATATTCTTTATTATGGCGAAAAAGTCAGAAGTTGTACGAACCCACGTGGAATGGAAGCTAACTTAATACAAGTTTTAAGTAAAAAAATTAATTTTACGTATGAATTTATTCAATTTCGTGGCAAGTCTGAAACATTCACAGATTCTTTGTTCGATATAGCCAATGAAATTGTTGATTTTGGAGTTGGTGGATTTTCAGTGACCGACGAACGGATAAGTATAACTGCTTTTTCTCAAGCATTTGACTTTGAAGAGTGGACCGTTATGTATAAATGTGACGGGACTTCGAAGACTGGACTTGATATTATTTCGTTTCCTTTTAAAATTGAAATTTGGATGCTTTGTGTGACTAGCATTGTTTGCTGTTCAATTTGTTTGTTTGTTTTTATGGAATACGATTTTTTTGAAGAAATATCTGGTTTGAAACGGTACCGTAATCGCGGTGAAAATGCTATTAAATGTTTTAGCGTAAGTATAGTGCTTTAATTAATTCTATGGTTTTATAACTTCACATTTTGTTACTTCAAAACTGACTATAAACAATATCAGCCCGAAAACTTTGTTATCTATGTGTTTTTTAGCTCTTCGAGTTTAAAAATACTATATTGGACTCACTTAATTTTTTTGCGATTAAATAATAAGAAAAAAAATAAATAAAAAATAAAATAAATTATGCACTTGTTCGGCAATTGAAAGAGTTAGTTAAAACTTCAATCTCATTAAATTTTGAAACTAATCAGTCAAGTAGATTAGAAGTTATGCGACAAAAACTTGAAAAAAAAACGTTATACTTATTCCTTGAATAACTTTGAAGCTATTTAAGCGATTGACTCTAAAATAAAGTCAGATCTAAGTCTCAATAAACCTTTTCGAAATCCACAAACCCTATCTCAATCGGTTGATACGCTTTAAACGTACGACAAAAACTTGTTAACACGCATATACACACACGGGCGTCCATCCAAAAATAGGGGTAAGACCCCAAGCCGTCGAGATCTGAAGAAAACTCGATTTTAGAAAATCGGACCGAAACCGATAACTTTCCTTTTTTGAAAATTTTCAATAGCGGGAAGTTAAAAACACTGTACTGGTATTGTCGGGGGTCGAACCATCCACTTTGTACTTCCAAGGTAAGCGCACTAAGCCGCTTGGCCACACAACGCTCTTCGCTTAGATATGTTATTCTGAGATTGTACTCAATAATAAGTACACGCTCTTTATACGGCATTTCGCTATAACGGCTCTATTCAATTAAGACACGTTTTCGATTTACGTACTAAAATGTTTCGCTATAACGGCAAAAAAAATTTTGCAATTTAGAATAATTGATTCCTTATACGGCTTTTCGCTTTGCGAACGTATCTAGGCCGTAAAGCGAGGTATGGGTGTATATAAGTATTGAAGCCAGGGGCGTAGCTACCGCCGTATCTGCCGTATCAATTATACGGGGCCCCCGGCCCACGGGGGCCCCCAACGTGCGTAAGAAAAAATTAATAAAAACTTCCCAATTTTTTTTTATTTCGGAAATGACAAAAGTCAAAAAAGCTATTTCTTTTTTTCCCGCGTAAAGCGTGCGTTCAAAAGTTGGCAACACCCTACATCGGTTATCGCGGCCTGCGGGATTTCCCCGTTTAAGTCATGTACTTCAACGAGGGAAGGGCCCCCAAACAAATTTTTATACGGGGCCCCGTCAAGGCACGCTACGCTTCTGATTGAAGCACTATCTGAACTCTGGTAATATCATCGATGTACGTGCTCTAGTCCCTTCCTTGTCTAAACTATGATCTGAGCACAAATGGGCATGGGCGCCTTTGCTTAGTAAAATCGTCACGTAACTAGATGCTCGACTCGCTCGTTTTTTTGTATTCTCCGTTTGCGTCCGCGACTTACGTTAAGAAGCATAGCTTCAATAATCAAAAATATTACGGATAATTTGATATTTTTTCACAATCGATTCCTTAAATAATTATAATGTTCTTTTTTAGTTTTGTAGTAAAAGTTTATTAGAACAACCTTCATCATTAGAGTTAAAGTTGAGAAATAATTTCAAATGTCTTATCATAATGATGTCTTGGTGGATATTTTGTTTAATTCTCATTACGGCGTACAAAAGTAAAATCACCTCGAATCTTATTAATCCGCCTCACCGAGAACCTAAGGATTTAGACGAACTCATCAAATTCGGTTACACTTTCGCGTCCGGAAAAGACATTGCAGATGTTGTTAGAGCAGTTTTGGATACGGATATGTTTCCGTCTTACAAAAAAGCGCTACTGTAAGTAATTTTTGCTTATAATGAATCGACAAAACAACAAAACATGTTTGGCAAAACTGTTCTAGCTATTTTGAATCTACATGTGTTTTGTTTTGAAATTTGTTTACCGTTTGTATTGAATTTAGTGTAAATTGCAACAGTGAAAAATGAAAAATTGACGTCACACTTTTTAAGTCCAATCATTTTGAATGAATACTTCGAAAAACTTCGTTATAAAACGAATTTATGTGGTGGAAAAACGGGTATACATGGTGGAAGGACGGGTCTAAGCTTTGCCACTTGGTTTTCAACTTATAGCCGCTCGTTAAAAAAATAATTAAAAAGAGATTTTAGTTATACTTAAAGATCACGTCGGTCTAAATTTTATTTTGGCAACGTAATCTCTTTCCAGTTTATAAATAAATATCTGTCAGAAAATAACCATATTTCAGTGAGGAAATATTGTCTCTTTTTAGTACACTATGTAATAAATAGCCTTTTTGATTTAACATCCCAACTCTGGCATCAATTTAGATCAAAATGTTTTTTAGTGTATTTGCCATATGGCAACATACACTATTGGCATCGGTCGGATGGCGGGACCTAGGGGTCGGACCAAAATTTCTCGACGTTTCATAACCTCCTAAACACTTTGGCACCATTTTTAAAAATGTTTATATATATATATGTATATATATTTATATACGTATATATATATATATATATATGTGTGTGTGTACGGGCAATAACTTTCGAAAGAGTTAATTGATTTTAACGAAATTTGGTCCACGTATTGAAATCCATCACCGCCGGAAGCCTATTTAAAATGGGCGTAATCGGGCTATTTTAAGGGTAGTTTTTAGGAGTTGAAAAATGTTTTTGGGTCCCAAAATACCGAAAAAATTCTCAGAATCGTTTCAAAATTGACATTTAACCCGTTAGCAGGAATTAAAAAGTGTCCCTAAAATTTTAATAAAATCGGCTCAACAAACCGCACTTACACATTTTTTGAAAACACTAATTTGTAGATAGTGACTTATTTATTGAAGGGTGTATTTAATTCGGTGTAGACGTTAGATTGATAATAATATTGCAGTTAAGAAAAAAATGTTATTTTAAGGGGTGTATTAAGGAATCAAATTTTTAATTTCGCCCAAAAACCAACTTAAGTTCGCGTAATAAAACCACACTGCCTGTATAAGCAAATACACTATGTTGTCGGCAGGGTTTTGGCACTGCGACCCGGGTTTTTTTATTTTGATGTCTCACGAGTCCAAAAAACATATTTTTATATCTATTTGTCTAAAAGCACGATATAGATCAAACGACTGTTTTAAAATCGAAGCCGAAAGTACGTACTTTCGACAGGGTATGAAGAAAATACTTTTTCTAATTACAAAATTGCTATCGCAGTCACAGAATTCTATACATAATAACGAAAAATGTATGGAGCGTTTAAATTTGAGTATTTTGTAGAATTTTCAAAGAAACTCCTGGCTTTTGTGGCGCGTGTAATAAAGCGTTGACAGATCATGTAGCAATGATAGCGGAAGAAAATTTTATTCAATATATGATGCGTATGAAGTGTTTGAATTGGAAGTCTTCCGACAACTGGGATCAGTTAAGAATTGCCGAGAAGAGATTAGGAACGATTACTCATGCTCTGCCATTACGTTTGGGTGTTCCTTACAGGAAAGTTTTTGATAACATTATCAACGATCTATTTGCTTCAGGTAAATCATTTGAAACAATAGTATATATCGCGAAAGAGAAGAATTTGAAAAAAGTCATATTTGCTTTTGTACGACAGCCGGCGTTCTCTTAAAATTTTTTTAACCAATTCTTTGTTATTAAATATAATAGAGTTTGTGTGAAATAACAAATTATAAACATTTATAATTATTAAATAAAACGAAACTACTTGCGATTACTGTTCAAAATATTTTTTTATTTATAAAACGTTTCTACCAAATTTTTGGTCCTTTTCAATTTATTAAAATATAAAATAATGTATAATTATTGTTTATTAGTTTTCATTACTATCTGCATTATTCATACTTTTGAAAAAACCTTGAAATCCTTTAAAACGCTCTGCGACTCTTGCGGATTTCGAGGTCCTTTGGTTATATACCTAAATTCGGTAGTGAGTTTTATAATAAACCATTTGTTAAAAATTCATCGAGAATTTACTACTTTTGTTACAATTTACTATTCGCTAAAAGTTTTCTTTTGGATATATCTACATCGCCACGTTGATAATTTTGAACAGTGCACATTATTCGTTATATCTTACAAAAGCAAAACACGTAAACCAAATATTTCGTTCTTATATTTCTCCTCTTAATTACAAACAAGAATTCAAAAATTTATTCATTTCAAACGCCTGAGCTTAGGCTTAGGCAAAATTTAACCCAGTCAGCCTATCACTTTCGAGCTTAGATAAAGAAAGGTATGTCTACGGAAAGAGATGTATAGACCAGTTATCTATACTACTGATTTCAGTCTAAAGAGCCAGTGGACCTGATTCAACTACAAGCAGCCAATCAATTGAGGATATCAAGCGATGACGTACCTCCGTAGCGGGATTATTCTATATTTAAAATTAGGTCCAAAATATACGTTTTGTGGAATCTTATTCTTATACAAAAAGTTTCCGAAAAGTTCTTAATTATTAATTAAATTAAGTGTCATTAAAATCGTGAAATTTCCAAGCAATTACATAATGTTTATGCATTTAATTTCAGGTTTGTTATTCAAATGGAAAGCGGATGACATGGAGTCAGTAGTTTTATCGAACAACTTAATACAAATCAGTCGTGACAATAGAAATGAAAGTCGAAATGCTAAGTTCAAAATGCAATCACTCTGGTCCATGCTTTATGTCTTAATTATTGGTCACACGATGGCTTTCATTTGTTTTATGTATGAGCAGTTCAGTTATAGAGGCGTTTAAGATGGCGGCGAAGTCCGTCATTCATTGATACATCTTCGATTTTTTATGTTTCTTTATTGGATGTACAGGGCCCTCTTTCTCACTGGGCACTCTGGGCACGTGTCCAGGGCCCCGCAAATAATCCCTAGATCAGCATTCGATAACCGATACTGCTGACAAATATCATATATCAGTATATTTTTAGTGTATTTGCCATATGGCAACATATACTATTGGCGTCGGTCGGATGGCGGGACCTAGGGGTCGGACCAAAATTTCTCGACGTTTCATAATCTCCTAAACACTTTGGCACCATTTTTAAAAATGTTTATATATATATATATATATATATATATATATATATATATATTTATATATATATATATATATATATGTGTACGCGCGATAACTTTCGAAAGAGTTAATTGATTTCAACGAAATTTGGGCCACATGTTGAAATCCATCACCGCAAGAAGCCTGTTTAAAATGGGCCTAATCGGGCTATTTTAAGGGTAGTTTTTAGGGGTTGAAAACTGTTTTTTGGCCCCAAAATACCGAAAAAATTCTCCGAATCGTTTCAAAATTGAAATTTAACCCTTTGGTAGTGATTAAAAAGTTTCCCCACAATTTTAATAAAATCGGCCCGACAGGACCGGATTTACAAATTTTATGAAAACACTAGTTTGCAGATAGTGACTTATTTATTGAAGGGTGTATTTAATTTGGTGTAGACGTTAGATTGATAATAATATTACAATTAAGAAAAAAATGTTATTTTAGGGGGTGTATTAAGGGGTTAAATTTTTTATTTTGCCCAAAAACAAACTTAATTTCACATAATAAAAGTATAAAACCACACGGCCCTATACAAGCAAATACACTATATTGTCGGCAGGGTTTTGGCACTGCGACCCGGGTTTTTTTAATAATGTATTTGTTAATTATTGATTTGCTTCGTGATTAATCTTTTTTTAAGAAAAAATAGTCTTCCGTAATAGTCATAGGGGCCTCATTATCCTAAAGTGCCCATAGGGCCTGCAATAGGTTAAAGACGGCCCTGTGTATGTTGTACGTATAGAATTTTTATTTGTAAGTTTTAATTGTAATAAAATCAAATGATAAACTAGTTCAACACGAAATTCGCAAAAGTTTAATTGTTTGGGCATTGTATATAATGCTTTCGGTTTAATCGTTAAGGCTGTCGGAACGCTCTGAATTTAAGCTAAAAATAGAGCTTCGGCTGTCAACTGATTGTAGACTTATTCGTCAACATTCTGCAAAAATTCTTTCTCTATAAGGAAGATAAAAAACAAATCTAGGTCTCTAATGGACTACTTTTGTAATTTATGTACGATTTACTAGAAAAAAGTTGGCATTAATAGTGCTAAAAAAACACACGTTTTCAATGTCACACTATGACCTTATTCGTACTTATTTCACAAAACTGTTCCATCACAAACCTAAAGTGACTCTTCCTTTTTCGGAAAAGTTTTTTAAATCTTCAAAATATTTCCAAAAATTAGAGTAATCAATTGACAGCGGCACCCTTGCAAAAAAGTTTTTTAGCCTCGTAGTTGACACCAGCTAAAAAATGAAACGTGCGGATGATTTGAACGAGACAGAGCTAAGGAAGGTCACATCCACAATATGTCTTTTGCCTACCTCGCCCCTTACCGCTGGGTCTCAGCACAAACATAATTCAGAGCGTTCCGACAGCCTTAACAGCTACCATCCGACAAATAGTGATTTTAGTTAGTGATCCGGATGCCAGTTTGTAAGTGGGCAAAGTTATATAGTTCGGCTAGGAACAACGCTCGCCAAATAATGATAGCCTGATTAATGTATTTTCAACTCATTATCATCTCTTAAACTGAATTTGCCCATGTATTTACGGTTTGTTCCCTACTTTTCACGCAAACCGTCTTCTCCTACCATGCTCAGCTAATAGTGGCTGCAAATTACCGTTTAGTACTTTAGAAGACCTAAAAATATAGCATCTACAAGAAATTAATATGTTTTTACCAACGTACTTAAAGTAAAAAAAAATATTTTTAGTGTATTTGCCATATGGCAACATACACTATTGGCGTCGGTCGGATGGCGGGACCTACGGGTCGGACCAAAATTTCTCGACGTTTCATAACCTCCTAAACACTTTGGCACCATTTTTAAAAATGTTTATATATATATGTATATATATATGTATATATATATATATTTATATATATATATATATATATATATATATTTATATATATATATATATTTATATATATATATATGTGTACGCGCGATAACTTTCGAAAGAGTTAATTGATTTCAACGAAATTTGGGCCACGTATTGAAATCCATCACCGCAAGAAGCCTATTTAAAATGGGCCTAATCGGGCCATTTTAAGGGTAGTTTTTAGGGGTTGAAAAATGTTTTTGGGCCCCAAAATACCGAAAAAATTCTCAGAATCGTTTGAAAATTGAAATTTAACCCTTTAGTAGCAATTAAAAAGTGACCCTAAAATTTCAATAAAATCGGCCCGACAGGACCGGACTTACAAATTTTATGAAAACACTAGTTTGCAGATAGTGACTTATTTATTGAAGGGTGTATTTAATTCGGTGTAGACGTTAGATTGATAATAATATTACAATTAAGAAAAAAATGTTATTTTAAGGGGTGTATTAAGGGGTTAAATTTTTTATTTTGCCCAATAACAAACTTAATTTCACATAATAAAAGTATAAAACCACACGGCCCTATACAAGCAAATACACTATATTGTCGGCAGGGTTTTGGCACTGCGACCCGGGTTTTTTTTATTATTTTTTTTAGGTCCGAAGCACGTCAATAAGGTAGGTGAAAATAAAAAAAAATATTTAAAAAATATTACAATTTCAGTGAGTGCAAATTACCGTTTAGAGCTTTAGAATACTTAAAAATGAACCACTTATAAGAAATTAATATGTTTTTACCAATGGACTTAAAGTAAAAAATAAAGCTTTTTTTTATTATTTTTGCTTAGATCCGAAACACGTCACTAAGGTAGGTGAAAATAAAAAAATGTATTTAAAAAATATTACAATTTCAGTGAGTGCAAATTACCGTTTAGTGCTTTAGAATACTTAAAAATGAACCACTTATAAGAAATTAATGTTTTTACCAATGGACTTAAAGTAAAAAATAAAGCTTTTTTATTATTTTTGTTTTGATCCGAAATTAAATTTAAATGCGTGAGAGCCAGACATGCGTTCCGCACACAGCGCATAAAAAATACTATAAATGTATTGTTGTCTTGACTGCCCATTGTTGCATCGCCTACATATATTATATTGAAATATCAACAAAGCGCCTATTGTTGATGTTTACCTCGTCTTCGAAAACGATACGTGTGGATATATTGGGAAAATATTCAATAATAGTTTTTCTTTCATTAAAAAATATAAACTACTTTTCTTCATAAGTGACTTCGCTTACACCAGATGTGTATTTCGTTATAATGCCGGCCTAAGCCCCCTCTGACGTGTGGCCCTTCTTAGCCCGAGAGCTGTTAGACATTATTTATTATTTGAGGCACTGTGAAAATTGGTACAATACCTCTAGTAATATCCGAATACAAAAACAGACCTGATTGAAGGGTAGCGCGACTATGTTTAAAAATTTCGGTCATCCCCACCCTCTCACAGGGAGTGGTGGGTTCTTTTTATGTTCAACGATGACCCTTCTTAGACCAAATAACTTTTACTTCTTAAAATTTTCTGCGCAAGGTCGTTTAGGCATAAGAATTTAGTAGTTTTGGGAAACCGATTTTTGACATGCATTTTAGGGGCTGAAGGAGGCATCTGATAAAAATTTTTTTCAGATAAATGATGCATATTTTTTATTGAAAAATCATAATTTGTGATAAAAAATAGGTGTTCCTATTAAAAATGTCAAAGTCACCCTCATCCCTGCGCAGGGGCGGGGTGGTATTATTCTCTAAACGATGTCCCCCTTCAAACTGATCAATTTTTGTCTGAAACTTTTCCCCGAAATTGTTGCCCTGTCGCAAGAATTTCCCATATAGATATTAAAATGGATCATTCTGTATACTTTTAATATTTCTTTTCGAATTCGTTAAAGTATTCAATAGTTTAACATTAAAATACATATAAAATAAAACCCGGGTCGCAGTGCCAAAACCCTGCCGACAATATAGTGTATTTGCTAATATAGGTATTGTGGCTTTATTAAATGAAATTAGGTTTGTTTTTGGACAAAATAAAAAAAAAATTGAACCCCTTAATACACCCCTTACGATAATAATTTTATTAGTTGAAATATTGTTATCAATCCAACATCTGCACCAAATTAAATACGACCTTCAGTAAGTAAAATCGTATACGCAAACTAGTGTTTTCATAAAATTTGTAAGTCCGGTCCTGTCGGGCCGATTTGCTTATAATTTTAGGAGCACTTTTTAATTGCTCCTAAAGGGTTAAATTTCAATTTTGAAACGATTCTGAGAATTTTTTCGGTATTTTTGGGCCCAAAAACTTTTTTCAACCCCTAAAAACTACCCTTAAAATGACCCGATTGGACCCATTTTAAATAGGCTTCGTGCGGTGATGGGTCCCAACATGTATGCCAAATTTCGTTAAAATGAATTAACTCCTTCGAAAGTTATTGCCCGCACATATAAATATATATATATATATATATATATATACGTATATATATATATATATATATATATATATATATATATATATATATATATATATATATATATACATATATATATATAAACATTTTCAAAAATGGTGCCAAAGTGTTTAGGAGGTTATGAAACGTCGAGAAATTTTGGTCCGACCCCTAGGTCCCGCCATCCGACCAACGCCAATAGTGTATGTTGCCATATGGCAAATACACTAATAATACTAGGATTGTAAAATTTCTGGACTGAACATGTTTCAGAATTTGTTCATATTGTTTGCTCGACGGGTCAACTGTAGGTATAATTCACAAAAAAGAACGACTATAATTAATCTGTAATTGATACAATATTCTATTAATTATACCTAAAATGCCAAAGCAAGCCGTGACTGGATGAGTGCAGTGAATTCAATAAACTGCAGCAGTGAACAAAATGAACCGACGCCGCGCTATAATTTTGGAAATAGAAATGAAGAATTTTGTGTTTCAAATTACATTTTGAAAAAAACTTTTATCATAACTTTATTAAATTAGTGCTCAGCTATATAAGGCGATATAAATTTAAATCTGAATAACGAAATATTTGTGACAAAAATTGGTTCTCAATTGTATATAATTAAAGTGACAGCCATGCTAGCGAAATAAGTAAGTAAAAATTGATGTATTTCAGTTGTTAATTAGTAAATAGAATATTATTTGGTGAGTGTAATTTTCGATATTTTTATAATTTATCCCGTGCGACTCATAAAAGGCGTTAATAAAATTCAAAAGTTAAAATTAGATGTGACGTTATATGAAATACATAGTTAAACAATTTAGTAAAAAAATACATTTAAGTTCCATGGCTAATAGTAAATCACAATTAAAAAGATTATTGTAACTATGTTCCATAATCATTAAGGAAAGCAGTGGCGTAACCAAAGGAATTCCGAGCATGAAATTGTACCTTCCAGGAATTTACTGGCGCAATGTCTTATTTACTAAAGCTTATTGATTACTATTTTGGATTAAGATTGTTTATAATTTTTCTACTTATTACGATTTTCATATAGCCGAGTTTGAGCGCAGTCAATACAGGGTCGTAGAGTGTTCTATATTTATAGTGCCGTGTTTCCAAAATAAATTGTACCTTATAAAATTCTTGTATTTTATTCTTTTTCAGTACTATAATAATTAATTAACTACTTGGTCAACTGAAACAATTATGAACGAATAAATTTATATTTTATTTTTTTAGATATTATATACGCTCGACAACTGAGATCATTAGCGCTACCTCATTCGAGTATTCTTAAATTAGTAACATATTTTTAATACCAATATTTTTTTAATTTCAGATGGGAGCAAATGGCGCAAATTCTGATGCCGGGGTGTTCGATCGCGCTGTTGACGAGTTTTAAGGTAGGAAACATTTATTTTTATTTTTTCAAAATGGTTATTCAAGTTGTTTTTGTCTCAAGCGAGCTTAACTTTGAATCAGTCGCGAAATATGTACCAAATTATGAAATAATTCGAAATTGCTGTAAGATACTTTTGTGATCACATATTTTCATTGAAAGTTTACGTACAATGTTTCTCAGATTTTGGAATTCTCCCCACCTTGGAGAGATCTAAAATATTTTTCAATTTTCACGATTATATCAAAAATCTATTGCGTATATTCTTATACTGGATTTCTGGAAAGACTTTCAGCGCTAAATCACCTTACAAAGTAGAGTGATATAGCATTGGGTACCCTGCCGACAATACAGTGTATTTGCTAATACAGGCCTTGTGGCTATATTATGTGAACTTAAGGTGATTGTTGGGCAAAATAAAAAAATTAACTCCTTAATACACCTCTTAAAAATGCATTTTTTTCTTAACTACATTATTATTTTTGATCGAACGTCTACACCAAAATTAAAAACACCTTTCAATAAATAACTCACTATCTGCAAACTAGTGTTTTCAGAAAATTTGTAAATCCGGTCCTGTCGGGTCGATTTTATTAAAATTTTAGGAGCACTTTTTAATTGCTATTAAAGGATTAAATTTCAATTTTGAAACGATTCTGAGAATTTTTTAGGTATTTTTGGGCCCAAAAACTTTTTTCAACCCCTAAAAACCACCCTTAAAATGATCCGATTGGGCCCATTTTAAATAGGCTTCGTGCGGTGATGGAATCCATCATGTATGCCAAATTTCGTTAAAATGAATTAACTCCTTTGAAAGTTATTGCCTGCACACACATATATATATATATATAAACATTTTTAAAAATGGTGCCAAAGTGTTCAGGAGGCTATGAAACGTCGAGAAATTTTGGTCCGACCCCTAGGTCCCGCCATCAGACCGACGCCAATAGTGTATGTTGCCATATGGCAAATACACTAAAAATTGTCGCACAGTGATTAGTGGTTGCTGTGCCACTCCTACAGACTGTCGCGGTCGGTTTTTATAGAAGGCTCGATGTCACGCGCCCAGTTTGCAGTTAGACTATGCGTGGAGACACGACGGAGACGCAAACTGCAACGGTATGACCGTATGACACAATGCTCGACGGCCTGAGGGTATCGCGTTATATGGTGTTCTTATTGGGTATAATGACCTTTTGTTAGTGTTGCCTTGATCCAGTTATTTTGAAACGCGCATATACAATGTAAAATGCGTTTGTGTATGTGGCTGTCATGTATTTTATGCTGGCTGTGTGTGAATACGGATAGTCCAAGAGCTATTACGCATTTTTGGGTAGGTATTTGAAGCACTGTAAAAATTTGGACAATAACTCTTTAGTAATATCCGAATACAAAAACACAGACTTGGCTGATAGATAGATAAGAAGTCTTTATTTACATATATTTTACAATTATGTACAATAAAAAAGGGGGTTTCAGCTTTTTGCTATAGCCCACCAGAACAAAAAAAAAACCGGGTCGCAGTGCCAAAACCTTGCCGACAATATAGTGTATTTGCTAATACAGACAGTGTGGCTTTATTATGTGAACTTAAGTTGGTTTTTGGGCAAAATAAAAAATTTAATTCCTTAATACAGCCCTTAAAATTACATTTTTTTTCTTAATTGCAATATTATTGTCGATCGAACGTCTACACCAAATTAAAAACACCTTTCAGTAAATAACAATTCCCTATCTGCAAATTTTCAGAAAATTTGTAAATCCGGTCCTGTCGGGTCGATTTTATTAAAATTTTAGAGACACTTTTTAATTACTACCAGAGGATTAAATTTCAATTTTGAATCTATTCGGAGAACTTTTTCGGTATTTTAGAGCCCAAAAACTTTTCAACCCCTAAAAACTACTCTTAAAATGGTCCGATTGGGCCCATTTTAAATAGGATTCTTGCGGTGGTGGATTCCAACATGTGAGCAAAATTTCGTTAAAATCAATTAACTCTTTCGAAAGTTATAGCGCACACACATATACACACACACACACACACATATATACAGGGTGTCTCACCGAACGTTGACTAACATGGGTAACTTTGTTATTAGTGGAGATAGAAAGTCGGTTAAATGGGCAAAGTAGTGCAGAAAATTGGGCTCATTAACATCCCGTCGAAAAAACAATTGAATTTTGACACCCTATGAATTTATTCAGAAAATAGTGAAAATTGCCATTTATGAAAACTGGCCATAACTTTTTTATTTATGAAGATATTTGAAAATTTCATTAACCATTTTTTGATAACTTTTTAAGGTCTTTTCAGTGGCGTAGGTTTAATTTTTTTATTTCCACTACATAATGAGATATTGACATAAACTTTGGTTTTTCTTATGGACGGCATTTTTGATTTTCAGATATTCGAATTCTACTTATTTTTCTGAATAATTTGACATAGCATATCCTATATCTAAACCAATCAGAAGCTACAAAACTGACAAAAATAACTTTTTGGCGTTATCAAAGTGTGCCGTGTAAAACGAAATTTGTTGAAACAAATACATATCGACAGGTTAACAATCTGTCGAGCGATCGCTACAGTTTTGCTAATTCATTTTGTTTGATTTACTCTCTAAGATGGCTCAAGCATTCTCAAATTTGGAGAAACAGGCTATTTTTGCGCATACATTCAGCGTAACAAAAATACCACCTGGGCTCAAGCAGAATACTTGAACCTTTATCCAGAAAGGCGACAGCCTTATTCAATAACTTTTAGGAACTTTTCTCCATTAATTTCAACGTTTGCTAAACCTAATTCTTCTTCACAGTGTTGAATGTTGCCTTTTTTCTTTGAAAATGAACCGTATACCTTTAAATTTCTATTTAAGTTCCTAAAAGTTATTGAATAAGGCTGTCGCCTTTCTGGATAAAGGTTCAAGTATTGTGCTTGAGCCCACGTGGTATTTTTGTTACGCTGAATGTATGCGCAAAAATAGCCTGTTTCTCCAAATTTGAGAATGCTAGAGCCATCTTAGAGAGTAAATCAAACAAAATGAATTAGAAAAACTGTAGCGATCGCTCGACAGATTGTTAACCTGTCGATATGTATTTGTTACAACAAATTTCGTTTTACACGGCACACTTTGATAACGCCAAAAAGCTATTTTTGTCAGTTTTGTAGCTTCTGATTGGTTTAGATATAGGATATGCTATGTCAAATTATTCAGAAAAATAAGTAGAATTCGAATATCTGAAAATCAAAAATGCCGTCCATAAGAAAAACCAAAGTTCATGTCAATATCTCATTATGTAGTAAAAATAAAAAAATTAAACCTACGCCACTGAAAAGAGCTTAAAAAGTTATCAAAAAATGGTTAATGAAATTTTCAAATATCTTCATAAAGAAAAAAGTTATGGCCAGTTTTCATAAATGGCAATTTTCACTATTTTCTGAATAAATTCATAGGGTGTCAAAAATCAATTGTTTATTCGACGGGATGTTAATGAGCCCAATTTTCTGCACTACTTTGCCCATTTAACCGACTTTCTATCTCCACTAATAACAAAGTTACCCATGTTAGCCAACGTTCGGTGAGACACCCTGTATATATATATATATAAACATTTTTAAAAATGGTGCCAAAGTGTTTAAGAGGTTATGAAACGTCGAGAAATTTTGGTCCGACCTCTAGGTCCTGCCATCCGACCGACGCCAATAGTGTATGTTGCCATATGGCAAATACACTAATAATAATTTTCGACTAATTTAGTAACATAAAGATATACGTTTTAAACTGGCAAACAAAACAAAAAAAAAATTTGCCTGAAAGGTAGCGGGGCTTAACCGACTTATAAACATATTGATCGCCTGGTAGGTAAAATGCCCCACCGAAACGACCTGTCTTTTATCTATTTTTAGTTACCAATATTATTCCGTTTAAATTTCAACGTGCCTCAAATATATTTTTTAAGTCTTAAAAATATAATTTTGCAAACATCTGGATAAGTTTTAGATCGGATTAAAAAATCTGGTTTTTTTATTTTTCAACTCCTTAAGTACTAAATTTCAAGATATTAAAATTTCAAACTGTCTCAAGGATTTTTTATCGCGCAAAAATTTAAAAAAAGTCGGTTAAGTCCCGCTACCCTTCAACCAGGTCTGTGTTTTTATATACGGATATTACTAAAGAGGTATTGTACAAATTTTCACAGTGCCTCAAATACCTACCCAAAAATGTTTAAAAGCTCTCCTACTAGAACCATTGATCTGCACTTCGCAATCAACCTCGTTCCCAAATCGAACGGTAGAGGAGTGACTCTGATCCATAGCTATGCGGGGGTGCTCATTTCGTGGTTCAAAATCTGCCAACCATTTACGTTTTTAAACGAACTTTGGTTACATAAATGCAATAAAAAAAACCCGGGTCGCAGTGCCAAAACCCTGCCGACAATATAGTGTATTTGCTAATACAGGTATTGTGGCTTTATTAAATGAAATTAAGTTTGCTTTTGGACAAAATAAAAAAAAATTGAACCCCTTAATACATCCCTTACAGTAATAATTTTATTAGTTGAAATATTGTTATCAATCCAACATCTGCACCAAATTAAATACGACCTTCAGTAAGTAAATTCGTATACGCAAACTAGTGTTTTCATAAAATTTGTAAGTCCGGTCCTGTCGGGCCGATTTGCTTATAATTTTAGGAGCACTTTTTAATTGCTACTAAAGGGTCAAATTTCAATTTTGAAACGATTCTGAGAATTTTTTCGGTATTTTTGGGCCCAAAAACTTTTTTCAACCCCTAAAAACTACCCTTAAATTGACCCGATTGGGCCCATTTTAAATAGGCTTCGTTCGGTGATGGATTCCAACATGTATGCCAAATTTCGTTAAAATGAATTAACTCCTTCGAAAGTTATTGCCCGCACATATAAATATATATATATATATATATATATATATATATATATGTATATAAATATATATATATATATATATATATATATATATATATATACATATATATATATATATATATATATATATATATATATATATATATATACATATATATATATAAACATTTTTAAAAATGGTGCCAAAGTGTTTAGGAGGTTATGAAACGTCGAGAAATTTTGGTCCGACCCCTAGGTCCCGCCATCTGACCGACGCCAATAGTGTATGTTGCCATATGGCAAATACACTAATAAGCAATTCAATCCAATTTAAACTTAGTTTTCCATACAGAAGTACTATAGTTCTATTCTATATAGGTCTATTCAGTATTGCCATTATCAGCTCTACCACATTCTTTCTTGTATTTTTAACCGGCTCCAAAAAAGGACCCGTATTTTTTCCGCGATACTCCGCTAGTTGTGAATAGATTTTAATGAGTCTTATTTTGATAAAGCATACCTTCAGGGTGGCCCCACTTAAATTTTACTTAAATCGGCTCAGTCGTTTTTTTTTAGTTTCCACTTTTAAATTTAGTTCCTAACCAAAAGAAAAACAAGAAGTCGGTTGATATATCTTGTAATGTCACATATTTTGTGTTATGAGAATTATTATTATTATTATATTTAATAACGCATAAACTGCGTATTGCAAAGCTACTAAAAAGTAAAAATAAAAACTTAATCACGTTCAGAAAGCTACTAAAAGAAGGAAAAATAAAAGTTTGAGGTCGGCATCAATTTAGTTCGGAATTTTTTTTACATATTATCTATTTTTATTAAATTGGCGCCTATGTAAAAATTTTATTACTTTCCTCCTTTTTGTGGGTTTTTTTGAAGAAAATCAATGTTTTTAAGTTTTTATTTTTTATAAAAGTGGATTATATTATATCACCATATATTATATATCATCACGATACTGCAGTATCCACGTATACCCAGAACACTAAATTTTTTTTGTTTCGAAATTCTTAACTGAATATGATTTAAATTAATTATATCACATACAAGTTCTGAAACAAACTTAATCAAATTTAAGGCGTAGGCAGAATTGCATACTATAATATATAGGTACGTACATATTATTACCTCAAGGGCCATAAATACCTGTTTGCCCGTTCGATGGATGTTATATACTTACACGCTATTATAATTTTCAGAATCAATACATTAGTAAAAACCTTGTGTAATTTTATATAGTTTTTTTCTCAATTTTTTTCTAGTCATTTTCAAAATCGATATGCTTATAAAATTATAACACACAACTCATCCGACAGACGTTCTCCGTCCAAATAATAAATTCGTTTGTGATCGTTTTGTGAATTCGTAAAAAGCTATAGAAATAAAATACTGATACTCGTGTACACAGCAGGTACAACAGTAGTGGAACCTTCGGCTCCACCGTGTTTCTATCTAACCTGGAAGGGCTGCGATCCACTCGGTAGCAATAACAGTCGCGGAGCCTTAGGCTCCACCGTATTGCCTCGCGGGATTACGTCCGACAATCAGCTGTCAAACGATATTTGCACATGTATAGTAGCAAAACTTCCATAGAAAAATCATTTTCAGCAGACACGTATTTTTCACTTTTCCGGGAAATTTTTAAAATTTTTCTTTCCCTAAGAATCTTATTCGGACTATTATGAACATTAAAAAAAATTGTCAAATCGGTTCACACATTTTCAAGTGATGTGGTTACCAACCAGCGTTGCCAGACGTCCCGATTTTTAAATCAAAATTAAATGTCCCGCACGGGACAGGCTCAGTCCCGCTTTTCGGGGATAATTCGATCGTTCGTAAATAATTATTCTCTTGCAATTTGTAACACTCACTCCTCAGACTATTGTTTGAAACGCCATTTTTTTCTAATGAATAAAACTTTTTTGATTTTGATTTCTGTTTTTTTTATTTTTTTTATTCAGAAGACGAATAAAACTCAACTATTTAATGATAGGGTAAATCTGATTTAAAATATCATATTTTTATTAAAATACATTTTCTATGGCTATTTTTGCTATCTATTGTCACGTAAACGTAATTTGAACTCAAATAAAAAGATAAATATTTAAAAACTTCTGATTATATACGTTTTTTTACTATGTCCCGCTTTCGACGAAAGAATCCCGCTTTTTTCACTCAAAAAGTTCCAAAATCCCGACTTGGCAAAAAAAAAATCTGGCAACGCTGTTACCAATGAACAGCATTTCATTTTTATTATATAGATTATGTAACATTACGTTGCAAAATTGATCTCCACGAAAAGCATTTTTATTTTAACGCGATAATGTATAGCCTATGTCCATTCTAAAGGTCCGTTCTAAATATTGGAGAATTTCTTTTAAATCGGATAACTAAGCAGTTACGGACATTGCCTCCTACACCCAGAGATACAAACTTTACCTCTTTATAATATTAGTATAGATTAGTGCTCATTAACCTTTTAGTGATGAGGAACCATTTGACAAAATTGCCAGGGACTGTCAACTGGCTGGAATTAATTATACAGTAAATGTAAATGAATATAGGGTTAGGATGGCTTCGCGGACCACTTCGAGTGCTTCCAGGGACCACCAGTGGTCAACGGACCACAGGTTTAGAACCAGTGGTATAGATTAGGCAACTAAAGACAGTCGAAAAATTTGAGTAGCTTAGAAAGAACAAAAGTATGGCTTACTGATTTCATTGACTTAATTTGTTTTGTTTTACTTGACGTACTAGTGTAAAATACAGGCATGAAAGTAGATATTTTATAGAGAGGAGGGTGCAAAAATTGAATTAATAATAATAATAATAATAATGCGTTTAACGTCCGTTTCTCGACTTTATGTCATAACAGACGCCATTCGCACCATTACTATTTTTTCATCCACCACTTCCCGTTTTTTTCTACATTTTTTACAACTTCAACTTATGTAATAGCAATGGGCGAATGAAGGAATTATAGGAAATTAGGATAAGGTAGGTAATTTTTGAACTAGGAGTTTGATAGGTAATCGTCCATGGCCTCAAATAAGGAACCATCTCGATATTTATCTGAAATTAATTGAGGGAAACCATGGAAAACCTCAATCAAGATGGCCGGTACAGGAATTACCGTTTCTCGGCGAGAGGCAGTAGGAAAATGTCCCAGCCACATCTGCCCCCGCCGGGATACGAACCCGGTACCTCCCGAATGCGAGTCTAGTGCTGTCACCACTACTCTACCCAGCTCGGTGCAAAAATTGAATTATTAGCGCATTGAAATATAGAATAATAATTTATGTAGGAAATCACACATTTGGTTGTCCTGTGAAGATTCCTAAAAATCATAGGCGGCGGAAGACGTGGGCGACGTAGGCCACCTAGGCGGTTCGAAGGGCCTCGTGTCTCGAAGATTTATGCATTGCTTTAAAGCCTAAACTAAATAATGGTGAAATTCAACATCGACGTTGGTTGGTTTATTCAAATTCTCAAAATAAAGTTTTTTGTTTTCTATTATTCATAGGGTAAATGCGTTGGATTTATTTAAAAAAACACAATTGGCTTCATTACTTTTATTTTAGACCACGATAAATATTATTGTGTCGGATTTTGTCGTATTTTAGTTAAGAAACATGTTTAACTTTAATTTAACCTAATTTTCTCGCAATTTTACACTGTTTTTGACAAAAAAAAATTACGTAACATTTGCCGAGACCCCCTCTCCCTACGCGAGATTAGGCGACATTCGGCTCGACCCCCTCCATGCCCCCCTGAACACAAGAATATAGTTTGAATTTTTATGAATAAAAATTTGATAGTTTCAACTGTGTTTTATTTTATAAAATCCGTCTTCCTGCGCCACCAGAGGGCTTCGCAAGATGTACCTTGCCCACACCAAATTTAGGTCTTGCCACTGATTAAAATATGCTTTAAGAATTATATTCACTATTCTCAGACAAATTTACAAAATAAGTAGATTTATAATAATAATAATAATAATAAATTTATTGCACAAAAGAATACATAGTACATATGTGACGTCGCAATGGTACAATTTAAAAATTATAATTTAAAAATTCAGTTATGTCATAAAAACAATGACTATTTAAGAGTATTTTGACAGATCTCTTGAACTGGTTAGGGGGCTGCTTTTTTATAGCAACAGGCAGTTTATTAAACAATTTGAAGCACAAATAATTAAAACTGTTTTGTGTAGCACTATGTTTGTGCAACGGTAAACATAAGAATTCTTTATTTCGTGTGTCATGCGAATGCCCGTCAATGTTTATGAATCTTACCAATATTTTCTTCGGCATATATCAAATTGCTATATATATGTATAGGCATGGTACTGTCATTATTTTCAATTCAGAGAAGATAGGTCTGCAATGGGTCCGATGTGACACTTTGGTAATCACTCGAAGAGCCATTTTCTGCAAAACAAAAACGCGTTTAGCTGAAGGCGAACCTCCCCAGACTAAAATTCCGTATTGGATTCGAGAATGTATCAGACCAAAATATGCAGTTCGAGAAGCCACTATAGAAGAAGTTTCTGCAACCCGTCTAATGGCAAAAATTGCGGAAGATAACTGATTACATAAATTTTCAATATGATTGTCCCATTTAAGACAGGGGTTTAGAATAAAACCTAAGAATTTAACAGTCTTGTTCGCGTCATAATTTCTTAGTTTGAAATTTATGCTTTCAGTTTTATCTACATTTAAAGTTAATTTGTTGGCAGTAAACCACTCCAGAGCCCTTGACTGAACATCACATGAAGTATTGTCGGTCGATAGTATAAAATGTATTGATTTTATCTTTTTTAATTACGCTATAGCTACTGAAAATGCAGCTAAAATAATTATTATAATAGTTCTACATTTCATTATTCCTTCACTTCATTTATTACTACAAACTTGAAAATAAGTGAGATTCTCTTAGAGCCTTTCCTTTAATAGATATTTAATGTACAATTAATTACTGTTAGCCATTGGTAGTCTGTAATTATTAATTATATTTTACAGAATGAGAGGATACTAATTTCGAAAAGTGCATATAATGTATTTAATGTACATATCAGGGACACGCGTCTAAAATAGCAACGTCACGTCAGAGAATGGTTTTATTCATTTTAAATAAGACACATATTTAAAAAAAAATGAATCCAATGATTGTATTTGCCGTGACCTAAATAATATGCTCAGATATCATCTCACAGTACTTGCACAGTTTTCACGGATGAACTTATTTTGTGGTCAGAAGGAAATAAACAACGTTCACCACATTCTGTGAATCGAGTTGGCTAGGTTCGTAAAATAATGCATATTTTGTATCAATCGCATTAAGGCTGTCGGAACGCTCTGAAGTTAAGTCACACTACGAGGCTAAAAATGCTGGTGCAAGGGTGCCGCTGTCAGTTGATTATTCTAAATTTTGGAAATATTTTGAAGATTTAAAAATCGTTTCCGAAAATGCAAAGTCACTTTAGGTTTGTGATGGAACAATTTTGTGAAATAAATACGAATAAGGTCGTAGTATGACATTGAAAACGTGTGTTTTTTGGCACAATTAATGCCAACTTTTTTCTAGTAAATCGTAAATAAAGTACAAAAGTAGTCCATTAGAGACCTAGATTTGTTCTTTATTTTTCTTATAGGTAGAGAAAGAATTTTTGCAAAATGTTGACGAATAAGTCTACAATCAGCTATCAGCCCAAGCCGTATTTTTGGCTTAAATTCAGAGCGTTCCGACAGTCTTAAGAGGTGTACGCTCAGTGCATTTTATTAACAACTAGCTGCAACCCGCGACTACACACGCGTAGTGACAACAGTAGTGGAGCTTTTGGCTCCGCCGCTCTCAGCAGGACCTAAAATACATAAAAAAATATAACAGCTAAATTTCAAGTTCATAAGAATTATAGATTAAAAATTGGAATGTATGGATTGTTGATACCCTCGTACTTCCCCCTCTTTCCACTTCTTAGAAGACGATTTTAGGAGAACCCATTTTTAATGGATCTCTATATAACATAAGAGACATCCCTATCAAATTTCAGGTCTGCAGAATTTATAGCTCTAAAACGGGAATTTTATATCTGCCCACGCAGAGTCCTTGGGGAGTGAATTTCTTCAAAATCCGTTCTTAGCGAATTTCTACTCAACAAAAGAAACATGCCTGACAAATTTCAAGTCTGAAGGTCAAATAGTTCCGGAGATATCGTGATGACCTGTCAGTGACCCCCCATCAAGGTTTTTTTTTGAGACAAAAGGTAGCCTATGTCCGTCCTTAGGGAAAAGGCAACAGACAGACTTTCAGGTTCTTACAGAAAAAATATGTAACCCAAAAACTCAAAGAGCTCAGTTAGCCCGACTTATGGTATCTTTTAGAAATGCAAAAGGAATCAGTTTAAACAACAAAAATAATTGCAATTTTAGTCAGTTCCATTTATCTTTCGAAGAAAGTATTTTAATATAAAAGTAAAATAAAAAAGTACATTTTATTTAATTGTACAGAAGAGAAATTTGTTATAGCAATTATAAAAAAAGCAAATATATACATTTATATTACCTAGTATAAATTTGTTGAATGTTTTCTGTAATTACTCTTATATTAAAAACCTGTTAAAAGAAAGTATAATGTTATTGTTAATATTGTTACATATTTACAGTATTACACTAATGATCGAGTCACTTCGACATAAATTTGGTCTTAGCAATTTAAGCACGTAAAAAAATAAATATAAATACAACTAAGAACGACTAAACATAAAATAACTTTTTATAGACCAGTCGACAACTACTTTTTAGCAGCAATAATTTCAGACAAGCTGGAATAAATTTTAAGCTGTTTACTTAGAACTCAGAAAATATATATTAAACCCGAATTTAACTACCATGCTAAAATGATCAAAATTTTATTTTTTCCCTAATATGAATAAATATCTAAAAATTGATGGGTTCTAGCGAAAACATTTTTTGTACAAAATTAAATTACATAAAATTTCCTACAAAAATTGTGGAACCATTTTCATTAGCTCAGGAAATAAAACGGAATAATGAATTACATAGTTTTAAAAAAAATCTTGTTATGTAGATTTTATTTGAAACAAAAAAGGGAGCAGATGGTGGTAATGGTAGTTAAAAGGGTACGATGCCAAGCAAGTATTAAATTCTCATATCAAGACTTTTGGTGGCTAACAGTTATTTTAAACGACGTATCGACTGGTCTACTATGTAAAAAAAACCTAGATATTTGGGATCACAAATATACAATCATTTGCCTGCTAACATTAAAAATGTTGTACTTTAAAAAAAGTTTACAAGAAATCTTATTGGAAAGTGATATTATCATTTTCCGGTCTTTCTTGACGATAATAATTTTTAAAATTGTACATTTTGTATAACAATTGGGTTAGAGTATCTGTATATATCTATTGTACATGTGTTTTATTTTTTGAGGAATTAAAAATACGTTTAAAATCACTCTTCATTCTTTAGAGTACATTCTATTTTTTTTATAACTTTTAACGACGCTTCTTTCTAAGGATTTCTCGTAGCGAAAAATCATTTAAAGAGCTACCGCCGCTGATCTACAGATTAACCCGTGCTTAGGAAAAGCAAACTGTGGCTGTGTGTGTTATCGAGGTTGCGATATTTTTTTAGAAGTTTCAACTGTATACTCGGCAAAGTTACGACAAATTGACTATAAATATTATCTGAGATTTATTAAAACAGCACTTAGTTCTAATTGTTATACATGTTACAGATTATTACGAACGAGAAATATTTCAATAATACATTAATAATACTTTACGTTAATGCATAATTTCACGCGAAATATTACAGAATCCTGTTTTTCTAATGTAGTAATTATTATTAAAGAGTATTTTAATGAAGTGGGCTTTTTCATTTATAATAAAAACAACCATTTTTTTAAACAGAATTGAACCTCTTTAAAAAAACAGTTAAGTGCGAGCCGAACTCGCATGGAGAGAGTTCTGTACTATTCAATATTCTAGGGTTACAGTGTTCGATATTATCGATGTTGACAGAAAAAATTATGGTCCAATATTTTTTTCATACATTTATACCTCTGTTAGTTTAGTAGAAACTTTGAAATATGAAATTTGGAATATACATTCCTTTCACAATTTAGATACCCACTAAGTAAGAATTTTTCAAAATTCCACCCTTAAGCGTATATGATCTTTTTATACAAGATTTAATCATCCTCTCAACACCCACTAACATACGATTTTGAAATTTTTATTCCAAAGAAAGGATTTTTTAAAATTCCACCCTTAATACGTCGGCTTTAAGAATACTTCTGTCTCCAAATATGAAAACCGCAAATTGTTTGGCGATATGTTTACCGGAGACCTGAAGCTATATAAGCACACATGTTGCCGGCTCCCCGTGTGATCCATTTGACCCCAAAGGGGGTGAAAAGTGTTAAATTAATTAAAAAAAAAAACATTTCTTTGAAGCAAAATTTTGAAAAATACTTTTTAGTGGCTGTCTAAATGATTAAATCTGTAAAAATACATTCATTATTTTATACCCCCTTAGGAATGGAACGGACCACAAAGAGGTTCGGCAACATATATTTTTTTATAGCTTAGGGTCTCAGGTTAACGTATCACAAAACAGTTTGCGATACTCATATTTTGCATACAGAAGTACTCGTGGCACCTGCATTAAATCTTTAAATCTGAATATTTACATTATCTCTACTTCCCTACTAATATTATAAATGTGAATGTAAAATTTTTTTTAATAAAAAATATCCTATGCCCTTTCTAATACATCTAAGAATATGTGTACAAAATTTCATGACAATCGGTTGAGTAGTTTTGGCGTGAAAGCGTAACAAATCCCTACTAATATTATAAGTGTGAATGTAAAGTTTGTTACGCTTTCACGCCAAAACAAGTCAACCCATTATCATGAAATTTTGTACACATATTTTTAGATGTATTAAAAAAGACATAGGATACTTTTTATTAAACAATTTTTCTTAATAAAAAGTACCCTATGTCCTTTCTAATGCCATTAAGAATATGTGTACAAAATTTCATGATAATCGGTTGAGTAGTTTTGGCGTGAAAGCGTAACAAACAAATTATAATATTAGGCAACTTATGTAATCGTCCAATATTAATTCTATAAGAAAGTTCACTACAGCATAATAATCAAATAAATTCGAGCGAACGAACGGAGTGAGTGAGTGAGTAATGAAACAAATAATTATAAATTTGAGCGAACGAACGGAGTGAGTGAGTGAGTAATGAAACAAATAATTATAAACTCTGGCGAACGTACGGAGTGAGTGAGTAATGAAAGAATCCTAACTATTAAAAGCGTGGGCGGAGCCGCGGGGAGCGGCTAGTTAGTTTATAAAACTTAAGCGTGAGTTAAAAGTGAAGTGGACGACGTAAACAACAAATTGGTGAGAAATAAATAACAAACCATGTCCTTCTCTACTTGATGTTGACTACATCTCTTCAATGCTAGATCTATCATCTCCAATGGATTATTAATTATTCTCAAGGTTCTGATTATCAGATTACCTTGATTTTTTAATAAAAAGTTCAACGAACTAATTATGAGACAGATAGAACTTCGTTTCTTCCTAGTGTTTAGTGTTTACATACAAAGCAATAAATTTTATAAAACGTTTAACTTTTGCAATCTCCATTTTAACCGACGTTATCAATTCGACATGTAATATTCTCAGGGATTCAAAATATGTTTATATGTTAGACTGTAGGAGCTCCCTAGCGAAATTCACAAATTTTGTGATTGTATTATGTATGTTTGGCCACGTTTGTCTCCAAAACTACTGAGATCACATAAAATAGTTGCTTTTCGTGCCTTGTTAGTGATGATAAAATGACCAGTTTCGCAGTAATGTGTCAAGTAAACAAAATGCGATCTTACCAATTCGACAATAATTTCCAAAAGCGACCTTTATTCTTCAAGATGAACAGATATAGTATGCGACACCAAGCAGGCGTCGTTTTCGCAATCAACCCATATGATGCAACATGGAAGCACACACAGAATATGACAAATGTCAGTTATGTTATAGGAGGTATGTGCAAAAAATGTAGTATGTAACGCCAACGTAATGCTTTTATAACTCGTGTGACTGTAAAAAGTAGCTGAGGCTCGTTTTTACAAAATATCACTACTTGCATTACAATCTAGGTACATAAACTACTATTTTATCATTTTATCCTTCTGAAATCGTTGTAAGCAATGTCATTATGAATGGTTTTCACACTTAATTAATTATTAAAGAATAACTTTTGTCAATGTCATATATTTTTTTGCAAAAGGACAACATTTCTGATATTTTTCACAAGCTGTATGCGTTTTTGAAGGCCATTATGGTAATTATTCTCATACCAAAAACATAATTGTGAAAAAAGCGTTAAGTTTGATACATATAGAACAAATGAGTTTGCCGACTTTGCCGGAAAAAACAAGTGAGATCTAAGAAGGTACCAAGTTTTCACTTAGCAAGTTTACATACAAGAGTTATTTATTTAAAATATAAAACTGGGCACATCCTTAGATCCCACTCATTTTTTTGGCGAAGTCGGCAAACTACTTTGTTTAATGCATTAAACTGGCTCATTTTTCATATTTATGTTTTTGTGGGATTTCAATAATTTTTGTAAAGTTATATTCTTAATTCTATTTGCATATTATCTAGACACATATTATAATTATATTCCGTACTTTATTATACAGTCAAAGCCCTCTAAGTGCACAGCTCGGAACCGAGGCCCATCCTTTAAGTGCACACTTCCCCTACGATCTTTTTCATCCCCACTCTTCTAACTCCTATAGCTCAATCAGATGCTCTCTCTCTCTGCGCGAAACATTGCGCAGAATTTAAAAATGAGTTCAAACTCAAACTGTTTACAATCATATGACATGTGTTGACATAAGCGCGCTTACGGTCGCACGTGATTGGTCGCAGATTATTCGAAGTGGGGGCTGGGGAACGTGCACTTAGAGGGCGAGTTCGTGTGCAGTAAGAGAGCGTGTGCATTTAGAGAGCGTGCACTTAGAGGGCTTTGACTGTATCATGGTATATACCTACGGTGAGCAAATCCCGACCCGCGGGCTCACGAAGAGTTTCTATCCGGCCCGCGAGATCTTTAGAAGAAATTATAAATACATTTTTCGATGTACTTTTTTAATATTATTATAAATATTAAATGCACATAGCAACAAGTATGTTCATAATTTAGTACTAATGTTAAAACTAATATCTATTAAAGCATCTTTCACTTTAAATGTCCGCACTCAAAACAACGATAACAGAGATAAATGGAGTAATTAACTTTTTTTTTATAATTTTATATTTGCAGACTAAAAAGTTACAGGTCACAAGAAGGAGTTAATTAACTACTACGGCGGAAAAAACATAAAATTTATTCTGGCCCATCTTGTAAAAAATGTCCACCCTATACAACACTGCATTATTATACGACTGGAAGCAAATAGTCTTCGCACGACCGGTTGATCCATTCGAGTCGATGCTCCTAGCACCGGCTAGATGCTTATGAAATATGATGATCTATCAGTGAGTGTCCAAAATTGTGATTTTTGGAGACTCGTACATTGCAAACTATTCCACCTAGGTCCTAGAAATTTGGATTATTACTTCTTTTAATCCTCCTGAAATAAATCAATCCTGTAACGTAACTATAGTCTCGGAGATAGAGAGAGGTCGAAAAGGGCTCGAAATGGTTCGTGTAAATGTAGTGCACAGTGCTTTGCGAGAACTTGACCGGCGTACTTCATGCGCTATGATAATAAAATACAAAAAACCCGGGTCGCAGTGCCCAAATCCTGCCGACAATATAGTGTATTTGCTAATACAGGCAGTGCAGTTTTATTATGTGAACCTAAGTTTGCTTTTGGGAAAAATTAAAAATTTAACCCTTAATACACCCCTTAAAACATTTTTGTTTTTAATTGCAATATTATTATCAATCGAACATCTACACCAAATTAAATACACCTTTCAGTAAATAAATCATTATAGCTGCAAATTAGTATTTTCAAAAAATGTGTAAGTCCGGTCCTGTTGGGCCGATTTTATTAAAATTTTAGGGGAACTTTTTAATTGCCACTGAAAGGTTAAATTTCAATTTAGAAACGATTCGGTCGGATGGCGGGACCTAGGGGTCGGACCAACATTTCTCGACGTTTCATATCATTCTAAAAACATTTTAAAAAATGATGCCAAGTTGCTTAGTATGATATGAAACGTCGAGAAATTTTGGTCCGACCCCTAGGTCCCGCCATCCGACCAACGCCAATAGTGTATGTTGCCATATGGCAAATACACTAATAAATAAATCACAATCCATGGGAACTGACTAGTAGGATTAAGTATTGTTAATTGCTATAAAAATACTATGTTTACTGCAGAAAATGCGGATAAAACCTCGAACTTCGCCATGCTGCTGTGCGTGTCTTCACGCTTCAGCAACCGTGCAATCCTCGACCAAGACACAAGATGCGGGGCGCGCCTCGCGGTGCACCGCGCTTACTGCAATCGATAAGATGCATACCACTGGACAATCACTGAAATACAATATAACGAACCTCAATATAACGATTTCCTCGATTTAACAAATATTTCGAAATCTCCTAGACTGCCCGTAAGAGTTAATGCAAAATATACCTCTACATTACGAATACTTTTTGTCAAAAATCTCTTTATAACGAATTTTCAATCATTGCAGAATATAAATAGAAAGCATAATTTACCTCTATTTAACGATTTTTGCCAGCTTATAACCTTTACATAACGTATCCTACCAATCAATCACACAAAATTCCACAATAACAACAACAATTCATGTCTCGACAGGGTCAGACACGTTAAGTTTATCGTAAGACAAACATTGTTGCTTGATGTAAAGTAATGTAAACACTGCTGTTGGTCACTGTTGTCAGTAAATTTAAGGTTGCAGCGGCTGAGAAACCAAAAAAGGTGTTCCTTAACCGTCGCAGAGAAACGAATACTCATTAGGTATGCAGATGAGAATCCTACAAAGAAAAAATTAGACATCGCTAAAGAGATTGAAATTCTCGGAAGTACATTGGCCACAATTTTAAAGTTTAAAGATAAGATATAACGTCTCTTACCAATCAATCACACAAAATTCCACAATAACAACAACAATCCATGTCTCGATAGGGTCAGACACGTTAAATTTATCGTAAGACAATAATTGTTGTTTGATGTAAAGTCATGTAAACACTGCTGTTGGTCACTGTTGTTAGTAAATTTAAAGTTGTCATGGCTGAGAAACGAAAAAGGTGTTCCTTAACCGTCGCACAGAAACGAAAAATCATTAGGTATGTAGACGAGAATTCTACATTGAAAAAATTAGACATCGTTAAAGAGTTTGAAATTCCCGGAAGTACCTACATTGGTCACAATTTTAAAGTTTAAAGATAAGTTTACAAAAGAAAATGGGGTTTCTTACCTTGTCAAAACGAATCTTAGACCAACTTAACCTCTGTATAACAAACTTCATTATAACGAATTACTACTTGGTATAACGAATATTTTCTAATTCCCTTCAGTTCTGTCATATCGAGGACGAGAACTGTATACTCCGTATTAGTGAATGACTAAATGCGCAAAATACGTCTAGAAATAAAAAAGTCCACCTCCTTCAAAAAAAGCCACAGAAAGCGTAAAATGATATAGGTCCCAGGTCGACGCCAATTTTGAACTGTAATTTTTAATGGTTCTATACTTTTATTAAATTGGCACCGACCTCAAAACTTTATTGAAGTTAAACTTCTTTTGGTACTGTATAGGGTGAAATTGATTCCTGAGATTGACAATGTAACGAAATGTTGCAATATATGTATATCGTATACTATAACATTAAGCTACAACTAATTTTGTTTGTTTAGTGTATGCTTAAATTTATTTACTTAACTTTATAGATATTTGTAAACCTTCAGATATATTTTGCTGCCTAGTGGATACGCACCTTTAATCATGGCGCGTGGGGTCACTAACTCGTGATGCTTCATAGACGCCGTTACCGCCTTGCAGTTTGTAAACGCGTCGGCCCGACGACCAAACGTTGTACAGTTGGTCATCGTTTGCTTGTCATGGTCCTGAAACAAAATTGTCTTTTATTTTTAATTTTAGTAAAAAAAAAATAATTATTGATGATGTTCCTCTCTAATATCAAAAATATTAGCGACCAGTCTTACGCGATCTCAGTTGTATTGAAATTATTTTATACACATTAATTTTAAATCTAAGTTAATTTTGGTCTCCTAGAAGTTGTCATCCTTATTGTGATTTATTTAGTTTTTAAATTACCGTTAATAAATGAATACTTCTCTGTTGCCATTTGCAACGTTCGTTTTTTAAAATAATAATGTTCAAGGCATATGCAGTGAGAAAACATAAGTCTTTTTGTCTTGTAGCCAGAGGTACACTTTTTGAGGGGAGTAGGTTTTTTCCCTCAGAAAGGGTATAACATTTTTTTTTATTTACTTTTAAAATATACTTTGATGAACGAATTCCATTCATTGTATTTAAATAGCAGTGCTGTCTCTTTCCACTGTAGCGAAAAAAGAGTAGCCTTGATTGAGTAAGTTTAAGATTGAGTCGCTTAAGTAGCTTTGGCTTATATAATATGGTCAAAATATTACATTGTTATAACATGATGAACAATACCTAATAATATTAATAAATATTGTTATATATAATATACATAATAGGAAAAGTGCTAAAGACAAATCTATAATTGGATATTCAAATGTTTATTTAGAATATAAATAAAACCCGTATGAAAATGTTTTTTTTTAATTTTTTGAAATAGATATCTCTTGTAAGACAAATCGTCGATTGTTATTGACTATAAACATTTGAATATTCCATTAACAGTTTCTGAAGTATTATATTTTAAATGTTTGCTCATGAATGAAGCATTGTTTTATTTCGACTGTACATTTCACATATGTAAATGAATTACATAAAGTTACTAGACTGTGTCGGCTAAGGTCTGGACGAGGAAATTATTAATGAGAATAATTATTATTATTGTTATATTATTATTAATTAAAACATTTTCATAATCAATTTGAGTTAAAAAAAAACATTGCAATAAAGTCAATAAGATTTCAATTTTGTATTAAATTTATCAACATCATCTTTAAGGGTGTGAAAGTTATTTTCTTCAAAGTATTATTATCTCATCAAATAATGATTCATATACGTTATTAACAAACATGACAATTTTAAAGATTTTACATAATAATTCGTAAAAAAACATCACGTCACCTAAGTATTCATTTGTTCACATTAACTTTTATGGATTCTGTTACACTGCAACAAAAAATAATTTCTAATGTGAGTAATTTAATCTTTAAAGTTGGAGATTATATTGCAACTGAAGTAAGCTCTTACATTTTTATATATTTAGGTATGGTTGTTCTATTCGGCTTTGCCAGAGTAAAATTTAAAATACCTGAGTTTCACTGACGCTAAAATCAGTGAAACTAGCATTTTAAATTTCACTGATACTAAATAGCGATATTATAACGAAAAAAGTTCCCTTCTGGGAAAAAATATAAAATATTAATATAAAAACTTTAAAGCATTAATATTTTAGCTTATGAAAAATTGAAAATCCTATAGAAATTTAATTTTGATTGTAATATTTACGAACAGAATATTAATATAAAGATTACCCTAGTGGTAATAAATACCTTTTTTCACACTAGTGCGTAAAGTAAAACAATAATGCTATTTTAGAGTCGCGTTTTAAATTCATACGAGAAGCAAAGTAGGCGCTGAATAGTTCATATAGATACTAACTAGCGGTTTGCCCACGACTTCGTCCACGTGGTATAGATAGTACCCGCTGTTTTTTATACAGGTGAGTCATTTTTATCCTCGGATGAGAATATCTCCCCTAGACTATAGAAAATCAAAAAATGATCCGAGTGAAAGTTGTAGGGTTGTAGGGTTTGCAGACAGTAACCACCCCCCACCTCCTCACCCCTTCGCGGGGGAGGGGGTGACTTTTTATTTTCGAATAGAATACCACAATTTTTATTGTAGATTATGATTCTTGGCACAAAAAGAAGCATCTTTTGTCTTTTTTTTTATTACCCACATTTTCATCACTAACTCTGCTTTAAAAATTTCGATTTTGAAATTTTTTTTTTTTCAACTCGAGAATGGGGAACTTTAGAAGGAAATAAGGATAAATCGATATGAATTTTTTCCAAAATTTACTGTGGAAATTCCGGTGCAACAAAACATTTGCATTTTTTGAGAAAAATTTTTGAGAAAAATTGTATCAATTTTTTGCGACATTCTGAGCACTTTTTGTTCCTTGTTGTTTTCTTCTAAACTTTACCATTCTCGAGTTAAAAATTCAAAAAATTCCAAATTTGAAATTTTTGAAGCAGAGTTAGTGACAAAAAAGTGGGTGATAAAAAAAATGTTTCAGACAAAATATCCTTCTTTTTGTGCCAAGAATCATAATCTGCAATAAAAATTGTGGTATTCTATTCAAAAATAAAAAGTCACCCCCTCCCTCTGCAAAAGGTGTCCCCCTTCCAACCCTACAACTTTCACTTGGACCATTTTTTGATTTTCCATAGTCTAGAGGAGATATTCTCATCCGAGGATTAAAATGGCTCACCCTGTATACAATGCACCCCCACCGCGTTCGGATAGACGTGTTCAAAACAGAGTCGAACATGTATTTCTTTATTTTCTAAGACCAGTATTTTTTCCGGAGTCTCACTCTATTAGCTAAGCAAATTCAGAAATACAGCGTATCCCGCTTTACCTGTCTGTGAAGTGCCATCACAATCGCTTCAACCGTTTCGAGGATTTTTCCGGACAAAAAACAATTTTTACATCCACAATTAAGTTAGCAGGAAAGTGGACAAAATTTCCAATGTAATTTTTACATCTTTTTAACTTTTACACAGTAACCCCACATATTTCCGGGATAAAAAGTAGTCTAAAATAATCTTTGAAAAGTTCTCTATCTGTAAATGAAGGTCTGGTCACAATCGGTTCAGCCGTTTCGTTGATTAGTTCGGACAAGCAGACAGATAAACGATATTTCAATTGATGAAAGCTACAAAAGGTAAAAGCACTGATAGTCGTATTCTTGACCGAGCTGAATATTTAACAAGCGCTGTTGATTTTTTAACTGCATGTATGATATAAAGTAATACTATTTATATATTGTGTTAGCGTTTTTTTTAAATACAAACAATTTAAAATATTGATTAAATTCGCAATAATTGAACACGACCTACTATAAAATGGTCGCCTTGTCCTTTCAATGTAGATACATATTATATACCTACTTTATTTATGCATAGTACCTATGTAAAAGTCAGTGTTCTTTCTTGAACTCTACTGATTGGCAATTATTTATTTTCAACAGTTAAATGAAAGGGAAAAAATATTTGTCATGTCAAATACATAGGTATTTTATTTAAACATATATCCGGTTTCTGATAATATTACTACCCATTAGTCCTTATGTAATAACAGCTAGAAAGTTGAAATTTTGCATAGTTTCTAGAAATGCGAAAAATTCTATCCCTGGGAAAATCAAAAATGGTACCTGTGAGTCTAAGAGTTTCCATTAAAAAAAATCAAGTTTGCTTGACCGTCGCTCTTCCTAATAAAACTGTTTTCTATGATTTATATTGTTTTTGTTAATATTGTATTTTATAATATTATATTTTGTAATATTATATTTTATTTTTAATAGTCAGTACTGACATAAATTGAAACTTAATGATACATGTTCACAAGAATAAAGATTTATCTTTAAATATTAATACTTTTTTAAATATATGTATAAAAAATATTTTACGTATTTCAATGCTAGTCAATAACCCCTTTCATTTATAAAATTTAATCGTTGATATATTATATAATACGTAAGCTTTCAGAACAATTTAATTTCTACAAATTATTTCAAACCTCCGTACTGTAAAATCGTCATTTTTGAGATGCTTCGACCTTCTTTCAAACCAGCGTATTGTTCTGCTCAAAATACAGCAACACATTGATGACTATCTGTCCACAGAAACCGACCGTATCTCCTGTGCAATATTGTGTGTTGACCTTTCCAATAGGTTCTGTGTATTTTGCAACTAATTTTATTAAAGACATTGAAGAGTTCATTTGTATTGCGAGCATAGAAACCTTGGTTTAACACGCCCGTTACTTATTATTATTATTATTATTATTATTATTATTTACTGAGAAATGATTGATACGTACATTGGCTTAGCATGGTGACGGAAAATATGCATATTTTTTCTTAACATTTGGTATATTATTACGTCCCTCAAATGATTGACTATGGCCAATCCTATATGTATTTCTTTTTCACTGGTGTCTAATAAGGCTACAAGTAGGCCGTTTTATGAATTTGTTTATTAGTAAGGTATGTTGTAAGCACAGTTTTAGTAACACGAACTAAAAAATACCTACATTTCATAAAAATTATGTTTCTGTATTAGACCAGGGTCGAAAAAAAATATAGTAGGATGAAACCCATTGGAAAAGGTAGAGAATATAACAAAAATGAAAGGAAAAATAATTTACGGTCGATCTGAGGTCGGGAAGGGGAAGGGGGTGAGTTTTTAAGGGTAAAAAACGGTTTGTCTCGATTTCCGGCAAAACTATGAAAAAAAGTTAAATGGCAAAGTTGTAGGTAATAAAAATATCTACAGCTTTTTTTTTTGTTTTTGCACTTTTTTCACATAACCTCAAAATTTATGTGAAAAATTCAAATAACCAAGTTTTTGGTTTTTTATTTTTATCTTTTGCAAAAAAATTAATTTTTTCACGAAATTTGGTGAAAACTTACCTTTTTATGTCCCAAACACACAGTCATTTTTTTTTATTTAAAATATTCATTTTTTCACCTTATTTTGATTTAATATCGGAAAAGCACCCTAATTTTCAATCGAAAATTCTCACGTCAAAATATCTGCTTTTTTTAAAAAGTCGGTGGGCTTTTTGTTCGTCGAAATCTCTACTTTCTGATGGTATGAAAAAAAATATACATTACTACGGTAAATGTTCTCAGAAAATGCAAATAAGTTATCTTAAAATAGCAATAAATAGGCATTTATACGCATATAATCTTATAAATTATATGCGTAGATGCCTATTTATTGCTATCGACCGTAAATTATTTTGCCTTTCATTTTTGTTATATTCTCTACCTTTTCCAACGGGTTTTATCCTACTATAATTTTGTTTCACTTTTTACCATTTTCAACAAGTCTATCAACCCTAGTGCAAATCAATTGTTTTCTATACGCTCTCAAACAAAATATTCCTATTTTTAAAATTCATTGGGAAAATCATTCTACCAAGTCGACGTTTATTAAAAAAGTATACACCTGAGTACGAATGAACATTGGATTTGTGTACTCATTTTATTGTGTATGTGCACCTTTACAATTAAGAGCATCATCTAACCAATAATATTATAGGTTAACAATACACTATAAAGAGATTAAAATTTGTTTACGTAATAGCAAAATAAAAGACTAGTTTCAATAGCGTACACGTAGCATAACGAGAAAGATGATTTTTGGTGCGATCTTAGTGTAAATTTTTTATAATATATTAGGTAACTATAGTGGCTCGGTCCGGCTTCGCCCGAATTTATGGATTACCTATTAATACAGCGAACTTTCTTATAGAATTTTTTATTTTTTTTTATTTATCTATGATATTCATTTGTATGGTATGGTCAATTTTAATCTGAATTAAAGCCTAAGGTAACTAACATATTTAATTGGATAAGGAACCATGTTGGTCAAAATAACTTTGACAATAACTTATTTTTTCTGAGCAGATTTTTTAAATGTGAAAATGGTTACTGTCAGTAGTTCTTTTACTTTTTTGGCGACGGAATCCTTTGGAAACACTAAATATTTTACGGAGCCCTAAAATAAAACCTGGTTTTATGCTCATTCTTTAATAAAAATCATAAAAAAATAAGTTCTTCACGTAACACTGTATTGATTCCACTAGAAATTTATAAAATTGTTTCCATTTAATAGGAGGTATGAAGTTGTCATTTTTATTTTTGACCAACTGTTTAAATCGGTGTTTCGTTCCTTAGGTTGATATTATTGCGGTGGAGCCCTCGCGGAGGTCTAGTGGAACCCCAGGGCTCCTCGGAGTACACTTTGAGTATGGTTGCTTAAAATATGCTGTCGCGAGCTTTTCTGTAGGTCTTTTTAATACCTACAATACTGTAATACAATAATTTAATATATCTCTTATTGTTTAATCAGCGCTCTAAAAGCGTTTTTTTCCGATATGATTATAATACAACGAAATTTCTTTACTATCTTTAAATTTAACATGAATGCATTTATACACATAAACCTTCCCGAGGAGATTTTCTAAATGATGATGAAAACGACATCAAAATCCATTTTGTATTTCAATTATAGTATCACCTCTTTTAAATAATGCAAGTAGATTAGACAGGAAGTGAGGCATAAGATAACAATTTAGTATTTGCTCTCTTTAATGATCTACGTTTGGGCAACAATTTGTGCTTTCTTCAGGATCTACAAAAAATGTACAGTAATTACTGTACATTTTTTGTAGATCCTGAAGAAGGTACAAATTGTTGCCGAAACGTAGATCATTAAAGAGAGCAAATACTAAATTGTTATCTTATGCCTCACTTCCTGTCTAATCTACATCCATTTTGTAGTTTAAAAGAACAAAGCGAGCAGACAGACGCGGATAGTGACTTTGTTTTTTACTATTTAACGATTAGAGAAAATATATTCTTTAACACTGTTATATTAATTAACATTTAAATAAAACTGAATTAAAAAAATGTAATTCATTTCAAAAAAATTTTTCAAAAAATATAAACAATAGCTATTATTAAAATAATTAGGTTATCTGCTATGTATTTATAATGCAGAGTGATAAAATATGTTAATTTGTTAAAATAAATTTGCAATATTAAATTATTATCGTAGTGACACAATTTCTAGAATATATCATAGTTATCTGTAGTTAATTATAATAAATATTTTTTTTCTTAATATTAGCAAGTAAAGAAAATTATTTTAAAAACGTTTATAACGAATATATGTTATTTTATTGAAATACTAGCGGCCCAGTCCGGCTTCGCCCGGGTGTAAATGTAATATATAGTATATAAAAGATGAGAATCATTATCATTAAATTCTCAACGTGTATTGAATTTGCGCGAATTCGATCGCTTTTATTTGTGAATGTTCAAAAATCGAACAAAAATCTTATTTCCCAAAATGAAATTTAAAAAATTCTGTTGATCCGATCGCTGCCAAACTTCAGAAGATCACCCGCTGGGCTAATCTAAAGATTGTCTGAAAATTTCATCAAAAATGGTCTACCCATTTGGAGTCCATAGATTACATATACATCGTCTTTTATCTATATAGATTATTAAAATGTAAAAAGTGGTTATCGTGACATAATGATAATAGTTGGACATATTATAGTATCGCGAAGTTTTTTGTAGTTATTGATATGTTCTTTAATATTGTAGAACATACTTTTGTTCTATCATCAATAGTTTCCGCAGCGCATGCGACGAAAGATGTTTTATGGCATTTTTTTTACACCTTGGGTTACGTTACTAAAGTTTTAGTAAGGATCCCTTAAATTTTCTAGCAATAAATATAGCCTGTGTTCCTCAGGGTGAATGTAGCTTTCTAGTGGTGAAAGAATTTTTTAAATCGGCACAGTAGTTTTTGAGTTTATTCATTACAAATATACACACACACAAAAATACAAATCTTCCCTCTTTATAATATTAGTGTAGAAGTGTAGATTTGTTAATTCTACAGAATTTCCAGCTCTAACTTTGTATCTGTTAAGTTTCAATAATTTTAAAGCAGTCAGTAACATTTTAGATGTCGTTTTTCATTAATTCGATTTATATTTTGGTACATTTTTTAACATAAGGTAAATAATCAGGGGCGGATTTAGATTTTTGTTGCTCTTGGGTTAAACCAGTATATGCCACCCCCTTCATTACATGTTTCTCATCCATCACATCCTACCTTCTCCCAAACCAAGCTTAGCTTTCCTTTTCCTGGCTTCTCTTGTTGTTTGAGAACTTATGGATTTGCCACAAAGTATGACTGAAAATCGATTTCGGCGATGTGACACATATATTTAATGCATACTTAGATCATACAGGCTTAGATTTTTTAAGTAAACAAAATTAATTAATTAATTCAAGAAGTTCTAAGGTACTCTTTGTATCCAAAACATGCGATTTCGCAAATGCATCGCGATATGACGAACACACAAAATTATCGTTCGATCGTGCGATTTGGAAACGGCATGTGGAGACCCAATCGTACTTTGCTTGATGTAGCGATCGATGCGTTTGTTTCGCAGCCTCATAGGAATCCGTGGCATGGTTTTACGTGAACCTGTGATCAAGTGTCCTACGCGTTTCCGACAATCGCACATTCACGTTACATCAGTCTCGTATTTCTCGCAGCTAGTATAGTACGTGCCATGAATCTAAAAGGCTCGGAAGTTAGATGCAAATGGAGGTTTGCGCAGGTACAGTCGTTTGAAAAACTACAAACTTACGCTATATTATAATTTTTAGTTTTTTATTTTTTTTTTTAATCTATAGGTCTAATTCCTCGCATAAAGTCATCCAAAAAATTATTTTTCGTGCTTGTCTATGCAAAACTGTATTCGGCATCTCGGTCAATTAACAATCAAAGAAACAACTTAACAATAACGTACTGGACTGTACTTTATAGCAGGAAAGCGACAATTGACAAGACAACCAACGATAACCAATCACCGGCGAGCGCACGTTCTATGCCGGTAACCGGGAGGTGGTGAGAGTCTTCCTTTCCCACAAAACAACCAGGGCGGCTCTAAAATATGCATTTGCGACGCTGTTTGTGACTTTTAGAACCGTGGCGCGTATTATACTGTGCGGATTTACGCTGTTGGTAGCTGCATTTGACGATCTGCAAGCGACCGAATCGCCCAATCGTGATACAAATCGTATAGCATCATTATTAACTCGTTTGAATTGAAGTCTTCCATGCATTAATATTATGTAGAAAAATTAATTATGAAAAACAAATATCTACATTGTAATAAAAAAATTTGAAATATTAGACCACGTAATCTAGAACAGATATATGTTCTATGCTTAGGTACTTATCTTACGTAAAAGAGAATCCTTAGAAAAAAACGTCCGCCTTGTATATAAGGCTGTCTCTGTATTTTTTTATTTAATTTCCTGATTATATTTATAGTTTTTGCATTAACAAGCTTTATCGAACATACCGAATGAAAAATTAACTCTATCTATTTAGTAGACTAAGTCAAGTAGCGTATAAATTCAAATAGTTTTATCTTACAATAATTATGGCATTAAAAAAACAAAAATAATTGGTTTGTTATACGATAATATAATTGATAGTTCTTTTGAAAATTTCTAGGGAATGCGCCAATAACAAAACCAGGCATTCGAATATTGGGAAACTTGATAATTTCTATTTGAATTATCAGGCTAAATAAGTGAAACTTATGTAGTGACTAACTAAAAGGAAACATTTTAAAAATAATTATTAAAAACCTCGGTTGTACAAAAGGAAGCAAAGAACTTGGAATTCCGCAAAACCTAGCAGGTGGGGATCCATTCAAAAACAAAAGAAAGATGTCTTCTTCCTTTTAGTTAGTCTTATTTTTATGCAATCGTGTGTTTTTTTTTTTAATATCACGGCAAACTTTGATAGATGATTCTTTAATTCAAAAATAATACTATGAAAAATGTCCCAGGTATACTGATTTTAAAATATTTAACGATGTGTCTAGAAATGTCAGCGATGCAAATTTTAATGATTTTGAGAAGACCTTGAAAGATTATTTAGCGAATTTGACACTATATAATATGGATGTATTTTTAAAATGACTGATGATATTGTGAAAATTTTATTTTAATTTGTATTGATTGTTTTGTTGACCTTTTGTATCCAAAATAAAATCTATCTAGTGGATTCAAGTGGCTATTAAAGGGTTGAGTTCGTAAGTTATTGGAAAGGATTATATTAAAAGATTGTTTGTCCGAGGCAGTAAACACATGAAACGCGCCAGTGGCTACTAATAAAACTAACAAGACTTAAAATTATGCGTTTCAAACATTTTAAAGACGGCTGTTGCCTGGTGTGGTGTATATTTTAATATATCCGTATGTTTGAATGAGGTCAAGTGAAACGGCTAAACGACTGCTACCAATATGTATCCATAATTTGGACTTACTGTATCTAAGGTACACTGTGTCCACGAATATATATCTTTCTGCAATGGTAAGGCAACTAAAATTGCTATTTAAGTCTGTGACGAAAAGACAACACAGTTTTTGTTGAGTTTGAAGTGAAATTAGATTGAAATTTGAACCATTCAATTAATTTCATGGTTTAGTTCTCCTAATAAAAAAAAAAACTTTAAAAAAATTGAACCTCCTTCAAAAAAGTCACTGAAAAGAGGAAAATAAAAAAATGTTGAGGTCGAGGCCAATTTTTTACATTTCTACTACTTTCGTATCTTTGGATGACAACCTTAAAATATGTATACGAAATGCATCCCTTCACATGTACCTATAGTAGATCTGTCTGAATAGGTCTGAATGCATTGAATATACGTGGGTTGATAAGAACCTGTGTTTGAAATAATAACGCAATATTTTTCAACGTGATTTCCTTTCAGGTCTACATACTTTTCCCAACAAACCCTGCAAAATACGCTTCTGTCTCGGCGATTACCTCTTCATTTGAGCAGAATTTTTTTCCTCCGAGCCATGTCTCCAAGTTAGAGAACAGGAAAAAGTCGCTGGGTGCCAGGTTGGACGAGTAAGGTGAGTGCGGAAGCAGTTCGTAATGCAGTTCGTAGCTATTTGGCCGCGACAATCAAAGACGAACGCCATATGAGACCGTGTCTCCTTCAATTTCTCATTGAATCTGTTCAACAACTCACTGTTTTTCTCATTGTTTTTCCTTTCAGCAGAAAGTCGATGAGGATGATTCCTTTGGAATCCAAAAAAATCGTGGCCAAACACGGCTACTTATTGATCTACTCGCGTATAATATCTACGACGTACTATGTGCGGTTTGTTTATATGATCCTTTCCTTGATCTGAGCACAGATACGTATACGCGTCTTTATTTCGTGAGACTCCTTCGTTTTTTCAGAGTACACTGACAGTCTCGAGGCTTGCGTTAAGAAGTATAACTTCAAAATAGAGTTGGGTAACTCAGATCTGAACCGGTTCAAAGAGCCGACTCCGACAGAAGATCCGTGAGAGCCGACTCACTTTTTTTTGAGCCGACGGATCAACGGATCCGCTTAACTCAGTGAAACACTTAACACACAGAAGCACATTTTACACTTACGTATCAGTTCTTGCATCACATGTTTGGCTATGCATTCTTGATTCTATACAGGTCATGATATGATTGACTGAACTAGGTAACTCAGTGGGAGATTGCAGTAATATATTCAGAACTCGGCTCTTTTTGAACCAGTTCAGTGAGCCGGCTTATATACGGGATCCAGATGCAAAGATGCAGATTACTAAAAAGACCCGTTTTTCCCATCTCCATACTTCAAAAACAGGTAAAAATATTTATTGCGTTAATAACTGTGTAAACGCCTCTTAAGTATAATCAGAGGTCATTGCATGCACACGTTTCTGATTATGAGTCAGATTCACCAACATGTGCTAAGCGTGTAGCGTATTCTGTTCACCTTCAGAATCAAGGGGATCTTGTTGATCAGCCATTGTGATCTAATACCTACTTAGTACAATAATAAAAATTGTAAAGTCACAAGTCCAGCTCCTCTTAACAACAGATGCGCAAATACTGAGAGTAAAAAACGGTTTTAGTTTGTGAGAAGTCGGAATCTCTATTTTTTTCAACTCGCATTTCAATTCAAATCAAAAGAATCAATTTGAAATCCATACTGAGTTTTTCAGTGAATATGAACGAAAATGAGCAAATAAAACATTACAAAACTCATAGTTTTCGATTGTGTACGAGCCGTTAAGCATTCAATCCACTGTCTGGCTTGAACCGATATGACAACCAAAAGTGTTCTTGTCAAAGCCTAATAGAAGATTGACAAAAGAGCTACTGCAACTGAACAAAAATCATTGCAAAATCTTGATAAGACTTCTAACGGGAAACTTTCAAATGAACAAGTACCTATTGCAAGTGGTGTGACCAGGATACTGAATTTTCCAACCACTTAATAGGGGGAGTGTTTTATGCTTCCAAATTCTAGGAACAAATGACCTGACTATCCGGAGACAATAACAAACAACGAGAACCTGACAATGTACTGTCAAACCAAGAGGTTTTATCCGGTCTATTATGAATAGGGATGTTGACTATTTTTGTGAAAGTGTTTTAAATAGTGCATAAGTACCTAATATTGCTACAAATATTTATTATTTTTATTTAAATACAACAATAGCATTAAAAATCATGTATTAAATTCCGTTTCAAATTTCGGTCCAAAACGCCAATACTAGTCGCGTGACGTCACCTGTTCATACCAAAGGAGGCTCAAAAGTTTACACGGGAGCTACCATCCTATAGATGCGTATTCTGTGCTCATAAACGTTAGTAAACTGAGGTAATGAAAAGTTGTTTCGTAGTCGTTGCTATAGTTACATGTAATTTGACGTTTCCTATAAACAAATAATAATAAATTACACACTAAATATTAACCAAACAATGAAGTTTTTTGACAGCGGCTGAACATATTATGACGTCATGCGCTCTGATTGGTTTCTGTTGTCACGTGACTTGAGAGTGATGTTATTAGGTTTTATTTATTAAATATTAATTAAATTCCTTAAAAATAAGGAAAAATATAGTGTTGTTAGTATTTCTATCATAGAAACTACTACTTTTCGTTAAAATTATGTTTTTATTTTAATACAGTCAACATCCCTATTATCTGAATATCTTCTTAAGAATCACAATAGGCTCTTGTAGCGAGGAAGAATTTTCCTGTTCCTAAAACTATCTACCTAACGATCTGTTTATTTTAAACCAAAAAACTACAATAGTATATTTTGAACCGGTTTCAAAAAAAGGTTATTAATTCGACATATAGTTGACTGACACAAAAATGTAAAGCTGAATAAAAGTTTGTAAAAATAATGCATTTATGCAATAATACAGGTGCATATTGGTCATAGGCCTTAGGTCTTCGCGATAATAGATTTAGAACGATATTAGATATACTTGTCACCAGACATAATTATACTGTATATGTCCAGTGACAATGTAATATATTTTATCGAATATCGTTCTAAATTTAATATGGCGGAGGCCTAAGATGGCGGACTATCTGTTTCTTTACAACTCTCTTGACATTTATATCTAATGAAAGGGTTTGACGAGTAGAATACGATAAGTTATGTGATGTCATTTTAAACCCAATATGACAAAAACCTCAAGACGGCGGAATACCTTTTTCTTCCATTATGAGAAATGTACAGGTTAAGACCTAACTAAAAATGTGAAAATAAAATATTAGAACAAAAAACATTTTAAAGACAAGCTTTTATTGTCGTATACTAAAAAGGAAAAAAATAATGAACTATCATAGAACTTAGAACCCACGCTTTTATAATTATGAACCAAAATTATTAAAAATTATTTTTGTTTTAGTACATTATAAAACTTTGTCGTTAAAAAGTTTAGTTTACTAATAATTTTGTATATATACAATTTCACACTTAGTTTTTCAATTTTTCAATTATTATTTCAAATGGCGTGCGATCTAGAATGTCACTGCAGTGTGAAAGTGGTCCACAAAATTTATGAAACAAAACTACGCATGTTAGTATTTAGTAACTGTAGAAAAACAATTGCTATCGTGCTTTTAATTGTTATAATAACGTTTTGTTGTTTTTATTTGCAGACATATTAAAACAGACCTTGTTATATTTTGCTTAACTACCTGGCATACGGATATAATACACTATATTCATCGAAGCGATTTTTTTTCTCACAATTTTATATTCGATAACTCCATAGGTAAGAACATAAAACATATAATATATCAGCATGTTATGGATGCAACCTTGTTCCAACTTCCTTAAGGTCACCAAACATGTACAGATACAAATACATAAAAAAACAAGTTCCGGTGTAATTAAAAACAGACAGGCGGGGACATCAACGCATCGCCCTTCAGTTCGCTTGTTTCTGTGTGTTTGTTTATATAACTAATTTATGCACGTGATATGTAAATCAATTTAAAAATGATGTAGGTGCAGGTTACAAAATAAAATAGCTAAAATGTTCTTAAAACCGGAAACTTCTCTGGAATGATTCGAACATCAAATACATTCAGAGGCGTAGCTATCGCCGTATCTGCCGTATCAATTATACGGGGGCCCCGGGCCACGGGGGCCCCCAACTGCGTAAGCAAAAATTAATAAAAATTTCCCAATTTTTTTTTATTTCAGAAATGACAAAAGTCAAAAAAAGCAATTTCTTTATTTCTCGCGTAAAGCGTGCGTTCAAAAGTTGGCAACACCCTACATCGGTTATCGCGGGCTGTGGGATTTCCCCGTTTAAGTCATTTACTTCAACGTGGGAAGGGCCCCCAAACAAATTTTTATACACTTTTATTCACTTGAACACACACAAGAATTTTCATCAAAATCAGTCCAGCCGTTTAGGAGGAGTTCAGTCACATAAACACATGTACCTACACAAGATTTTTATATATAAGGATTAGATAATCAAACCGACGAGTTTAAAGTTATTTCTCGAAGGAGGAGAGTTTCTCGCGAGATGGTGTAGTTGCGAGACGACGTTTTTTACAGTGTGTGTGTGTGTGTGTCTATAGTCGACGAGAATAGAATTTTCACTTCTGTAGTGGGTGGTGTAAATATTATATTGTTTCTATATGTAAACACGAATATTGAAGATGTAGAATAACCTCACAAGTTGTTTTTGATTACATGATTCCTTTTTAAGTTTATTTACATTTCATTAAACCAAAATAATTAACAATTTGGCCCCTAAATTGTTATTAATAATAGAATTAAAAATTAGTTGAGACTATCGTTTTAGTGTTCAGTTCTAGTCCAGCAGCCACCGCCTGTTTTTTAAGTGATTAATAACAGGCTGAATCTTCGTGAGTTCGTTCGGTTCGACGAGACATCCAAGTTTTTCCTCTGTCCAAATTCTCAAAGAGGTAGTTAATGAACTGCGCAGATGTAAAACATGTCGATTTGGTAGGGTGTCGAAATTATTAATAACCAGCTGATTTTTTGTATGCAGCTTACTAAATATTAGTATAATAGAATGGCCACAAAGTCCTACAAATGTAGTGGTAGGTTTTCCTAGTCCTACGCTTGGAAGTTGTCGATTCCACGGTAACACTTTTTTCATTAATAATAACCTAGGTTTGATTTTGTCCTACCGGGAATAAAGTGTAGAACGCAATTTTACCAAGCGTAGGACTAGGAAAACCTACCACTACATTTGTAAGACTTTGCGGCCATTCAATTATACTAATATTTAGTAGGTGAGCTGCGTACAAAAAATCAGCTGGTTATTAATAATTTCGACACCCTACCAAATCGACATGTTTTACATCTGCGCCGTTCATTACCTACCTCTTTGAGGATTTGGACAGAGGAAAAACTTGGGCGTCTCGTCGAACCGAACGAACTCACGAAGATTCAGCCTGTTATTAATCACTTAAAAAAACAGGCGGTGGTTGCTGGACTATACTTTTTTGGTGGTATAAAATATTTCTTCAGTTTCATCATGAACTCAGATAACCAAGCCTTTAATAATTGGTATTGCTGAGTTTTTTAGTGTATACCTAGGGGTCGGACCAAAATTTCTCGACGTTTCATAACCTCCTAAACACTTTGGCACCATTTTTAAAAATGGTTATATATATGTACATATATATATATATATATATATATATATATATATATATATATATATATATATATATATATATATATATATATATATATATATGTGTACGCGCAATAACTTTCGAAAGAGCTAATTGATTTCAACGAAATTTGGACCACGTGTTGAAATCCATCACCGCAAGAAGCCTATTTAAAATGGGCCCAATCGGGCTATTTTAAGGGTAGTTTTAGGGGTTGAAAAATGTTTTTGGGCCCCAAAAGACCGAAAAAATTCTCCGAATCGTTTCAAAATTGAAATTTAACCCTTTGGTAGTAATTAAAAAGTGTCCCCAAAATTTTAATAAAATCGGCCCGACAGGACCGGATTTACAAATTTTATGAAAACACTAGTTTGCAGATATAGTGACTTATTTATTGAAGGGTGTATTTAATTCAATGTAGACGTTAGATTGATAATAATATTACAATTAAGAAAAAAAATGTTATTTTAAGGGGTGTATTAAGGGGTTAAATTTTTTATTTTGCCCAAAAACAAACTTAATTTCACATAATAAAAGTATAAAACCGCACGGCCCTATACAAGCAAATGAACTATATTGTCGGCAGGGTTTTGGCACTGCGACCCGGGTTTTTTTTCTTAATTATAATTCCGCATTAAAAACTTTTAAGATCCAAAGAAGTAAAAAAAATAAGATAGTTCGAAAATAATTGATAATATCATATACGTAATTGCGCCATCCTTCGTATTTTATTGTTTATGTGCGCTAATTATTAGTTACTTGGCTTTACGAGGCTCGTTTTATGTCACAGAAGTATGGTAACATAAAAGCGTGCCGACTTGCTGATACCATCTTAAATACAACCATTGAACGTATGGATTTTATTAAAAACGTTTGATTTTCTATAAGTGAGCCAAAATTAATAACACACAATGTCCCTGTAGGTGTCACTTAATATATTTCCTCATCTTTCAAATTTTCTGAACGATAAATTCAGGTGTCCTTGATTTCGAAAACTTAAGTCTGGCGGCCCGTGCTTGAGGAAAAGTATGTCTGGCAGGTCAATGAAAGAGTTATGAAGAGAAAAATGTGCAATATCAAATGTCAAAATTGTCTACCAAAACCATAGTAATGTTTATACGGTCATTATATCAAAAAAGTGAATTGTTTAAAATGAAAATTATGGATTGCGACGTATTCATAGTTGTCCCGGGTACGAAATGCCAGATTTCAGTTTTTGTGCTTAATAAGAGCACTTGAACTTATTGTTCACGAAATTATTAAAATGAGCAAATAAATTAAGTGGCAGCTCCAGTTTGACAATTTTGACCGCGTCCACCCACGCATTGTCCCCGGTCGTATAGCCGCCAGAGTGCGGTTCTTATGTTCAGGATAGTGCCCTTAATGAACTCACAAAAACTCAGGTTTGAGGTAATACTATGAGTAAAATCGTCACTAGCTCCCCAACTATAATATTTAATAGAAACTCAAAACAGAAAAATGTTTTGTGATCGACAATGAACTCAAAAACTTAAAAAAATATTAACCTCCTTCAAAAAAATCACTATAAAGATGAAAATAATGAAGTTTTGAAGTCGGCGCCAATTTAATAAAAGTAGATATGTAATTAAAAGTTTTAGTAATGAAATTGGCTCCGACCTCAAAACATCATTATTTTCATCTTTTTAGTGAATTTTTTAAAGGAGGTTAATATATATTTTTTTTAAGTTTTCTTATTTTTTCACTATTTTTCATCACCAATGAGAGTTTGTGGACCACTTTTGCACATATTCCTTTAGTGGATTTAATTTCGCACCTTTTTATTAATAATATTTCGTAGTTGCTTTGTTTGTAAATTATAATGTCATTTAAAAACGGATGAACTGATTTTAATAAAAACTATATGGGACCAATTCTGTAGCATTCTGAAAAAAATGACGTTGAAATTTTTCAAATCGTTTCATAATTGGCGGAGTAATCGTGTAACCAACATGCAAAAAAAAAAAACAACACAACCGAATTGAGAACCTCTCCTCCTTTTTTCCCTTAAGGTAGTTGTCGTGGTTAAGGCACACCGTCAGAAAATTCTTAATTTTTGTATACTTATTAAGGACATGATAATACAATTACCTTGAAAATTTGAAGTCGATCGACTGTATATAATCCGAGATAAATTCAATTAAAAATTGGATAATTAACATTGATTGTATACGATCTCTGAAGTTCTGAACCAGTTTCTTATTTATAAAAAAAGAACTAACTGTCAGAAACTTTCCAAAAACTGACAGTCTTTCAATGCATTTGTTATGAGTTTAAAAAAAATAAGAAAAAATTTTTGACCATCTAATTATTTATAAATAACGGTTTAAAGTTCAACAATTTATAGAAAAGTATACATGCATATGAATACTGTATGGGTTACGTTTCCACGGGTACAGTCTTGCGTACAAATTATCGATCACTTAGCTACAAGCTAGTATACTTTTGTGGCGCGTATAATCTATAACTTTTTGACAATATTGTACCATGACAACTACCTTAAGGACTATGGCAGTGCCATAAGCCATTTATATTTGTGGTCACAGATATTGTTATGTATGTGTGTGGTGTGGTATAGCAGCACACGCAGTGGGCAGTTTTCCTTCACCGATTTAAGTACAACCAATGTGTATTAATCAGGCATTCAGTTTGAATATAATAGTCAATTGACCATGGACTCATAAAGTCTACATACTATATCTGTATTGTACTTATGTATTATTAAAAGTAATACTTAAATGCAGTAGTATAAAATATACCAGATCTAAAGTATGCTTGAAGTTATAAAAATTAAATAAACTAGGTAAAAGTAGGGCTTTGCGGTCGCTCGCGACTGATCCGTAAAATTGTAAAAAATCCTTTCGGGAAATTTCGACCTGTAGTCGCAAAATTCATTTAACTACTGTTTTTATTAGCTGTGATTAAGTATTAAGCTTTACAACATTTGGCTTGTGGCTTAAAAATTTCAAAAAATACATTTTTGCTCTAAAAATTGAATAAAAAAACGTGTTATACGTCAATATTTCTTTACAGCACGTTACGAGATTTCTAATTACAGGAATGGGAAAATTAACATTTTGAAGTTTTTTATTTATAAAATTATGTTTAAAATATTGACTTTGGCCTGTTTAATAATTTTCCAGATTTATTTTTTTCTGTACAAAAATTTGTGCAAAACTTATATTAATTATCCGGTTTTTATTTGATTAAATAAACTGTAAAAACTTAGTTAAAAGTCATATAGGAAAAATGGTACATATTTTTAGTTTATTTTGAAACATTTACAATCAGAGATTGAATAAGATTCATCTTTAAAGTTCAATTCCTGCAGATATATGTTATAATAGAAAACAGTATCACGGGTAATTGGAATAATGAAAATAAATCAATTTAAACACTCATTGATTCCAACGTTTCTTTTTAGTAAATTATTTAATACATAATGTTTAATATTTTTATTATGACTGTTAATTTTTGTAAAAAATTTTTAGAGCTTGAAAAAGTCTTAATAAAAAAAAGACGAAACGTTGCAATCAATGAGTGTTTAAATTGATTTATTTTCATTATTCCAATTACCCGTGATACTGTTTTCTATTATTGAATAAGATTTTTTATAGAAATTAGAGTTAATGCATATTACATACACACACACACACATAGAGCAAATGCTTGTACGGTAGAATTATGCGTGTGAAAAAGGAGGCATACTAAACAGCTGGTAAATAAAACATCTAAGCTTGAATTAAAATAATCGTGTTCAATATCAAGTTTAGAGATCTAGTAGTTTTTGTCAAAAAATGTACCACAAAAACGTATAAATTGTCATAAAGTAATAGATTTGCTTCGCTCGCCTAAAAATCGCAAGTTTCTTACATTTACTCTTGCGAATGTCTCATTAATTGAATGTTTAGGGTACGTATGCTAGGTTGCAGATAACATAGTCAGAAAAACCGTTTTGACAATGATCTTAAAATTTCTCCATAAGAAAAGCATTTTAATTCGATCCTATTCGAATAAAAAACCCGGGTCGCAGTGCCTAAACCCTGCCGACAATATAGTGTATTTGCTGATACAGGCCTTGTGGCTTTATTATGTGAACTTAAGGTGATTGTTGGGCAAAATAAAAAAAATAATTCCTTAATACACCCCTTAAAATTACATTTTTTTCTTAACTACATTATTTTTGTCGATCGAACGTCTACACCAAAATTAAAAACACCTTTCAGTAAATAACTCACTATCTACAAACTAGTGTTTTCAGAAAATTTGAAAATCCGGTCCTGTCGGGCCGATTTTATTAAAATTTTAGGAGCTCTTTTTAATTGCTATTAAAGGGTTAAACTTCAATTTTGAAACGATTTTGAGAATTTTTTAGGTATTTTTGGGCCCAAAAACTTTTTTCAACCCCTAAAAACCACCCTTAAAATGACCCGATTGGACCCATTTTAAATAGGCTTCGTGCGGTGATGGATTCCAACATGTGTGCCAAATTTCGTTAAAATGAATTAACTCCTTCGAAAGTTATTGCCCGTACACATATATACCTATATATATATATATATATATATATATATATATATATATATATATACATATATATATAAACATTTTCAAAAATGGTGCCAAAGTGTTTAGGAGGTTATGAAACGTCGAGAAATTTTGGTCCGACCCCTAGGTCCCACCATCCGACCGATGCCAATAGTGTATGTTGCCATATGGCAAATACACTAATAATTGACTGATTCACACGTTATTTTTTAAAACTGTGTATACATGTACAGTGGACCCGCGGTAATCCGGCCCCTGTCTAATCCGACACCCCCTGTAATCCGACATGGTCTATTATTTATTATTGAATATTTTTTTGACAATCTTTGCTAATGCATGATTGAACAAGTTCAGAGTACTATAACATATAGAATCTTATCATTGGATCTGTAATTTGTCGGATTACAAGGTACTCTTTTGTAAAAAATTCCGGACTATAGGGGGTCCTTAGGCAGTACTCTATAATCCGACAAATTCGATAGTTCACCACTGCCCTGCAAAATGTTTGTCGGATTACCGGGGGTCCACTGTATTTAACATCGTTTTTTCTACAATTTTTGCTGTGTGAGTACAACCTAATGTTCTTACATGACAGGGAGTTTCACAAGAGCATTAGACTGCTCCTGCGTGTATAAAAAGTAAAAACTGTAATTATACGATCATAATTGCAGGTCAGTGTGAAATCAAAATTTTTGACAATACTTTCTGCGACTCAGCATAAGTCTGCAGTTGCTTGATCTAGAACAAAGTTTCTATTAGTTGACAGAATATTCTAGTTTGCTTCATCTACGTGTCGTAATCAGTGTATTTGCCATATGGCAACATACACTATTGGCATCGGTCGGATGGCGGGACCTAGGGGTCGGACCAAAATTTCTCGACGTTTCATAACCTCCTAAACACTTTGGCACCATTTTTAAAAATGTTTATATATATATATATATATATATATATATATATATATGTACGGGCAATAACTTTCGAAAGAGTTAATTGATTTTAACGAAATTTGGCCCACGTATTGAAATCCATCCCTGCCAGAAGCCTATTTAAAATGGGCGTGATCGGGCCATTTTAAGGGTAGTTTTTAGGAGTTGAAAAATGTTTTTGGGCCCCCAAAATACCGGAAATATTCTCAGAATCGTTTCAAAATAGACATTTAACCCGTTAGTAGCAATTCAAAAGTGTCCCTAAAATTTTAATAAAATCGGCCCAACAGGACCGAAAACACTAATTTGTAGATAGTGACTTATTTATTGAAGGGTGTATTTAATTCGGTGTAGACGTTAGATTGATAATAATATTGCAATTAAGAAAAAAAATGTTATTTTAAGGGGTGTATTAAGGAGTCAAATTTTTAATTTTACCCAAAAACCAACTTAAGTTCGCGTAATAAAGCCACACTGCCTGTATAAGCAAATACACTATATTGTCGGCAGGGTTTTGGCACTGCGACCCGAGTTTTTTTTCATTATCGATTTACGTCACGAACTCAAATTACTTATGCGAACTAAATAGTGTCATTTAAGTATAGTTTTATGTTTTAATTATCACCCGCATGTCTAATTTCAATTCAAAAGGTAAATTTATTATAAAATGTGTGTTTTAATGTTTTGTGTATATCCGTTGTTGACCCGTATATTTAATAGTATAATATTTTTTATGATAAAACTTTTAGTTTTAAAATTGAAATTAAATGTTTTCGTCTATAGATATACTAAAAATGTTATAACCAGGTCTGGCTAGAGTTGAGTAACTCAGATCTGAACCGGTTCAAAGAGCCGACTCCGATAGAAGATCCGTGAGAGCCGACTCACTTTTTTTTGAGCCGACGGATCAACGGATCCGCATAACTCAGTGAAACACTTAACACACAGAAGCACATTTTACACTTACGTATCAGTTCTTGCTTTGATGTATCTGTCAGCTCAAATGAATCATTCATCACATGTTTGGCTATGCATTCTTGATTCTATACAGGTCGTGATATGATTGACTGAACTAGGTAACTCAGTGGCAGACTGCAATAACATATTCAGAACTCGGTTCTTTTTGAACCGGTTCAGTGAGCCGGCTCACATTCGGGATCCAGATGCAAAGATGCAGATCACTAAAAAGACCCGTTTTTCCTTTTTCTGATTGTTTCATGACTAACACGAAATGAGAATGATAGAAAAGTTGAAAATACGTAAGTTGGTTAGTCTCGACGGGTTGAAAACACATGAGTTCTACTGCATAAGTAAAATTTAAAATAATGATACTATAGAATCAATTCAAAGTATTCCTTAAAAGGTATAGATGAATGATTAATGCACTATTAAAACAACCACCTCCATCTAATAAGTTGTTCATTGTGATAGCTGAGGGCAAGTTTTTCATAATAAATCACAACATAATGAACGAAATTGCTAAAAATTTTGCCAAGGTTCGATGAGATTCTCAATAAAGTATCTGTTGATTGTGTCATATTATGCATATCGTATATGCTCAAACTGATTTTTAGTCGGCGGTTGGTCTTTCTGAGACCACATATTCTAATATTGGTTTGTTTCACACAGATGCGCACGGCATTGAAGAACATTTTAGCTAAGAGCCGCTTTCCCTTGATAATAATAATAATAAAAAACCCGGGTCGCAGTGCCAAAACCCTGCCGACAATATAGTGTATTTGCTTATACAGGCAGTGTGGCTTTATTTTGCGAGCTTAAGTTGGTTTTTGGGCAAAATAAAAAATTTTACTCCTTAATACACCCCTTAAAATAACATTTTTTTTCTTAATTGCAATATTATTATAAATCGAACCTCTATACCAAATTATATACAACTTTCAGTAAATAATTCACTATTTGTAAACTAGTGTTTTCATAAAATTTGTAAGTCCGGTCCTGTCGGGCCGATTTTATTTAAATTTTAGGGACACCTTTTAATTACTACTAAAGGGTTAAAGTCAATTTTGAAACGATTCTGAGAATTTTTTCGGTATTATGGGGCCCAAAAACATTTTTCAACCCCTAAAAACTACCCTTAAAATGCCCCGATTACGCCCATTTTAAATAGGCTTCTTACGGTGATGGATTTCAACACGTGGACCAAATTTCATTAAAATCAATTAACTCTTTCGAAAGTTATTGCCCGCACACATATATATATACGTATATAAATATATATATATATATATATATATATATATATATATATATATAAACATTTTCAAAAATGGTGCCAAAGTGTTTAGGAGGTTATGAAACGTCGAGAAATTTTGGTCCGACCCCTAGGTCCCGCCATCCGACCAACGCCAATAGTGTATGTTGCCTTATGGCAAATACACTAATAACTTTCAGCCACAAAGCCTGACATAGTTCTCCTTGATAAACCTGCGCGAACTATGTATGCTATCCAGTTTTCAGCCCCTGCTGAAACGAACATAGCCGCAAAGGAGACTGAGAAGCGGACAAAATATCAAGATCTTCTTTTTGAGCTCAGAAAGCAGTACCCAGAGTATACTGTTAAATTAGTTGTCTTTATAATTGGTGTTCTTGGAGGGGCAAAACCGTCACTGTTGGCAAATATGAAAACTATTCCGGCATGTCAGCTTATTGCTGAGTCACTAATTTGCCGTATGCAAAAGGCCGTGCTTATTGGGTCGCTCCGTGTACTCCGTGCGCACGACCCAAACTCACTGTAATCGCCCATTTCATGGTTTGAGACGCGGTTATAGTAACAACTTGCTCCACAAGTATCCCTAGTATGACGGTGACGAACCCGAAGTTTGGGTGCTTGTGGATGCAAAATTTTTTAAGGAATATTTCCTTAATAATAATAATAATAATAATGCGTTTAGCGCCCGTTTCTCGACTTTATGTCATAACAGACGCCATTCGCACCATTACTATTTTCCATTTTAACACTTCCCGTTATTTTCTACATTTCTAAAACTTCAACTTAACTAATAGCGGGCAAATGAAGGAATTATAGGAAATTAGGATAGGATAGGTAATTTTTGAACTGGGAGTTTGATAATCGGCCATGGCCTTGAATAAGGAACCATCTCGATATTTATCTGGAATTAATTGAGGGAAACCATGGAAAACCTCAATCAAGATGGCCGGTACAGGAATTACCGTTTCTCGGCGAGAGGCAGTAGGAAAAAGTCCCAGCCACATCTGCCTCCGCCAGGATTCGAACCCATACCTCCCGAATGCGAGTCTAGTGCTGTCACCACTACCGTACCCAGCTCGGTTCCCTTGATATTAGTAATGGACGATATTTCACATAGGTACCTGTGATTCAATCACTGATACAAGAAAATCACAGGTTGCTACTACTACTCGTTCAAACAGATATCTGTGATTGCTGCTTTACAATATTAAGACTAAGTTATGATTAATAATTAATAATTTAATGTTTGTCCCCTTATCCTGACCAGGACCTACTTCATAGTCAAATACAAATTGTTTTTTAGTCTTATAATTAAAATTAGAGTTAAAAAAAACTCAAACAACACTTTTATGAACTAAAAAATGCAAAATAATTTGACAACAAAATTAGCTTTACTGTAAAAACTTAAAAAGCCTGGAGTGCTTAATATCGATAATAAATTTTTCATTTACGACCTAATTGTAAACGTAGAGCTATTATAAAAATAGCACCCCACGCTTTTTACAGTAAAGCTAATTTTGTTGTCAAATTATTTTGCACTTTTTAGTTCATAAAAGCGTATTAGTGTCGTGGATCACGCATGGCCTATTAAAATTAATTAATGTACCTATATTTTTTCCTGTGTGAGCAGCATTAAAAACTTTTAATACACATTGGGTAGGTCCAGATATGTATCACTCCAGAAACAATGTCCTCTTATAGACGCTGATGAGCTCAGCTATTGAGCGCCTATAATCTACAATTCTTCTTCTGTAATTTGCACTCTACAATTAATCTATGTCCTCTGTTAGAGATACTTCTTATCTTTTCTTAGAACGTATCTTAACACGTCTATCACCCAACATATAGCCCAATTTCATCACGAGATCTGTCGCCATTGAAGTCATATAACGGCTACATTATGAGCATTCGATCGTTCCCCAATGAGAGTACATATATACTATATCGAACGCCTGGCACGTTCGGGTAGAGTCGATTTTTTACACTACTTACAAAGCTTTTTCTACCCGCTTATACTTCACAACTGTGGAACGAGATTGTTCCGCAATTCGTATACACTCATATAATTCCTTTCCTTCAAAGCAGATGTGTCCCGTGCCGATCAAATAATGGAACAGAATCGTTCCTCGAACATGTTTTTCGAAAAGATTCCGCTTCACAAAGGAATCTTTCCATGTTCGTTCCGCCTTTGGAACTGTTTTGAGCAAGCCTAGTTTGATGTAGATTGTATTAAATGATCTCAAATATTCGCATATGCAATTGCGCCCGGACAGTATAGTGTGTACTGTGTATTAACATAGTGTATCAATTAGAGATGGGATATTTCAAGTGAAAATATTCGAACTATTCGATTATTAAAATATTACGAGTAATCTCGAGAGATTACGATTTATAATACAACCTCCAGTGATAAATTATTACACCACGGCTCTTTCGTTGCTCTTTGAAACTCTGCATGTAAGTGCCTCGCTCATATTCTAATCAGCTGCTTTTTACAATATTGAATATGAGTACTTCATCTTTTATCTGCCTCTGTTTTATGAAGCACTGCATGCAGGTGACTCTCTCAAGTATCACAATCGAAAACAAGAGCTAAATTCATTCGTTAATAATATTATATCGAATGCATAGACAAACCAAATTAATTGTCTTCACTTGCATAATTACCTTAAACCACTCGAGATATACTTTTATCTGCGTCTGTTCTATGAAATAGGTACTGTATGAAGGTGACTCTTACAAGACTGACAATCGAAACCGAGAGGAAATTCATTCGAGAGTTGAAACATTCATTCAATCACGCGTAGCACCAACACAATTCCTATTATCATCACACATCATGCGAAGCAGCGCCGGCCCTAGCCCTTGAATAGGGTAGAGCGAGATTGTCTTTTAGTGCCCTTTGGACTTCACGTAAATTGTACTTCGGTTTTATGTTAAATAAATAAGAAGTACCAAATTTTCAAAAATCAACTTTTATTCCAAACATTAACACTGTAGACCTATGGATTTATCTAGAGGTAATCTATGGAAATCTACGGATTTTTCAGCGTCACCCTACGGATTTTTGAAAATCAGATCTGGCAACATTACCCACGCGCTTCTCAAAAATCTCCATCAAAATTTTATTTTGCGCTGGAAATTGTTTTTCGCATTTGATTTGGCTTTTTGGCGCCCCTCGCCACTTGGCGTCTAGAGCGACCGCTCGTCTCGGACTACGCTAGGACCGACGCTGATGCGAAGGAATTTTTTCGAATGAATCATTTGATTATAAAAATCATTCGAGTACCAACCTTTCTATTATTAAAATATTCGATTATTCCCAAGTCTAATATAAATGCATTGTAGCCAGCCGCATACAATTACGTATTGGCGGGACACCGAACCAACTTTCAAATAGTCACGTGACTTACATTCACCGCGAGGGAAAAGTTGCTGTCATCGCGCACACACACACACACACACACACACACCTAAACGCAACACACAAGAATAAAAATACTATCACAGAATGGTTTTTATGTGTGTAAATTTGATTCTATGACGCACGTACGAGAAAGAAAGAAAATTATGTGCAGACATTAAATGTTATTTTATTACTATCTATAGCAGGAATGTATTCGCTACGTTTTTAGTACATTACTTAGTAAATTGTTCTCTACGGTATAGTTCGTAAGACTAAATAAAAACCCGGGTCGCAGTGCCAAAACCCTGCCGACAATATAGTGTATTTGCTAATACAGGTATTGTGGCTTTATTACATGAAGTAAAGTTTGTTTTTGGACAAAATAAAAAAAATTGAACCCCTTAATACACCCCTTACAATAATAATTTTAATAGTTGATATATTGTTATCAATCCAACATCTGCACCAAATTAAATACGATCTCCAGTAAGTTAATTCGTATACGCAAACTAGTGTTTTCATAAAATTTGTAAGTCCGGTCCTGTCGGGCCGATTTGCTTATAATTTTAGGAGCACTTTTTAATTGCTTCTAAAGGGTTAAATTTTAATTTTGAAACGATTCTGAGAATTTTTTCGGTATTTTTGGGCCCAAAAACTTTTTTCAACCCCTAAAAACCACCCTTAAAATGACCAGATTGGGCCCATTTTAAATAGGCTTCGTGCGGTGATGGATTCCAAATTGTATGCCAAATTTAGTTAAAATGAATTAACTCCTTCGAAAGTTATTGCCCGCACATATAAAAATATATATATATATATATATATATATATATATATATATATATATATATATATATATATATATATATATATATAAATATATATATACATATATATATAAACATTTTTAAAAATGGTGCCAAAGTGTTTAGGAGGTTATGAAACGGCGAGAAATTTTGGTCCGCCACCTAGGTTCCGCCATCCGACCAACGCCAATAGTGTATGTTGCCATATGGCAAATACACTAATTAATAAACTAGAATAGCTGTCGTCTGCTATAATTGTTAAGAAACACCCATTGTTACAATGCTATATTAGAAACATTTTATTTTCAACGGTGACAGTTGTTTGAAAATAAAATTTTCTAATATATAGCATTAACAATGGGTGTTTCTTAATAAAATTATAGATCGAGCTAGGTAGAGTAGTGGTGACAGCACTAGACTCGCATTAGGGAGGTCCGGGTTCGAATTCCGGCGGGAGCAGATGTGGCTTGGGACTTTTTCCTACTGCCTCTCGCCGAGAAACGGTAATTCCTGTACCGGCCATCTTGATTGAGGTTTTCCATGGTTTCCCTCAATTAATTCCAGATAAATATCGAGATGGTTCCTTATTTGAGGCCATGGCCGATTACCTATCAAACTCCTAGTTCAAAAATTACCTACCTTATCCTAATTTCCTATAATTCCTTCATTCACCTATTGCTATTACATACGTTGAAGTTTTAAAAATGTAGAAAAATAACGGGAAGTGTGGTAGATGGAAAATAGTAATGGTGCGAATGGCGTCTGTTATGACATAAAGTCGAGAAACGGACGTTAAACGCATTATTATTATTATTTATTATTATTAATAAAATTATAGCAAACGATAGCTATTCTACTGTTTATTATTTAGGATATTTTTAATTGTCAACTCGTTTGTAAAAAAATCATTGTTCAAACATTTGAACGTTGAGTTCAAACGATTACGATAATTATATTATTCGAAAGCCTTACTGATTGTAATTTCAAAAGGTATATAATAAACATCGTACAACAATACATAACATTTTAATACATCATATTAGGGAGCGTCCATAAACCACGTAGCTCGGCTAAGAGGGGGGGGGGGCTACGTTTAAATGCTACGCTGAGCCACGTAACGGGGGGGGGAGGTGAGAACAAAGCTACGTAGTTTTCTTCAGATGAAAATTTCGTTAAACAAAATAATTTTATTTGGCACATTTATTATTACAGTTAAATAATATTTATTAATAGTTTAATATTAGAAAATTATTTATTCTGCATTAAAAAAGTTGTGTCAAATATTTATAAATTCTTTTATCAATATTTTTATTCATTTTAAAATTTGACTAAATATGTAGTAGAAAACAAAAATTATTGTGGAAAAAAACCACGTTCCATCGGGCCGGGGGGGGGGTCACAGGAAAAGCTACGTTAGGCCACATGAAGGGAAGGAGGGGTCCTAGAAGGACTTAAATATGACCACGTGGTTTATGGACGCTCCCTTAGTGTTTATGCCTGACATTTATGACCTCTGTATCGAACGTCTCTAAGCTGTGAATCTATATCTACTCGACTTTTACTAGTAAATGTTTCTACTTTCTAAATTTGCGGATACTCTGGTATATATATAATCATAATATTCTTAAGACGGCAGCCATATTTTTTTTGAGTATTTGGTTTTGTTAGAACCAAATACTCAACAAAAAAAATTCAACTTAACCGTCTAGACGGTCAAGTTGTCATTTTTCTCGGGAAATTGTTTTTCAATTTTTGCATGTAGGTATTAGTGCGATTCTTGGTCTTCCATTTGGCGGTTGGCTGAATTCTTTAGTTTCAAAAACAACGTCGGAGAGTTGTAACCGTTTTTAGGCGGAGGAAAAAACTATGAGACGAAGAGTGTAGGGACTTTTTGTAAATAGCATATCTTTATCAAATACAAGTTTGTGCAAGTAAGTAATATGCCTATATGATAATAATTTATTATCTAATGCATTTTCGAAATAAACTTCTTAGGTATCTAATTATTTAACATCGCAATTTATTGAAAACAATCGAACAAAAATCGCGACTTCAAACAGAATGCAAATGACATTTTTTATAGCAATTCATGCTATTTTTTCAGGGAAATTCTTAATAACGAATTTTGTGCTCTCATCGTGCATTGAAATCACCGCAATCAATTTAATCATTAATAGGTGTTTTTGGTATTTAACGTAGTGTAGATGACTCAGTGTAATTTATACTGAAAATTATATGTACGTTTAGGGTTGCCAGGACGCCAAACCTAAAAACCGAACAGATCAGCCAGTTTGGCCGGACATTTGGGTAAAAAAACCGGACACCCTACATTATTGAGGATTTTTTCTCAGTGTTAATAGGTACGACAAAAACAAATTATGTAGAATCAAGCTTTTTTTGATTATTACCATAAACCGCCTGCGATCGGCCTCGCTCGTTTGCGAAATGTAAAAAACCTAAAAAGCCGGACACCGTTTAATTTTGGCCGGGCACGCAATCAAAAAGCCTAACTATGTCCCGCTTTATCCGGACGCCTGGCAACCCTATGTACGTTAGAGGTGTAACAAACGTAATAGTGTTAAATGTGTTAACACTGTTTACACTAAATCACGATCCCAAGTAGTGTTGGGTTACTCGGATCTAAACCGGTTCAAAGAGCCGACTCCGACAGAAGATCCGTGAGAGCCGACTCACTTTTTTTTGAGCCGACGGATCAACAGATCCGCATAACTCAGTGAAACACTTAACACTCAGAAGCACATTTTACACTTACGTATCAGTTCTTGCTTTGATGCATCAAATGACTCATGCATCACATGTTTGGCTATGCATTCTTGATTCTATACAGGTCGTGATATGATTGACTGAACTAGGTAACTCAGTGACAGACTGCAGTAACCTATTCAGAACTCGGCTCTTTTTGAACCGGTTCAGTGAGCCGGCGCTCACATACGGGATCCAGATGCAAAGATGCAGATCACTAAAAAGACCCGTTCTTCCCATCTCTAATCCCAAGCACACATATTATTGAAATGGTTTGAGCACCGTGCAATAATGCCGTCCAGTGAGTTTGTCATTTCGTTGAGCGTTTTTAGATTTTTTAATCGGCTTGCTCTAGGCTAGTACATGCCTGGCTTATCTATGTGCACCAGCGTTGTGAAGACCAAAGAGAAATTTCAATTCAAGTTCATGACCGCTATCCAAGCACACTCTCCGCTGCCGTGCTATTGCCGTACAGACACAATGCATAACCAACCGTAACATCATGGACGTACGTACGTACGTACGTATGTTTTATAGACATAAAATATATAACTGTGCGCGAATGTAATAAGTGCAGTGGCGCACGATAGCTAAAAAAATAATTAATGATATTTCACCGAGCTGGGTAGAGTAGTGGTAACAGCACTAGACTCGCATTCGGGAGATCCGGGTTCGACTCCTGGCGGGGGCAGATGTGGCTGGGACTTTTTCCTACTGCCTCTCGCCGAGAAACGGTAATTCCTGTATCGGCCATCTTGATTGAGGTTTTCCATGGTTTCCCTCAATTAATTCCAGATAAATATTGAGATGGTTCCTTATTTGAGGCCATGGTCGATTACCTATCAAACTCCTAGTTGAAAAGTTACCTACCTTATCCTAATTTCCTATAATTCCTTCATTCGCCCATTGCTATCACATAAGTTGAAGTTTTAAAACTGTAGAAAAATAACGGGAAGTGTGGTAGATGGAAAATAGTAATGGTGCGAATGGCGTCTGTTATGACATAAAATCGAGAAACGGATGTTAAACGCATTATTATTATTATTATTATTATTGAGAAGGAAATATTCCTTAAAAAAATTTGCACCCACAAGCACCCAAACTTCAGGTTCGTCACCGTCATACTAGGGATACTTGTGGAGCAAGTTGTAACTGTAACCGCGGCTCAAACCATGAAATGGGCGATTACAGTGAGTTTGGGTCGTGCGTACGGAGTACACGGAGCGACCCAATAAGCACGGCCTTTTGCATACGGCAAATTAGTGACTCAGCAATACGCTGACATGCCGGAATAGTTTTCATATTTGCCAACAGTGACGGTTTTGCCCCTCCAAGAACATAAATTATAAGGACAATTAATTTAACAGTATAGTCTGGGTACTGCTTAATGAGCTCAAAAAGAAGATCTTGATATTTTGTCCGCTTCTCAGTCTCCTTTGCGGCTATGTTATTATTATTATTATTATTATTATTATGATTAATGATATTTCAACGAAATACTACTTATAATTTAGTATAATAAATAGCGATGCACCAATTAATCGGTCACTTTTTAACTAGTCTATGTAGTCGGCGATTAGTCGACTAAAGTGGCCAATAAATTGGCTTAACATTTAATCCAGAAAAAATAGTATATTACTGCGCAATGGCAGAAAGTTGAAAAATTCCTGCACGCGCAACACACGATGTCGCGCAGTGTAGGAACCGTGTGGTGTATACTATTTTTCTTTATAGGTACCCGGTCGAAATTACGAGAAAACTGTTTCGGCCCGTTGTTACTGATGGCGTGCAAGTAATTCGAGCAGAGCATAATTGAAGCCGAAAGTACGTACTTTCGACCGGGTATAAAGAAAAAAAGTTTCGAGATTAGTCTTGAAAACAAATTCAAACACACGACACTGGTTTTATCTGGCCAGCCGACACAAGACGCTAATTAACAGTAAGCGTTCGTTGATTGGAAAATTATTTATACATGTATTGTAAAGCAGGCACTTAAAATGCTAACAATTATTACACAGTATGTTAGTTACGTTTCACCGCTTGCCCGAAATTAATATAATGATTCGCGTGGCAAAAAGTTTGCATGTTTCATTTTTCAGTTGGCGCGTGGATCACCCACGGACCACGAGCGTAACACAGACAATTTTTAGTTAGTTGTTAACTATTAAAAACGATTATAACAAACAAAGATGAACCTATATTGACCCAAAAAATGTACCGCATTCAATAAGGATTTGTCTGTTTTCTTTTTTTTTACTGGACTAGTCCATGAATAGACTTGATCTCCAGAAGATTGGCCACTAGATTATCCTGTGGAATGATTTTGGTAGATTTCAATTGTTTTAGAAAGAGACTGGCAAGACAGAGAGAGATTGCAGATTGAGTGTCTATAATTTACAATCTCTCTCTCTCAATACTCTATAAAACAATATTACTCAAGCTGTTTCCAGCGTCCATTTCTCAAAGTCTATATAGCGTTGATTCCTGATGTATCTCCATCACGTGTAGGATATTTTCTCAGAAAAGCGTCACCGGTCAAAAGCCCAATCACCCTTTTGGGTGTCGACCTGCTGAGTCTTAATTATGTTCTTGGGGAAGGATCCACGATTATTTTGTTCGCATGTTTGATACTTAAAATCAGATTCTAATCAGAGAAATGTTGTTCGCAGGCCCATCTCCTAACAGTTTGTTGTCCGTTACTATAAGAAATCCCAAGAAAAGGCATATGTTAACAAATGGCGGCGTTTCACTTATGATCTCGAGAATTATATTTAATTAAATAGGACGCCTAAATATTTTCACCATTTTTTAAAAATATCTGGTCTATTTGGACCTTCAAATCTCTGCCGACTGTGCTAAGAGGAAAAATTGAATTTTTTTTATTGATTATTTCCGTTGCTATAATAATAATAATAACTAAGTGGACGCGTGTGTGTTAACTAACGTCATAACATGGTTTCTGGTTAGCTGAATTCATTTTTTTTAATGTCGAGAATGTAAATACCATAGGTGATATAGATTCATGCTCCATTGATGCGTACAGCAATATCCATAATGTTCGTAATGCTCGGCACTTTATTTCGTAATCATTTATTATATACATTTGTGGACAACAGTTCGGTAAACCATCGGTTTGTCTAAACATGTATTTAACTATATAGATATTTACAGATGCATCAACATCAAAGATCATTAGTGTCCGGAACTATAAGTTAACTATCAATTAGAACTAAATTAGTGTATACAATCCTGATAAGTGGAAAAAGGATAGTATGCACTTGATACCGTTTTCTGTATCTTCAAAAATGCTAGGAAGGTCGTTGGGAAGCCCGCTGGAGATTCGTTCAGCAGCATATCGTGGACACTCCAAGAAGATATATTTGATGCTGACAGGGACTTTACATGCGTCAGTAAAGTATGTCTTATTCTAACTCGAGTTATTACTATCTGATCCTCTATCGAAGATAGTAGAGGAGTCGTCCACGGTATGGTTTGTTTATTGCCAGTTGAAGTTTGGTAGCGGTTTCCCCATTCATCTAAAGATTTCCTTTTTAGCTCGGTTTTCATATGATTAGAGTAGACGAATGTGCCTTGAATTACGTTTACGTTATCATTTGCCGCACAATGAGTAGCTGTGGCCTGTGTCAGTCTGACATGTAAATTACTAGCGGTCCAGTCCGGCTTCGCCCGGGTGTAAATGTAATATATAGGATATAAAAGATGAGAATCATTATCAATAAATTCTCAACGTGAATTGAATTTGCGCGAATTCAATCGCTTTTATTTGTGAATGTTCAAAAATCGAAGAAAAATCTTATTTCCCAAAAAGAAATTTAAAAAATTCTGGTGATCCGATCGCTACCAAACTTCAGAAGATCATCCGCTGGGCTAATCTAAAGATTGTCTGAAAATTTCATCAAAAATGGTCTACCCGTTTGGAGTCCATAGATTACATATACATCGTCTTTTATCTATATAGATTATTAAAATGTAAAAAGTGGTTATTGTGACATAACGATAATAGTTGGACATATAGTATCGCGAAGTTTTTTGTAGTTATTGATATGTTCTTTAATATTGTAGAACATACTTTTGTTCTATCATCAATAGTTTCCGCAGCGCATGCAACGAAAGATGTTTTATGGAATTTTTTTTACACCTTGGGTTACGTTACTAAAGTTTTAGTAGGAATAAATACAGCCTATGTTACTCAGGGTGAATGTAGCTTTCTAATGGTGAAAGAATTTTTTAAATCGGCATAGTAGTTTTTAAGTTTATTCATTACAAACATACAAAAATACAAATATTTCCTCTTTATAATATTAGTGTAGATCTATTGCGGATAGGATGAAAACCGCGTAAGCATGATTAGACAGCAAGCACATGTTTTTCTCTTTTTTGTGGTAAAAGTTCGTTGGTTTTGATTGGCTACTACCTTAAAGCTTTTGATATATTTCAGGCTAATATTTTGTCGGATAAACCAAGGAATAACTTGAAAAAAAGAGATATGTTTTTGCTCTCTTTATTTCTTACATTCATCGCACATTCCGTAAATCTTGGTTTATATGTACAATGTTTTTCTCCTTTTCGGAAAAAATCTACATTCTTTGGCACTGTTTTTGATGAGCTGTGTGAAACTATAGTATCTATACTGAAACTTTGCCCACTTGTGTAAACATACAAGCCATTATCGACTAATGTACTATGTGCATTTATAATGTAGAGATTGTTAATTGTAATTATATGTGCATTACTGTCTGCAGAAATTGAACGAACAAATATAATGAATTGTTCTGGTTTTTTATTTCACCTACTAATAACGTCTACACGGTCAAGGTTTCTAATTTTGTTCACGAAAATTGAAACATAATTTATTTACGGCTAGGTGAACTTGGTATTTTAGGATGTAATAAAGAAATTACAAAATTTTAATTTTTTGTTACCTGTGAAACTGATTTTTTATAAAGTAGGTACCATGAATACTATAATCGGTATATATTATTTCTCTAAGATGTTTTTTGTCGATATGAAATATCTCCCTTAATAATACTGTATCAAAATTAATGTTTGATATGCCATTTTGGAGATTATTTTTCTCTCTAATGACGAAAACTAAGTTAATATCTTAAAGTTAATGTTTTCATTAAAAAATTACAGTTTAAAAATTTTAACAATGTCATTGCAGAAAATAACATTCAAAAAAAGTAAATATCGCCATCTGGTGACAATCTATTTATTTTAACAGTTGTCGGTAATATTAAGTGACATAGTGGCGCTGAAGTCTCTGAATAAAATAGAATAAAATAAAACAAATGTCGTCATCTGGTGGCAATCTGTTTATTTTAACAGTTGTCGGTAATATTAAGTGACATAGTGGCGCTGAAGTCTCTGAATAGAATAGAATAAAATAAAACAAATGTCGTCATCTGGTGGCAATCTGTTTATTTTAACAGTTGTCGGTAATATTAAGTGACATAGTGGCGCTGAAGTCTCTGAATAGAATAGAATAAAATAAAACAAATGTCGTCATCTGGTGGCAATCTGTTTATTTTAACAGTTGTCGGTAATATTAAGTGACATAGTGGCGCTGAAGTCTCTGAATAGAATAGAATAAAATAAAACAAATGTCGTCATCTGGTGGCAATCTGTTTATTTTAACAGTTGTCGGTAATATTAAGTGACATAGTGGCGCTGAAGTCTCTGAATAGAATAGAATAAAATAAAACAAATGTCGTCATCTGGTGGCAATCTGTTTATTTTAACAGTTGTCGGTAATATTAAGTGAGGTAGTGGCGCTGAAGTATCTGAACAGAATAGAATAAAATTTATTTCCACTCTATTGTATTACGTAATTGACCACTAACGGGGCGAAGTATTCACATGGATTCGCTAGTCGTTTCATGTCGTTAAAATTTTCAAAGTTTGTTTTTAAATTGTACTTACATGCAAAATAGATTGTATTATATTCTACAAGAGACTTTGAGTTAAGTCTTATAACAGAGCTAGGCAAACTACTTGACAAAAGTAGTTGAGTACAACTACTGACTACTTAAGTAAAAAAGTAGTTAAACTACTCGTTCTTAAAAGTAGTTAAACTACTAACTACTAGTAGCTAGTAGTTAAAATTTTTAACTACTATAATAATAAGAATAATATAAATCTCATTATATATGTCGTACAAACTGCACTTATATATAAAAATTATTTTAAAACTTATATTTAATAACAATACGACGTTTCGGCCAAGATGAATATAAATCAAAAATTCTACAAAAAACAATTTACAACCTAGAATGTCCAAAAACGATATTTAAAAAAATATATAGATATATTATTGTCAATTGCCATCAAGTTTTGTATATTTTAATTTTTCTTTTTGACAATCTAGGCTGTTAATTGTTTCTAATTTGATGCTATTTTTGTTTTCTATAATGATTATTATTTTTTGTAGGATCTTTTATTTATATTCATTTGAAAAGGGCTGATATCATGGCCGAAACGTGTTTTTATTAAATTTTGCAAATAGCAACGATGCGATTACCAGTTCCACGTTGTATTTCAAACTAAAACTCAAGCAACTGATATTTCATTATTTTAAAAAAAGTCTGATCGTGTTCCAGAATCCAGAAAAATGCATAACGAATAAGAACTTGAACTAACACGTCGGTTAAATATAATATACTAAAATATTTTTAAAAGTAGTTAAAATTCAAAATAAGTAGTTAGATTACGAAAAAGTAGTTTAATTACCTAAAGTAGTTAGAACTAAGTAGTTAACTACATTTTTAACTACTTTTTGTGATTACTTGATAGATATTCAAAATAATAGAGTGCGATTACTATGTGGAGAAAAGTAGTTAGAGTACAACTACTTTTCCAAAAAAAGTAGTTAACTACGTAGTTAACTACTTTTGTAGTTAACTACTGCCCAGCTCTGTCTTATAACAGCTCATTTATAAAAGTAATTCACGGTCCTTCATTTGGCGTTTACCCGAATCCTTTAGCTTTAGGAATAATATCGAGAGAGCTGTAGCTCTTTTTAGGCGAGGGAAAAAGAAATTTATATACAGTTTTAGCTTTAAATATTACACATAGTAGCAGCTCAAATAAAATTCTTATGTTTTTATCGTATTAGTGATCCGAACAGACAAATTGAATTTAAAAAATGTAGTGTTATATGGTAGTCCGACCCACACAAACATCAATACTATTGTGACGTTGCTGCAGGTGTAACATCGTACCTATCAACTTTAGTTCGAAATACAGTTTTCTTGCCGTAATTTCTTTGTTAGGTATCGTATGTAGGGCTGGCCAGTAATTCCAGCACAAAAATTGTGGCCAAAAGGGGTATTTTAGAAGAAAAAAACATCTCGTTTAATTTAAAATTATAGTGCTGGGGTTGCAGAAAGCACTTCCAAAAATTTTGATTTGACAACGACCTTAGATTGTGATCAGAAAATTACAGTTTTTATATATCCAGGAGCAGTCTAATGTCGTAGGAAAACTGTTATGGGCAACATTAGATTGAACTTACACAACAAACTAAGTTTTGATCAAAATACGCAGAAAAAAAGTTATTTCGCAGCTGGAACTGTACAAAAAACAATGTTAAATACATAGTGTTAAAAGAATATTTCACTTCAATCGATCAATTATTTTTAGAGCAGGATCGATTTAACATTCTACAATGCTTTCTTATGGAGAAATGTCAAATGTGTATGATCGTAATCTGTCATTGTCAAATCAAATTTTCTGACACTGATTTCTGCAACAGAGCATGACTTTTTAATTAATAATCTAGGCGAAAAATACATAACAAATGTATAAATACATTTCTTGTATTAAGAATTAGATGATTCGTACGTATGCTTGATCGAGAAGCTGGTAGAGACTTGTTGTAGTTGCCAATTTCTAAGATTTATAATCTTTCATATCCTTGAAATCATAAAGGGTTCGCAATTTTAATTTTAATTAAGGACTGTATAGATATCAAACTTGCGAATACGTAGGTAAAATTAAATAGATGGTGTTGAAAATACTTTAAGTCCGACTGTATATTTTGTCCAAACCTATGCAAAGTTACATGCTACAATGTATAATTCTGATCCAAGGCAAATACATCACGCCACCCTTAGTTCGCTACCATATAAGGCAATGTGTATTGACATATCAACCCGCTACCAGACGGAGTCGATTGCACCCGCCCCCTGCACACACCCCGCGGATTAAAAACTGTAACTACTTAGGTACTTATCTTTACGTGTATTGTACATAACAGTTATTATGTCGTAATATTCTTAACAACTGTCGAATACCGAATGTGATTACTCATTATTTAATTAGGGCAAAAGTTACGCAATATTTTGAAGATTTACTAGATACGATATGTATAATATATGAATATGAAAATACTAGCCGCTCCCCGCGGCTCCGCCCGCGATTTTAATAGTTAGGATTCTTTCATTACTCATTCACTCCGTAATTCGTTCGCCGGAGTTTATAATTATTTGTTTCATTACTCACTCACTTACTCCGTTCGTTCGCTCGAATTTATAATTTAGAATTTGTTTGTTAAATTTTTTTTTTTATTTTTTGGCCAAAAAAAATAATTTTTTTTTAATAAAAAGTATCCTATGTCCTTTCGAATATCTCTAAGAATATGTGTACAAAGTTTCATGATAATCAGTTCAGTAGTTTTGGCGTAAAAGCGTAACAAACAAACTTACATTCACATTTATAATATTATTATAGGGATTAGGGATTAAATTGTCGTTTTCCGCATTGAAACAGTCCTAACGAAACCGAAAAATTCTGTGACTTAGGGCCGTATTAATAATGGAAAGTTCATCTTTGATTCATTCTAGAGCCCTCGCTACTGTGAGAGTTAATGTATAGCTATAGCTAAAAATAATTGGCTCCCGCATGTAGTGAATTTGAGTGTTGTATATCAGTATATTATGAAGGATTAAAATGTTGAATTGTGTGCACCGTAGAGTAACTGATTAACTCATTCCGCCGCGAAAGTGGAAAGATTCTGGTTTAAATCCAGACGGTGACGTGTTGGAATAATAAATTTTTCTAATATGGTGCTACAACAATGAATGTTTCTTAACAATTATAGCAGACATAAGCTATTATACTAAATTAAAATCTATGTTCCTTTTAAACCCACTAACAGCGACGGTTATTTGGGCCTAGCGCAGAGGAGTCTTGAAAATGTCGTTTTGCTACCCGTTCACCTATTTTCAAATCCCGGAAATTATGAAGTAGCTTTGATTTTTAAACGACAAAAAACTTATTTGGAAATTATGCAATGTGGAAAAGCTTAAAAATGACAATTTTCTTTTCTTTTTCTTTTTACTTACTCAGCAGATATCTACTTTGTGATGATAAAAAATGTACTTATACTGATATTTTACTACAAAAACTTTTCAGTAATTTCTTTGATGATAGGTATTGAGATTTATTAGATTGCATTTTAAAAAATTCCAGCCAATTGGGCGATAGGACCAGTCCAACTTCAATAATATTGACATTTGAAATGTTACAATAAATGAAATAAAATTTCTGTTAAAGCGTGCGATGACGCGGGTAAGTAGGATTTTCCATGTAAAAATTAACCAAAACATGTTTGTCAGACAGATCTTCGAAACAAAAGAACATCTGATTTTTTTTTATTTTCAAAATATTTTCGAAACTATGAAAAAAAACCCGGGTCGCAGTGCCAAAACCCTGCAGACAATATAGTGTATTTGCTTGTATAGGGCCGTGTGGTTTTATACTGTTATTATGTGAAATTAAGTTTGTTTTTGGGCATAATAAAAAATTTAACCCCTTAATACACCCCTTAAAATAACATTTTTTTCTTAATTGTAATATTATTATCAATCTAACGTCTACACCGAATTAAATACACCCTTCAATAAATAAGTCACTATCTGCAAATTAGTGTTTTCAAAAAATTTGTAAGTCTGGTCCTGTTCGGCCGATTTTATTAAAATTTTGGGGGCACTTTTTAATTGCTATTAAAGGGTTAAATTTCAATTTTGAAACGATTCTGAGATTTTTTTCGGTATTTTGGGGCCCAAAAACTTTTTTCAACCCCTAAAATTCACCCTTAATGTGATCCGATTGGGCCCATTTTAAATAGGCTTCGTGCGGTAATGGATTCCGACATGTGTGCCAAATTTCGTCAAAATTAATTAAGTCCTTCGAAAGTTATAGCCCGCACACATATATATATACCTATATATATATATATATATATATATATAAATATATATATATATATATACATATATATATAAACATTTTTAAAAATGGTGCCAAAGTGTTTAGGAGGTTATGAAACGTCGAGAAATTTTGGTCCGACCCCTAGGTCCCGCCATCCGACCGACGCCAATAGTGTATGTTGCCATATGGCAAATACACTAAAAATTACATCGAATTTTCTCAGAAAATTAAACCGTTCTAAAAAGTACATTATCATTATACAAAAAAAACAACATTATAGCATCTTACTGCATGCATCGATTTTCATATTATTTGGATATTAAATATCCTACTAAAATTTGGTTGCAATCCATTCATCCGTTTGACTTGTATTGCGTTCACAGACAAACAAATGAATAGACTTTTTTCCAAGATTATGTTTTGTGACACCAGCCTTGGCTACTCCTGGTCGGTTGCAGGGGTGGGTTGTCCGAAATTCCAAGACAAAAACAATTAAACAAAATATTAAAATACCACTGTGCTTCTGATGGTAAAACTCTGGCCCAGCGCTTATTATAAGGGACGTAAGAAATTTTGTCCCGTAAAGATTGATACTGTTGGGCGCCAGAAGTCACGCTGGACCGTAGCGAAGCAGGTGCCGTCGACTTCAAACGGACCTGCTGCAGCACTTCACAATCTTTTCAGACTCTTCACACAAATTAGCAGCACAACAATTAACAACAAACTATATTTCACTCACTATATTACAAAAAGACCGGCTCGTCAGCACTCAACGAATTGCGAGATTCCCTACTTGTCAAAATCTTTTCTCTTGTCAACAACCACTACAACAAAAAAACTGCTATCCTTTTTTCCATGACAACGAAATCTATTACCATAAACATTCTTTTTCTAATAATATAGATAATTCTTGAAAACACGTCACAGTTTGTATGGACTAGGAGGAACTTAAAAGTGAATATAAACAAATTAGTGGGTTGGAAAATGATAAAAGTTCAAGTTTACATAAACTATAAATGAAAAATGAGTTTTCAAGTGATCTATGTATAAAACATATATTAATAATTTTTTTGCTAAAAAATCTAAGGCTTATTATACCATTGTTTTCTTTCATTGTATCGTTTAAAGCAGGCCTTCTTAAACTATGGGTCGCGACCCCAAATGGGATTGCGTAGCAAAATTCTGGGGTCGCGAGAGATTTTAATGTCAAACGACTACATTCGAATATATTCGAGCGAACTAAGACGGTCAGAATTCTCTTTTATTTGTTATTGCAAAAAATTCAATTTGATGAAAAATAGGGCATATAATTTTTGTAGCTATAATAAATACAATTTCACAACTTTTGTGCAATTTTTAATTTTAGATTTTTGTATGTTTCTAAACGAATTCTAATATATTTTCATATGTATATGTATATTGTTACCTAATAAATCAATCATCAAAAAATATTTATTTATCTTTCTTTTATATTTATATGGGGTCGCCAGGAAACTCGCAATCATAAATGAGGTCGTGAAAGAAAAAAGTTTAAGAAGCCCTTGTTTAAAGTGATTTCGTCTGCAGAAAAAATCAATGGATAATAAGGCTTATCGCGCTATTCTGTATAGTCAATATTAAAATTAACTCACTTTACTAGTGATATTAAATTTGTTAGAATGTGACAAAAAATTAACAGCACTGTAAATTCTTACATTGACTATACAGAATCGAACTATAAGAGCTAGACAACGAGAACAGGACGTTTGTAATTTTCAAATTATATTCGAGCTTATTTTTTTGTAATTATAACTTTTCCTTTTTTCTATAGATGAAATAACGCTCTAGCTTATTTCATTTCAAATGTAGCAATATTTTTCAATGTCATCCGTGAAGCAGATTTGTCGCTTGTTAATAATAATAACTACCTACTCTTAAATATAATAAACATCTGTTGTTTTTCTTCCTAAAGGAAATATTTTTTTCTTCTATTTGTTTACATTATTACTTACTTAACAATTTGTAAACATATTAACGATAAAAATAAAATAACGCAATAGCCATTTATTCTCGCTATGTAATTGTTGCAAGGTTAAAACAAATCTTCAAGGCAACTTCCGCTATAGGTAGGTCTTTTTCCTGTTTATCCCATTGGCAGTTTTTTACATTCACATGGCAAACTTATTATTGTTGTAAACAGTTCAATGTAACTGTTTACTACGAATGTTAAAATGTCTTACATGTAGCAGCGCAGTGTCAGATCAAAGAGATTATACAAAGTGTATATATTTTAAACGATTCGAAATAAAACTTATTGATATTTTTCCGTATCTCGCATTATTCTCGAGATTTAGTCTGCGAAAGTTGCAAATACTCATTTTTTCCCTTTATTTAACACGCTTTTGTTAGCTTCACCTGTATGTTTGTTTATTTGCATGTTTGTTTGTTTGTAAAGGAATCTTTGAACGTGAAATTCACCCAATTCAAAACGTCAGATTAAACTCAAACTTTGCACATTTATCAAGGACCGATGACAATACAATAATTTAATAAGTTTGTCCCATTATCCTTTATAATTATAAATTTTATGATTACATATTATATTTACAACATATTTTTCGTTACTGCCCTTCATTTTTCATAATAATCTCTTAATTTGCCAAACTTACAAATCAAAGAACTTTTATAAAAAAACAAATAACAGTATTCATTCGTGGCGCCTTGCATTACCATATTGCTTAGGAGTCAATTAAACATATTCTGAAGTAAAATTTCGTTGGCCTAATTTTGCAAAGAAACGTGCCTTCAGCGCCCGGTTTATACTTACAAACTCGACCATAATTTTTCTAGAATAACCAGACTGAAATCAATAAAAAATGTTTTTAAATTCTCATTTTTTTAAGTCTCATTGTAAAAGTTACAAGTAAATAAACTAAAATAATATTTTTTTGCTCTTCATACCTGTATAGCGGTAGTAAATTGATCTATTTCGCACTAGTGTGTAAAATTAAACAAAATAAATGCGAAACGTAATCGTACTAGATACTACGATTTCCAAAGTATAAGATGCGCTGGATTTTTTTACATTGAAAATCCAATGCCACCGATAATATTGAAAGTGAACATATGGTCAAAGTTGAACTGTCAAAAATGTCAAAAATTATCTGAAAACATGCAAAAAATACTATATATATTTCGTGCGTGTTGATATTATGACTCTCATTTTGTCACATTCGTCATAATAAATGTCATAACGTACTAGGAATATAGCCCATTATTTTATTTCTTCAAAAAAGTTGCACCTAATTATAGTGGGAGCGGCAACCTTAAAAAATGATTCCGAATTTATAAAGGATGAAACTTTCAGAAAAGATGGTACTTATAGTGACTTCAATCACTTGCCTTTAGCAATTCTCTAATTGGACAGCGTTCCATTTCCGGTAGTCCTTTTCATGTAGTTATTAGTCACATTGAGCTGAAGCTTTTAATTTTTATGAATTTGTTAATGCGACGGAAGTCGTGTTTCGTTGCTGTCGGATAAAGTTCTCGTAAGATTGCCTAGGTAAGTGATTGAAGTCATTATATTATGTACTACCTTTTTGGAAAGCTTTATATTCTATAAAATCGGAATCATTTCTACATCCGCCGCTTGGACTATTACAAAACATAAAATCTTTTTCTAGAATCAAAAATATTATGTGATCAAGTCGGTTTAAGACTGAAAGAGTTACGGATTGCTTGCCAATCAGCACTATATAAGTAATACAAATGTGGCTCCTAGTTTTGATACTTTGGGGAGGGGTAATTATGTACAAGAAAAGACAAAACCACAAGTGCAGAATTAGTGGTAAAATAATACTGTTGACAATTTGAATCCATCCAGCGTACTGCCAATTATTTGCATCGAGATATCTTCCTTTTACATGAGCGTCGCGAACGCTGCATCAAACAAAATTCATTCATCAACGTACCATAAAAATGGGGTTTGAAAGTCTATCTGAAATTTAAAAAAATAGAAAAATTCGAAATGAACGGTTTTACTTTTGCGTCATAGATATAATATACAATATTTTGAAAAATTCAGGAGTGCAAAGTTTTTTGAAACTCGTTTTAATTATTGGTTCTACGGAATAAAATAGAATAAATATAGAAAAGTAAAATATTTGGATCTCGCTCAATTTTTTCTCCTCGAAATTCGAGATAAATAGAAAAAATGTTGAATTCCAGTAAGTTGTAAGTGTAAACAGGTATTTTCATATAAATGACAATATAACCTATGGGTTTGTTTGAAGGTCACTGAATGGTAGCCCTGTTGTTTGACCTGATAATGTACATTGTTTATATCAATGTAACCGATGATTAGCTCGTAAAAGTCAGTGGTCTAACAGGAGCGGACTGTAATTTTTCAAATATTTGAAGTTAGGTTGAAGTTAGGTAGGGTAAATTTGATTCTTGAGATTGAAAATGTAACGAACGTGTCGCAATGTACGTATACCATGTACTATAAAAACCTACTGTAACACAATATGCTCAATTGGTGATGAGATAGAGTGATTGATTCGTCGTCTAAAGGTCATAGGTCCGATTTCGACGCTCGGTGCCATTATTATTATTTTTTATAATTACACCAGTTTTACTTTTAAGGTCTCTAGTGTAAAATACACAGACCCTTTTTTTATTTATAAATCAGACAATTTTATAATAACATTGATGCCAACGACCCAAAAATGAATCTTAAAACTTGTTTTGTAACACTATTACAATAGTAAAAAGAATTCATTTTCTGCTATTCCAAAAATATTTCAGTTAAACTAGTAAAACACCAATATGTACCGTATATTTTATAAAAAAAGTTAACAAAAAACTTTTAAAGATTTAAAAAAAATCGACTTTGCTTGTTTCTTTGTCATATTTATTAAGAATAAAAAAGTATTATAGCGTAAACTTATTCAGCTATTAAAATGTATCTCCTCAAAATTCGCAATCCAGGTCTGTCAGACCTTACTGATGGTAGAACCGATTATTATGTTGGTCTTGTCTTTTCAATGCCAAAATGTACAAGTTGCCTCTGTTTCATTATTGAGAAGGTCAGGGCTGGCCACGAGGTCAGTTACGAAGAAAACAAGCTATTAGTCAACTAACATTTATATACAATTATTAAACAACTGTTACTGATACTTTTACCAATCAACCGGATGAGCACGTCACATTCAGTTAATAGTTTTCCATTTATGTTAGTGTGTATAAATATTTCATCATATAACTATATTATATTTTTAGCTTTTGATGCGATAATTCGTAAATGTTATGACATTGACTATGAAACTGCGCAAGGAAAAACTGGCGAAGCCTCCTCGCAATAGTTCTTGGCAACGGCGTATGCAGAATTGTGTTCAGGGGAACAAGAGTTAGGGATGTCGAAAAAATATCGATACATCGATATTTTCTATTTGATATGTCGATATTTTTGGGCGATATTTAATATTTCGATATATCGACATAAAATTCCGAATATCGGAAATTGATATTTTTTTCTACTACCGCGACTGACTATGGCCGTTTAATTATTCCGAAAATATCGAAAACTCCACTGAAAAAGAAACATGTGTTTTTACATATGTTTTTGGAACATACTTTTAAGTGGGTTCCAAAAACAACAACAGTAAATAAAGCACATGTAAAACACGTTTCTTTTTCACCGGATTTTTCGATATTTTCGGAATAATAAACAGACAAAATAGCTATTCATGCAATATTTCATTTAATTTCTACATCTAGAATATTTTTAATTATTTCGATTTACACCTCAATTCATGCTGTACCAACAATTTTCTGTCGAATAATACCTCTGGCACGCATGCCATAGGTTCGCCATGCCTGGCTTTATTAATTGGTCGATTAATCTCTAAAATTATCTGCTCCTAAATGTATTAGACGTTTGATTAATAGACAAAAAAGATTTTTATTGTTGTTTTCGATTTCAGAGAATTATTTATTACTTGATATATTAGAAATAATGTCCGTTAATTGATATTTGACATTATATTAAGCTAGCCAATATGTATACTAAATTTCTTCGAGTGCCAATGTTCTCTTTACAATTGTACCGGTATATCGATATTTTTAAAAAAATATATTGGTACCGATATCGATCCTTAAAAAATATCGATACGATATATATCGACACTTTTTGGCACTTCTGATATTCCTAGCAAGAGTTATGAGAACAAACATGGATATCTAGTTATAATACCGGAATTAAGTCATAAACGATAGTTCAAACGTTCTAAATGAAATTCGGGGAATTTTCAATAACAGGAACTAAAATGAATTAATATGAAATTTCTGTAAGCTTGATTGATTTTCACACTTGATTCTGTTATTCCTTATTCCTAACACCAAGGAGGAATGCCGTACGGAAGGTGTTCCATACGTCAATCTTTTGACGCAAACTGGTAGAAGAGGATTTGGCAATATTGGCAAAAATAAGTGGCATGGTTAGAGACAAGCGAAAAAGCAATTGAAAGTGGTTTTCGTTCATGACTCCAGTTCTAAATTATTCACTTTAATTGAGCAAAAATCTGTTTAGCCACAGTTCGAAAACCAAAGAATATATCTCATTTAAAACAAATCTGAAAAACTGACCAAATATCAAAATTACAGTTCAATCAAGCAGCTAATAACTATTGTTTCCTATTGTCTATTTATAAGATTTGTGTCTCATTATCAGATTATTTAAAATTCCAATTCAGCTTTCCTATCGAAAGAAAACATACAATACAATGTCTCTTAAACTTAGTACGTTTAGAAAAAGTTGTATGTTTTCTTTCATATCGAAGGCTGAATTATAGGTATGATAGAATTGGAATTCCAAATTGAAATTTCGTTCAAGGTTTTTGAAATGGTGTCCCCCCAGCGGCGCTATATAGTTATAGGAGTGATTTACTTAGTGGATGGACGTTGCGAAAATCCTCGAATGATTCCTCCAATTAACCAGTTTTGGTTTGTTAAAACCAGTGGTGGAGTTACCAGCAGGCTGAGTAGGCTGAAGCCTAGGGCGGCAGATTTTAGGGGGCGGCCCAAAAATGTTTGTCTTACAGAAATAAAAAAAAAACATATACATAGAGAAAACGAGTTTCGAAAATTTAACGAAAATTTCAATAGGTATTTTAGAAAAAAATAGCTTTTTCGAAAATATGTATGTTAAGTCATGTCTTGTCATTCTTGCTGTCAGTATAACACACTTCTCTTTAAAAATGGCATTTTGGTAACATTTTAACACAGTCGGCAAAGCAACTTGATATTATATCAAAAACATTTAATGACAAGATGTTCGTCTTTATAATTACTTAAAAGTCAATTCAGATCAGTTTGGCTTGGAATAATGGGACAAACGACTACATGGCCAATTCATCTACGGCAAAACTCTCTTTTTAGTGTATTTGCCATATGGCAACATACACTATTGGCGTCGGTCGGATGGCGGGACCTAGGGGTCGAACCAAAATTTCTCGACGTTTCATAACCTCCTAAACACTTTGGCAGCATTTTTAAAAATGTTTATATATATATGTATATATATATATATATATTTATATATATATATATATATATATATATATATATATATATATATATATATATACATATATATATAAACATTTCGAAAGAGTTAATTGATTTCAACGAAATTTGGGCCACGTGTTGAAATCCATCAACGCAAGAAGCCTATTTAAAATGGGCCTAATCGGGCTATTTTAAGGGTAGTTTTTAGGGGTTGAAAAATGTTTTTGGGCCCCAAAATACCGAAAAAATTCTCCGAATCGTTTCAAAATTGAAATTTAACCCTTTGGTAGTAATTAAAAAGTGTCCCCAAAATTTTAATAAAATCGGCCCGACAGGACCGGATTTACAAATTTTATGAAAACACTAGTTTGCAGATAGTGACTTATTTATTGAAGGGTGTATTTAATTCAATGTAGACGTTAGATTGATAATAATATTACAATTAAGAAAAAAAATGTTATTTTAAGGGGTGTATTAAGGAGTCAAATTTTTTATTTTGCCCAAAAACAAACTTAATTTCACATAATAAAAGTATAAAACCACACGGCCCTATACAAGCAAATACACTATATTGTCGGCAGGGTTTTGGCACTGCGACCCGGGTTTTTTTTCTTTGCCAAATGTGTTAAAATGTTATCAAAATGCCATTTTTAAAGAGAAATGTGTTATATTGACAGCAAGGATGACAAGACATGAGATTGCGACTAGAGTACTGAATTTCAGAGGTCAGTAGGGGCGGCAAAAATTTAATAGCCTACTGGCGGTAACTTTGTAAATCCGCCACTGGTTAAAACTAATAATGATCAGTTACTAGCAGTTAATAGCTTTTATATAAATATACAAAAAAATAATTAAAAATTAGACAGTTATTCGATAAAAGATAAGATATTTCTAGAAAAACATGTTTACAACAACTGCAATATTCGCAAAAAAATCTAAGCTATAGATTATTTAAATCCGGAAATGTAAAATATCTCTTTGTATTTCCAGAAAGTGCTATATATAATTCAAAGTATATAATAATTAAAAAAATTAATTCATGGTCGTTTATGTCAGGGTACTTAAAAAGTAATATGATTATTTAACCCTGTATCGTGCAACAATCGAAGGTTAAAAACAAGACATCATCAAAACAAAACAAAAAATCAAGCGCGTACTGTATATTAAACGATCATATTAAATTTGTATGGATGTGTGCGTGTTTTGTAAGGGGTATCATCTTATAGAACACACATGCATAATTATTAAATCGCAAGGTTCAATACCTGCACCGACTTCAATTATTGCACACCAAGTAGGGATCGGGCATGCGCACTGTAGCATAACGCGGTCCATTTAAAACCGAGTGTCGAGGTCTCGGCTAGTGCTATTAGTAAGAGTTGACTGGTCGGAAAAACATTGTAGCCGCGTGTTTAATTCAAAAAGCATCGCGAGCAGAAGACCACGTGCTTCTTCAACTGGCCTAGAAACTTGTTGTGAAACCGGTCAGTAGTGGTCATTGCAGTGTTGTAGTGAACTGGGAGGCGCGAGCGTGTGTGTGTGTGCGTGTTGTGTGCGCGTGAGAGTGCGTGGTAAATGCGACAGCAATTTATACGGCAATTAAAGTGTTTGGAGTCAGTGAAATAACATAAAACTGACAACATGTGTGAAGTATCCAGAAACACGGCCGTGATACACGTCCATCACCAGGAGCTGCAGAATCTCCCGGAGGAAAGCGAACAGGACGTCGTCGGAAGTTTATCGTTCTCACCGCCTCCGATGAAACACTCTGATACCAGAGATAGTATTTCTTCAATTGATAGTGATGTGTCGCTTTCTTACGATAGGGCGCCGCTGACGACTCAACCGTCCGTTCCTGAAGATGAAGGTGCACATTTAGCTGACTTATCGGATAGCGCATCCGATGCCGGATCGGCCGGCGGAAAAGATTCCGGCTGTGAAGTTACGGTCGAACCACAAGATCCACCTTTTATTCCACCGACTGAAGAACTTGCTGAAAAAATCGTTCAGCAAGTGGAATTTTATTTTTCCGATGTGAACATAACGAAAGACGCGTTTCTTTTAAAGCATGTAAAACGTAACAAGGAAGGATATGTATCTTTGAAATTGATTTCCAGTTTTAAACGCGTTAAACATTTAACGAAAGATTGGAGAGTTGTGGCCAGTTCCCTACTGAGATCGAGAAAGTTGGAAATTAATGAAGCCGGTACGAAATTAAGACGCCTCGAACCGTTGCCAATGTATGATCAAACGGCACCTTCCCGTACGGTCGTTGCTGTCCATATGCCAATTGACAAAGCTACGATCGAAAACGTTGCAGAAATATTCACACAGTGCGGCGAAATCGCATTGATTCGTGTCCTGCGACCGGGAAATCCGATTCCAGCCGATGTACGACAATTCATTAATAAGAATCCGTCTCTAAACGGTGTCGTGTGTGCTTTGGTAGAGTTCACGGACTCTGAGTTCGCGAGAAACGCTATTCAGTTACAAAATAAAGACTTCCCCGGTTACGGACAGTGTATGAAAGTGTATGAATTAAATAATGTGCCAAATCCAGAACGTAAAAAACGTACTTCACAAAGCAAAAAGACATCTGTTACACGTTTGCTGACTGAATCCGAGTACTCGTCTTGTGCGAGTGCTTCCGAAGCTGAAAACGATCATAGAGGACGTAATAATAATAATTTCAACGATCCTCGTAATAAAATGCGTCGTGGATCTTCGGCTCATTTCCCGACGAGACAATCGGAACCGATAACGTGGCTTCAACGTCGTTTGTCTGCTGCTTCCGTTAGTTCTAGTTCCGGAGATTCCGGTTATAATGTCTTTATACCGCGCAGATTGTCGGCTAGTAGTAGGGATTCCGGCTCGGAGTCATGCTCATCCTTGAACAGAAGGATTTCTTGCGGGAGTCTTTCCGGTTCGGAATACGGAGGTAATCGGAGATTGTCGACATGCAGTCGTGAGTCATTCGATTTCGGAAGTTCGAGATCTCGTAGTAATAGCAATGCATATCATTTGCCTGATAACGTTGTAAGAATGCCACAAGGACCTGACGGGTCCAGAGGATTTCGTCAAAGACTGATTAATCCTACGCACTGATATTATTTAAGGCTGTGTTTTGTTTAAAGTGTATTATAAATATTAATTTTTAAGTAAATTCAACAAGGCTTCATCACATTTTCGCAATTTTGTTAAATAACGACAGATCCAGAATTGATAGGTAATAGTTTCAAATGGTTTGAACTATAATATATTATAATATTTCTTTAAAGTGCACAAAGAAAATGTTGATATTTCGTAACTTTCAAGGCTGGCATATTTTTTTTGTGCTTCGATAATTTTGTACAGCTTTTTCTCACAAGCAGACAAAGAAGTTTGTAGAGAAAATATTTTTTTTTTCAAAATGTGTATAATTTTATTTATTGATTAGATAGAAAAATATAATGAATTTTACAACGATATCTCTTAACGATAGAGATTTTAAATAATTATTACAACCAACGAATCTTTAATCAGTTAGCGCGACCTTGAATTTTTAGTAATTAATAATATATTTATTTTAATATTTAATTTTCGTGGATCCGGCCCCTAATTTATAAACGTAAATCTTTGTTTAAGTTTTGCTATTAAAACTGCATATTTATTGACTCTCTTTTTTCCAATGAATGATTTTACTGTGTGCAAAAAGAAGACAATAAAATATGCGCTAAACTTTCTATTTAGTATTTAAATTTTTATTTTTTTTAGTGCTTAGTATTTATTTTGTACTTGATAGTTAAACTGTTAATAGGCAACTTCTCTTAGATTTTACAATTAACTAAAAAATGTGATGTTGCACTTATAAATTATATTTCCGTCCTATTTTTTCACTGCATTGATTTCTATTTATTTTTACTTTTTTTAACTTATTTCAGTATGTATTTATGCTTATTTATTCTATTTATTTCTCTATTATTTGTTAATTAATTACAAAGTTAATTAATAATTCGACAGCAGTTATCTTTAAAATAAAATTAAAATTTGATTATTCATATGTAGCTGTTATAACTGTCCATTTTATTTCTAATTATTCTTTTTAATCTATTAAAATGTATAGGTATATAAAGCGTCTGTAAAATTAATTGAATGTTTCAGAAATTTGCATTTGTAAAATCTTCATAGACTTGTCTCTAAAAGTTTAAAAAATCATTTATTTTGCTCAGTCTGATTATTAATGGTTTTGAAATTCATTATCTTGAAATACTAATGAAATTTTACAGACAATTTTATGTATTCGTTTTTTGTAGTTACCGTTAATATAATTAATGGATCAAGATTTAGATTTTTCTATTTTTTAATTTGGTTGGTTTCTGTAACACTAAATACATTTTTATTGTTAAATTGAAATATAGACTAACATGTCTACAATTTTTCAAAATAAAAATAAAAAAATACCGAATGCATTATTTCTTATTTGCAAAGGTATTTTGTTTGTACTGTGTACATAATTATGTATATCTGTTTCAAATCTACAAAAATCGCTCTAAAAATCCAAAACAATGAATTCAAGAAATTCGGTGTTGCGAATTGTTGATAAGGCGTATTAAGTAGGGCATGCAATGAATCGACTCGTTTTAGTACGGCGAGCGAAGGAAAAATGGAAGCTCTTATACTGTATTGTATTTTCCGTTTGCGTATTCAGCAGGAGGCAGTATTGGCTCCAAACGAGCACGATTTTGTAATGCAACATTAACTTACAAAATTTAATGTTGCATTACAAAACCGTACTAGTTTGGAGGCAATAATATCTCCTATAACACACAAAAAAAGATGAGTTTATTGTTTTCAATAATTCTTCTGTTTCAAATATTCCGTCCGTACCAGGCTGAACCAATCCCAGTTGATTAAGCATGCGTCCTGCTTTATAGATTTATGACAGATTTAGTTTTCAGATAGCTTTAAAGTTTGTGCAGAATTTTTTGAGCTATTTCTTCTATTTTATAGATATATTATAGAAAAATTTAGATTTTAAAAAATGTAAAGCAATGCTGCTTATATAGTGTCAACGTGATAATATAGAATTATGTGTAACATTTATATAAATAGACATTTTATTTTTGTAACTGTAACAGAAGATGGACTTCTTTGGGTATTTAAAAATACGTAATACTTTGTTAAGTGACAGTTATTGTATTTATAAACAAATATTTTTCATGTTTTTATGAAACCTGAATCCTGCGAAATATTAAATTGATGCTGAAATTTTGATGAAAAATTGTTATTTATTTTGAATCTTGTTTTTTCAATTACAGGGATGATCATCTCAATTTGCATGAAGGTCAACTTAGTTACTAAAATCAACGAAATATAACGAATTCTCGAGAATTGAGGGAGTCTATTGATCTTTTGTGCTATTTCTAGGGATTTAGTAATGATGATAAAGTTAGCTGTTGATGCAATCGTTGACAAATATTTTAAATTGTGCTATGTACTTGAGATTTTATGAAGTTACAAAATATATCTTCGTAATTTCTATAATATTTGAACAGCTTATATTTATTATTATTCAGCTACAATGAAATTATCACAAGGTTATTCTGACGGAGTTGTAACCGGCTTCAAGTTAGAGACTAAAAATATAATAATTATAGCAAGTTACTGATTTCAAAAATAGTATTTTTAAAATTAGCAGCTTACTGTTTATGACACAAATTGACTGACATAATTATAATAAAATTAGAAAGGCAATAGTACAGTTTGTGTAAAGAAAGGCTTTTAAACACATTTCATGAACGCACGTAAAATATGATATTGTTGAAGTGAATTTCTTATGAATCGTGAGTTGTGACGTTACACTGAACAATTATTATTCATTTTCAAAATTTCACGCTAAAGATAATTTGTGAAATAAGCACATTACATGTATGTATGAATCCACTGTAGTGTTATTTTTGTTTTTAATTATTTTAATACATGTGATTTTTAAGTTGATTCTTTTTTTAACAGCGTGTAGAAATCAAATAGACGAACAAAATATATTTCAAGTAACTTTTTTATCAAAACTCAGAAATAAGAGAGGAACTGTCTTTCAAAGTTTAATTAAATTTTATAAAATTTTGTGCTCGGTCTTGGCGTTATGTCATTTCACTATGGAAATATATTATGTCATTATCAAGTATTTTGGTGCCTATTTGAAACAAAACGGGTACAACTTCGAACAATTTCTGTGAATATTTGATAATGATGTAACATATTTCCATAGTGGCATAACGTAACACCAGAACCGACCGTAAAATTTAATGAAAGTTTGAAAGCCTGTTTCTCTTTTATTTTTGAGTTTTGATAAAAAAGTTACTTGAAATATTTGTTCATCTATTTGATTTCTACAAGCTATTAAAAAAAAGAGTCAACGTAAAAATCATTCTGTACATTTTTCCAAAATTTGTGTAATATTTAGCAGTCTCCCAATTATCTAATTGCACCAACAAATGGGTTACGAGACAAGTGTTCTACCTTGCCGCCAACTTATCTTAATGTTCTACAGTAGTATCAGTATTTACGACCTGTTCGTTACATTTTCAATCTGAAGAATCAATTTTACTCCACAGTGCCAAAAGAAGTTTTACTGCAAAAATTGTCTCTCATTTTTCCAATGAAAAATGTTCATTAGTTGATTTTTTTTCTCTGGATATATCAGCTGATCAGTTTCCATAGACATTGAGAACTTTTTATAGTAGCGTTCAAATGTCAAATATTTTTAATTCTTCATATATATTATTTTTTAGACAGCCTGTACACAAATTGCCGACGGCAGTAAAGATCCGTAACTGTTTGACCTGTATTCAATTCTTGGTATACAAATCACCTGTTTTGTGAATCACAGTGGTGTACCTACTCAAATTAAACTGAACATTTATTAGGTTTATAAATTAGAATTTGGAAAAAAATCGCCAGCGTTTTGGACGGATAAAGTCAAAATTAATATTTTTTGTTGCCTGATAGCTTATAAAAAATAATTGCATAAATATTTCTGATTCATTATTATTAAAACCTTTAAAAAAATATATTTTACTAGAATGCGGTCCTAGAACCCTTATTTCCTGCAACGAGTCGGCCTTGGAGCTTGGTCCCAAGGATGTATTAGTACGATGATCTCTTTCTATTGGAACATAATGCGAACCTGTTTTATACAATCTACACTAATATTATAAAGACGAAAGATTTGTATTTTTGTGTGTATGTAATGAATAAACTCAAAAACTACTGTGCCGATTAGAAAAATTCTTTCACTATTAGAAAGCTACATTCACCCTGAGTAACATAGGCTACTCAAAAACTACTGTGCCGATTTAAAAAATTCTCTCACCATTAGAAAGCTACATTCACCCTGAGTAACATAGGCTTTACCTAAAGACAAAATTGTCACGAAAAACTGGTGTACGGTGATACCGGGTGTTTTTAGATTATACCGGGTGTTTTTAGATTATACCGGGTGTTTTGAGATTATACCGGATGTTTTTAGATTATACCGGGTGTTTTTAGATTATATCGGACATTTTTAGATTATACCGGGTGTTTTTAGATTATTTAAAACGCGTTACGAAAAACGTCTTATACGAAAGGGACTTCGTTCCAAACGCGTGTCCCGCGACACGTTCCAAGTTTTTTTTTTTTTAATTTCTTTTTGGGAATTAAGATTTTTCTTCGATTTTTGAACATTCACAAATAAAAGCGATTGAATTCGCGCAAATTCAATACACGTTGAGAATTTAATGATAATGATTCTCATCTATATCCTATATATTATATTTACGCTTGACCGATTTTTAACCGATGATAAAATTTGCCTATGCCAGTACTCCGAACTAAATACAAGAGATGTCGCTATGATTATACACTAGCGATATTAGTGGTGAAGTTATGTACTACATGTGTTAAAGAGAACATATTTTCCAGTTTTACAGGTAGAGAATCAATGATTTGAATTTATAAACTATAAGTTTCCAGGTAATACCGTTTCGTGTCGCTACCAGTTCTATATTTAATAACATTATAACAAAACACGATACCATAGATAGACCATACCGTCACCGGCAAATTACGGCAGCTATATTACGGTACCGCTAGGTAAGGAAAAAACATTTTTTAAGCTGTTGAGCGTCCATAATAATCTACATTCTATCTTTAATTTCTATTCCATCATTTAAGATTTCTATAAATTCACGTAAGTTTATTATGTAGTATACTGTATCAGAAGGTGCGACAACTTATAAATTTTATGTAATAAAAAATTGCTCGGGATTGAAGTACGTATTCTCCAATTTCTAGGTTCCAATCTGAGAACTAGTGACAGTATCAATTCAAATTTAGGTGGAGTATTGAAAGTAATTAAAATAAAAATTGCTGCTAGGCTCCGACCAGTTGCTAGTTCAATAATAAAAATAAGTCATTTTTATCCCGAAACATAAAAAAATTAAATTTTGCATGAAATGTTTAAAACTGTTGCGTTCTAAGCAGCGTTGCCAGATTTTTTATTAGCCATGTCGGGATTTTGGAACTTTTTGAGCGAAAAAAACGGGATTCTTTCGTCGAAAGCGGGACACAGTAAAAAAACGTATATAATCAGAAGTTTTTAAATATTTATCTTTTTATTTGAGTTCAAATTACGTTTACGTGACAATAGATAGCAAAAATAGTCATAGAAAATGTATTTTAATAAAAATATGATATTTTAAATCAGATTTACCCTATCGTTAAATAATTGAGTCTTATTCGTCTTCTGAATAAAAAAAATTAAAAAAAAACGGAAATCAAAATCAAAAAAGTTTTATTCATTAGAAAAATATGGCGTTTCAAACAATAGTCTGAGGAGTGAGTGTTACAAATTGTAACTTACAATAAGAGAATAATTATTTACGCACGGTCGAGTTATCCCCGAAAAGCGGGACTGAGTCTGTCCCGTGCGAGACATTTAATTTTGATTTAAAAATTCGGACGTCTGGCAACGCCGGTTCTAAGGGACTCGCTTTTTTACTTATTACCGACCTGCCTAGCTTTTATTTTGACAATCTGTTCCGTTTATTATTAATGAACCAAACCTTTTTTGATTTTTTTGCATATTTCCTTATCACAAATTTAATTTAATGCGACTAGGCTATCTGCATTGTGAAAAATTAGATACTGCTGACACCAAAGTGCAGAGCAGCATGACTATCTAAAAAATTCTTTAGCTTTGCTCGGGTCAATTTCTGAGTGTATTTAAATCTATACATATAAACAAAATTGACGATTCCAAACTTTGTACAATACACCACTCTTTACAGAAGTAATGCTCAGGGCCATTTTTAACCTATTGGCGGCCCTGGACACTTTAGAATAACGGGGCCCCTATGATTATTACGGAAGTAAAAAAAAAAACCCGGGTCGCAGTGCCAAAACCCTGCCGACAATATAGTGTATTTGCTTATACAGGCAGGATGGCTTTATTCTGCGAACTTAAGTTGGATTTTGGGCAAAATAAAAAATTTGACTCCTTAATACACCCCTTAAAATAACATTTATTTTCTTAATTGCAATATTATTATCAATCGAACTTCTATACCAAATTATATACAACTTTCAGTAAATAATTCACTATCTGCAAAATAGTGTTTTCATAAAATTTGTAAGTCCGGTCCTGTCGGGCCGATTTTATTAAAATTTTAGGGACACTTTTTAATTACTACTGGAGGGTTAAATGTCAATTTTGAAACGATTCTGAGGATTTTTTCAGTATTTTGGGGCCCAAAAACTTGTTTCAACCCCTAAAAACTACCCTTAAAATGGCCCGATTACGCCCATTTTAAATAGGCTTCTTGCGGTGATGGATTTCAACACGTGGGCCAAATTTCGTTAAAATCAATTAACTCCTTCGAAAGTTATTGCCTGCACACACATATATATATATATATATATATATATATATATATATATATATATATATATATATATATATATATATATATATATAAATATAAATATAAATATAAATATAAACATTTTCAAAAATGGTACCAAAATGTTTAGGAGGTTATGAAATTTCGAGAAATTTTGGTCCGACCCCTAGGTCCCGCCATCCGACCGACGCCAATAGTGTATGTTGCCATATGGCAAATACACTAATAATTACTAAGCAAATCAATAATTAACAAATACATTATTAAAAAATATATCGATATATGGTATTTGTCGGCAGTATCGGTTATCAAATGCTTATCTGGCAAGAACTAGGGGGCCCCATCGATCGCGGGGCCCTGGGCACGTGGAAAAGAGGGCCCTGGTAATGATTGCTGTGTTTGTATATACAGCCATTGGATTACAAAGTCCACATACTTCAAGAGTTGCTTTTTTAATGAATTTTACAGAAGTTAGTAGTTTTAAAGATTCCTAGAGCGAATTTTGAGTTCTCAGTTTATTCTGTCTGTCCGGGCTAATCTTTGAAACGGCTGAGCCGATTGTGATGGCACTTCACAGGCAGGCAAAAGATTATACCAGGAGTGATCTAGACTACATTTTATCTCAAAAATAGCCCTTATGGAGGGGAACAGGGTGATGGAAACCTTTATAAAAGATACGCTGTGTCTCTGAAATTGAGAAGCTTTAACTGGGTACAATAAGTCTACTATACCACGCGAACGAACTCGAAGCCAAACCGCTAGTAGCCATATAAAATGCGCTGGTCCTGAGATTAAGATATTTCCGCCTCTTTAATGGACTTCCAGACATCGTGTACTCAATGCAGTGTACTGTCGCTTCTAAGAAGCAATCCTGTCAATTTATCGTAATGATGAAAATAATTATTTGCAACTATTTCAATAATTTTAGTAATTAAATTACTGACAATAAGAATCATAATTTGTGATAGATTTTCATCAAGTATACCGAACCAAAATGACATTTATGAATCATTTTATCAACAACATAAGTAAATAAAACACATTTGACAGCAAACTATTTTATTGACAGACAGAAAACTGCCATGGCGTATATATATGAAATAATTATCTTTGATTGCTATTATTATTGTAATCTGCGAAAATTCGAATTTTGCGAATGTATGTTGTCGATTAGAAATTATTAATTTTTTATGCTGAACCGAGCTGAAAAACATTTTTTTCTATATAATTTGCCTGTATGTAGGCAAAAGTATTTTTGTTCTGTATTTGGTCTGCCTACATGTAAGTAGTAATTATTTGAATTTTATTATAATATTTTACGTAAAGAAATTTGGAAAATATAATAGTATAAGATATACTTTTATTATAGAAAAACAATTCCAAAATTTTTAATATAATTTATTTATTTATGAGCGCTTTCGACGATAGTCTTCTTCAGATAATACATATTTTATTTACAACGTAAACTGTTAAAATTTAAAAAATTTAAATGTCACAATGGATGATCATTTATCCAAGGTTACGGAAAGTTAAATAATCAATAACATAAGTTATAATAATTTATAATATGTTTATATAAGATATTATTTTCTGCTTTGTTAAAGATCAGGTTCAAATTCTTTTCTGTATTTAAATATATATTATTTTTAACTATTTCAAATTTTTCTAGTTCGTTTAAAATTAAACCTTTTTGCGATTTATGTAAAATTTTGAAAAAATTATTGCAATCGTCGAAAGCGCTCATAAATAAATAAATTATATTAAAAATTTTGGAATTGTTTTTCTATAATAAAAGTATATCTTATACTATTTGAATTTTGTTTTTAATTTTGTCATCAATATTATATTTTATTAAAGTCTATTAAGGTCGCCTAACTGGCATTCTTGTGTTAAAAATTATTATTATTTTGTTGGTCAGAAGTTCGCGTTCCTTCAATCTTGCTTAATCTATATAAATCTTCCGGTTTTTTTTTTCGAACGTTTGTAATCTTTTATTTTATAAAAAATTAATTAGTTTCTTTGGTCAGTTAGGTAATTTATTCAATTCTGTCGGTTTTCGTTTTATGTGATTTAATTGATATTTTGTTGTCCGTTGTATTCAAACCAATTCCTTTTCTGTTATTTTTGTTACAAATATATTATAATCAATTATTTTGTAATTTGCGTTTGTTTTTTATTTCAGTCAAGTCTACCGTACCCCTCAATGAAATTATTAATATAGGTAAATATTTTTTATGGATGTCAATTATTTTTCGAAAACTAATATAGTGATAGTTTCTAGTTATCTACAAAGAAAAAAAATTGTCTCTATCAAATAATGTTCTTTCAATGTTTCTTTTAATTACGTCGCACCGAGTTTTACATGACTCTGATCTAAAGCCCTGTCATACCCTTATCGAAGAATGCAGCGATGTAAACGCATTGTGAGGATAAATAGAACTACTTAATACTTAGATATTTTTTATTAATTTTATTTTCTTATGAAACTAATAAACTAGATATTAATAGTCGGTTGATAATTTGGTAATATTTGTTGTACTGCCTGTCTGAATTTCGTTTTTCTCATTTCTTTTTCTCGTTCATGTTTTATTATATTCGGAAACAGTGTCCATTGTTGAAAATATTTATATAATATTTTCCTGAAATAAAACAACAAAGTTTTTAAATGGGATATAAAATAATGTTTTGAACGACCTCCTACAAAATAACTGTTTTTTATGCGTGTACAGCGGTTGTAAAATGACCCTTTTTTGCATTAGTGCATATAAAGTAAAACAAATGTAATGTGATTTTACAAATGAAATAATAATTTCTCTGTCAGTTGCCATTTCAATCCATATGAGTAACAGAGAAGCAAAATAGGCACTGAAGACTCCGCACAGATTCCAATATGAACTGTCAAAAATATTACAAAGATACTTATTGTGCTGTTAAAATAAGTTAGTTTATAGGAGGTACCTGCAAAAAATGTGGTATGTTTCTCGATTGTAATGTTTTTATGACTTATGTGTCTGTTAAAACTCGCTAATAGCTCGTTTTAACACAATATTACGACTCGTCATAAAATACAAACTAGATACATAATATAGGTACTATTGTTAACTTCTAACCAAACCTTTTATAATGCTTTGAAACGTAATATGTTATTTTTCCCCAGTATATGTGTTGACTACAGCTATATTGATGCCAGAGAACGAATGCTTTTTCCAGTAATTTAATTTCATAGAAATCTTCAGCGACTTGAAGTTTCCTGAGATATTCTTTTCTGTCCTGAAAAAAAATAATAAACTTAAGTTTAATCATAGGTGTCCGTACGTAGTTTTATACACGTGGAATATTAAGGCTGTCGGAACGCTCTGAATTTTGTTTGTGCTGAGACCCAGCGGTAAGGGGCGACGTAGGCAAAAGACATATTGTGGGTGTGACCTTCTTTAGCTCTGACTCGCTTACATCATCCGCACGTTTCAATTTTTGGCTAGTGCCAAGTACGAAGCTAAAAAATGTTATTGCAAGGGTGCCGCTGTCAATTGATTACTCTAATTTTTAGAAATATTTTGAAGATTTAAAAAACTTTTCCGAAAAAGGAAGAGTTACTTTAGGTTTGTGATGGAACAGTTTTGTGAAATAAGTACGAATAAGGTCATAGTGTGACATTGAAAAAGTGTGTTTTTTTAGTACAATTAATGCCAACTTTTTTCTAGTAAATCGTACATAAATTACAAAAGTAGCCCATTAGAGACCTAGATTTGTCCTTTATCTTCCTTATAGAGAAAGAATTTTTGCAGAATGTTGACGAATAAGTCTACAATCAGTTGACAGCCGAAGCTCTATTTTTGGCTTAAATTCAGACCGTTCCGACAGCCTTAATCGTTGAGGTGAAGTTTGATTGAGAAACAACATAAAACTTTACTGAGGCTCGCTTCTGGTCAACGTTTCAAAAAATTTATTTTCATCATCAGGATCTCAGGCAAATTGAAAGGTATTAAATTGTCTTAATTCTATTTCCTAAATGCATGGATATTACTTTGATCGTTGAGGAACAATTTAAAAAGAGGTTTTACCGATGTTTTAATGGTGATTTTAAATACAGTAATCATTTTGAAGAAAATGTAGTGACTTATAGTACCTATATAAGTCATGTATTTAGAATTAGTACAATTTATCACCTTTCAGCTTGCCTAGCTGATGATGAAAATACATTTTGCGAAACATTGCCCACAAGCAAAACATCAGTAAAGCTTCTTTCTAAATAATTGTTCTTCGACCAAACTTTTCCTCTACGATTAATATTTTATTGCAACAATACTAAATTTGGACAATATTACTTTAGATTACCACAAATTTCTAAAATTATGATACTTAAAAATACCATGAAATAAGTTCATTTCATTTAAATCAAAACATTGTTTTATGCACTGTGAAATAATAAAAATATTTAAACAATTTTTTTCCGTCTATATTTATTTACCTCTTGCCAGAATTTGAGCGCAGTCGTTAAAATTTTTCTATCATAATGGTCACATGCTTTGGTGATTCGTTTCATCATCATATCTTTTGAATGAAAATACCATGATCGAAAACATTTATGTTGTAATCGTTTCTTATAGAAGTTATCTGCAATTTCCATTGAATCGTGAACTTGCTCCATTAATAATTTAAATGGACGTATGCAAAATTTAATCATTAAAATACGTTTAAAATGAATGTCTGCTTTCGAATTTAACTCCTTGCTTTTTTGCATAGCTAATTCCTTTTTTTTCTTTAATTCCGCTTCATATTTTCGTTTTTCTTTAATTTTCTGTATTCCTAACTGTTTTTCTTTAATTCTTTGTAAATTAGCTTCTTCTTCAGCAGCTGCTATTTGTACTTTTCTTTCGTCTTCAATGACTTTTTTCTTCGCTTGAATCTCTAATTTAACCTTTTCTCGAATCTTTGCTTTTTGCTCCAATTTTTTAAACGTTAATGGAATAGGTGTTGGTACAAATTTTCCTTTTGGTTTTAATTTATTTATTTCATTCATTGTTTCTTCCATAGATTTTTCAATTTCTACCGTTAATGATTTCGAATCGTACCTTTGAGAATTCACAAAATTTTTCTGGATCATTTTTTTTCTCTGTTCAAAAGAATTGCTTGCAGTTTTCGACAATTTTGTTTCAGAGGTGCTTTTTTGTAATTTAACAAGAGCACGTTGATTAGTTACATTTCTTGCCTTAACTTTTGAATTTTTAGTTTCTGTTGACGCGCAAGGAAACTGCTTAATTGAAATTTCATTTTCTTTACGCAATACTTGTTTCTTTTGTTTTTTTAAATTTTCTAAAAAAGTAATTATTTTTTGTTTGTGTTCTGAAATTTGTAGCTTGACAACACTTTTCTTTTTCTGTTGCACTGTATATAATATCCAGCGTGTGAAATATTTTTTAACAATATCACGTTCACATATATTATTTGATTCATAGTTTGGTTGAAAAAATATGTATTTAAATTCTTTTATATTGCAGTTTTGCTTTTGATTTTCGGACATATTTGACTGTCAGGGTATCAAAGATAAACGAAACAATTTGTCGTTATGGAAATATTGATTATCTATTTCATTCATGACGTTCGTAGACAGTAACTATACCGAATAGTGTGGTGACCGGTTAAAATAGTTTTAGCTTAAAAGGGGACTACATGTTGGTGCAGAGTGTTGGTAGCATTTTTATTATACTGCTTTCCTAACCTAACAAGACGTATTTCATATTTTTTAACCGACTTCAAAAAAGGAGAGGTTCTCAATTCGGCTGTATATTTTTTGTTTGTTTGTTGTGCAATTACCTCGCCAATTATGAATCGATTTGAAAATTTTTAACGTCATTTTGTTCAGAATCCTACCGGATTGATTCCATATAGTTTTTATTAAAATCGGTGCATCCGTTTTTAAATGACATAAAAAAACATGTTTTTTATATAAATGCTACCTCATTCGTCAGCATTTGTGAACCGATTTTGATGATGATTCTTTTCTTATTTAATAAATCGGTTCAGAAGCTTTTTATTAGTGTATTTGCCATATGGCAACATACACTATTGGCGTCGGTCGGATGGCGGGACCTAGGGGTCGGACCAAAATTTCTCGACGTTTCATAACCTCCTAAACACTTTGGCACCATTTTTAAAAATGTTTATATATATATATATGTATATATATATATATATGTATATATATATATATATATATATATATATATTTATATATATATATATATATATATATGTGTACGCGCGATAACTTTCGAAAGAGTTAATTGATTTCAACGAAATTTGGGCCACGTGTTGAAATCCACCACCGCAAGAAGCCTATTTAAAATGGGCCTAATCGGGCTATTTTAAGGGTAGTTTTTAGGGGTTGAAAACTGTTTTTGGGCCCCAAAATACCGAAAAAATTCTCCGAATCGTTTCAAAATTGAAATTTAACCCTCCGGTAGTGATTAAAAAGCGTCCCCACAATTTTAATAAAATCGGCCCGACAGGACCGGATTTACAAATTTTATGAAAACAATAGTTTGCAGATAGTGACTTATTTATTGAAGGGTGTATTTAATTCGGTGTAGACGTTAGATTGATAATAATATTACAATTAAGAAAAAAATGTTATTTTAAGGGGTGTATTAAGGGGTTAAATTTTTTATTTTGCCCAAAAACAAACTTAATTTCACATAATAAAAGTATAAAACCACACGGCCCTATACAAGCAAATACACTATATTGTCGGCAGGGTTTTGGCACTGCGACCCGGGTTTTTTATAATTTATAAACAAAGCAGCTACAAAATATTATTAATAAAAATGTGCGAAATCAAATCCACTAAAAAGTAAAAAATAAAAAAACTAAAAAAAAAAACTCCCTTCAAAAAAGTCACTAAAAAGATGAAAATAATGAAAAGTTGAGGTCGGAACCAATTTCATGATTAAAACTTTTAATTACATACCTATCTACTTTTATTAAATTGGCGCCGACCTCGAAATTTCATTATTTTCATGTTTTTACTGACTTTTTTGAAGAATGTTTATATTTTTTTAAAGTTTTTTTTTATATTTTTCAAATGAGAGTCATGAATCATAATGCGATATAAAAGCTTTAAGTGTTCAGTGATAAAAACAAATTTAAAATGAAAAATTCCCAGTAAACGTTAAAGTTTGTTGATTATTATCGCTTTTAACTTATGTGGATTGAATAATTTCTTTCTTAGGAAAAAGAAGCCATTTTTCAAATTATACTTTTTAATCTCAAAAACTAATGTTTAAAATAAAGACTGTACAGATCAGAAGCGTAGCGTGCCTTGGCGGGGCCCCGTATAAAAATTTGTTTGGGGGCCCTTCCCCCGTTGAAGTAAATGACTTAAACGGGGAAATCCCGCAGCCCGCGTTAACCGATGAAGGGTGTTGCCAACTTTTGAACGCACGCTTTTTTTGACTTTTATCATTTCTGAATTAAAAAAAAAATTGGGAAGTTTTTATTAATTTTTGCTTACGCACGTTGGGAGCCCCCGTTGCCCGGGGGCCCCGTATAATTGATACGGCAGATACGGCGGTAGCTACGCCTCTGGTACAGATAATACGTACATGTGTAGTTTGAATTTTGATTCAATTAATATTTAATATTTTTTCAAAATTTAGATTGTAATACGTATAGATGGTTTTTGTAAGAATCGAATACAATAATTTTCAGCCAGACGCCGGTTGGTTGGTTAAGCTTTAATTTCCTAAGATGTAAGCGTCTGAAATGACCTAAAAAAAACGTGTGCATAGAACTCAATGGATGTGGTTTTCTCGATAGCGGTGGCACCATCGAAAAATAAAAAAGTTGCATCCACTACACGCGTTTTTTTTACGGAATTCACCGTCATATTACGACCGCTATTATTACGGTACCGCTATCTTAGGAAACCAGAACTTCGGTGAACTAAAAATAAGAACAAATTTGAAAAAAAGAAACAAACCTATTAATAAAATGTTTTTATTAAATAACCTTTTTTATTAATTACAATAACTAATAAAAAAGTACAATGGTTACAAAAAAATCTTTCGTAAGCCTTAATGTGAACTACACGTCACTGACACGTATACATTTAATTCTAGTGTAATTAGTTGATGGTAACAGAAAAATTAGAACTTTGAAATTTATAAAATATTTCACTTTGCTCGGTATAATTATCAATATTCATTGCAAACCTGATTCTGAAAATAATTTTTTACGTTTTCTTTCTTTATGTTTCTGAAAAAATCAGCTTTAATTTGAATGAAAACGCAAAAATGTCAAGAAGAAAATAATATGAATTAAAAAAAATAGATAAAATTTCATTATTTTTTTTCTAATTCTTCATCTTCATCTCAACACAAAATACTTGCAAGGCACTGAAGAGTTACTTATAGTCCTGGCGATATCAGTTTATCCATAATACCCTCCCCATCCATATCCTCTGCCATAACCATGCCCGTAATAGCCTCGTCCGCCGTAACCACCCCAACCCCAACCACCTTTGTAACCTCCCCATCCCCCACCATAACCGCCGTATCCTCCATATCCTCCATAACCGCCATATCTCCTATGACCCCCCCATCCCCATCCTCCCCAACTTGTAGCATCTGTTTTTAAATCCGTATCGCTTTTCTCTTGTGACGAACTGTCCTCGTTCTCAGCTCGCACTGCCGGTAGTTCTTCTGTTGGCACTGCGGGAGCGCTATCTGGACGATCTTGAACCTGTGGCTGATAGTTAATTAACACCAATGGCTGTTGTGGTTGTGGTGAGTTTTCTAAAACTACCGGTTGTCCTTGAGCTTTTTCTGGAATCGCTGCATAGTCCAGTGGTGATGCTACTGCTAGTGTTATAACTAACGATATCTGTAAAAATCAATGTTTTATTAATTGTTGAGAATAATCCCATAAAATTATACATTGGATCTTTTATAATAATAATAAAGGTAATGAATTTTTGTGATTCAGATATATTGACGCATTTAAGTCTGTCGGAACGCTCTGAATTTTGTTTGTGCTGAGACCCAGCGGTAAGGGGCGAGGTAGGCAAAAGACATATTGTGGGTGTGACCTTCTTTAACTCTGACTCGCTTACATCATCCGCACGTTTCAATTTTTGGCTAGTGCCAAGTACGAAGCTAAAAAATGTTATTGCAAGGGGCCGCTGTCAATTGATTACTCTAATTTTTAGAAATATTTTGAAGATTTAAAAAACTTTTCCGAAAAAGGAAGAGTTACTTTAGGTTTGTGATGGAACAGTTTTGTGAAATAAGTACGAATAAGGTCATAGTGTGACATTGAAAAAGTGCGTTTTTTTGGTACAATTAATGCCAACTTTTTTCTAGTAAATCGTACATAAATTACAAAAGTAACCCATTAGAGACCTAGATTTGTCCTTTATCTTCCTTATAGAGAAAGAATTTTTGCAGAATGTTGACGAATAAGTCTACAATCAGTTGACAGCCGAAGCTCTATTTTTGGCTTAAATTCAGACCGTTCCGACAGCCTTAATACTGTATAATATACTGCAGTCTTTTAAAATAATAAATGAGTTATTTTAAAAGACTGCAGAATATACAGAATCAAATACGTCAACATGTCTGGCTCACAAGAATTCATTAACAATCTAAAAAGCACTTTACAGCAAATAATTTTTTAAGAGCCTTTTAAATTGGTCTATATGTGATTTTATATTTTCATAATATCACATGGATAATTATAAATAATAACAATAATAATTATAATAATAATAATGCGTTTAACGTCCGTTTCTCGACTTTATGTCATAACAAACGCCATTCGCACCATTACTATTTTCTATTTACCACTTTCCGAAATTTTCTACATTTTTTAAAACTTCAGCTTATGTAATAGCAATGATCGAATGAAGGAATTATAGGAAATTAGGATACGGTATAGGTAATTTTTTGAACTAAGAGTTTGATAGGTAATCGGCCATGGCCTTAAATAAGGAATCATCTCGACATTTATCTGGAATTAATTGAGGGAAACCATGGAAAACCTCAATCAATATGGTCAGTACAGGAATTACCGTTTCTCGGCGAGAGGCAGTAGGAAAAGTCCCAGCCACATCTGCCCCCGCCGGGATTCGAACCGGTACCTCCCGAATGCGAGTCTAGTGCTGTCTAGTGCTCTACCCAGCTCGGTTAATAATTAATTATTCATCATATGGATAATTAAATATATATACATGGATATAAAAAATATAGATAAATCAGCTAAATTGGTGTAGTGCGACCAATTTTGTTTCATTTTACCGCACTAGTGCGCAATAAATAATTTTACATACCTGTGTACATGTATGTAAAATAACTATTTGATAGAGCGTAATGCAATCAATGTATTAATTCGATAGCTATAGGTATCAAAATAAAAATTTAAAGCAACTACCTACGTATTTATTTTCTGAGAAAATAGTCTACTTTTTTGTACTTAGTTGATGATTTTGCCTTACAAAACAATTAAATATGTTTCAAATATTGCCCTAAAAACATAAAAAAATAAGACTTTATTTCTTTTTTGTCCTTGGTAATTAATATAAAAATGATTTTTCGGGAAAAAGGACTTTATTTATAAGTAAAACACTTAATATTTTATTTTCAGCGACGTTTCGTTCCTTGTTTGGAACTTTATCAAGCTTTAATATTAAAGCTTGATAAAGTTCCAAACAAGGAACGAAACGTCGCTGAAAATAAAATATTAAGTGTTTTACTTATAAATAAAATCCTTTTTCCCGAAAAATCATTTTTATAAAAAAATAAGGTTTTGAGGGTGGCGTCAATTTAATTACTACAATTTTTTATTTCATTAGATTAGCGCCGAACTCAAAACTTTATTATTTTACGCTTTTGTGATATTTTTTTAAAGGAGGTTCATTTTTTAATTTTTTATTTTTAGTGGCGTTGCGATACGTTGTCTGCACGTTATTAACTGCCTTCTTCCTTAATATTATAATATTAAACTAAACAAAACTGCTGAATCGATTTAAGTAAAAAAATTCATGTGAGACGATAGTATTGCACTATTAAAAAAAAAAATAATGAAAGTCGATTCACAAAATATGCTGATGATATGACGTAACATATTTATATTAAAAAAACTTTCTTTTTTATGTTTAAAACGACTAGGCCGATTTAAAAAAATAAAAATAATATCCGTGAACATTTTGAACAAATGGAGACGAAACCGTTTTGTTCAGAATGTTCACTGGTTGGTCCCATATATATTTTTTTAAATCGGTTCAGTATTTTTATCAGACTTCAAAAAAGAAAATATTTTTATATATGTTACCTCATATCATCAGCATTTGTGAATAGGTTTTGATTATTCTCTATTTTATAGGCCATACGTTCAGGGTACTTAAATCGGTTCAGCAATTTTTTTCTAGTTTTGTAATAAAATATTAAGAAAAAAGTAGGTTAATAACGTGCAAACTAGGTAGTACAAAGCTACTACAAAATCAAAAATAAAAAAAATCCTGCGAATTGGGCGACAGGACCATTCCAACTTCATAAATATTGACATTTGAAATACTATAATAAAGAAAATAAAAATTCTTTTAAAGCGTACGGTGACGCTGGTAACAACTAGTAACAAATATTATGAAAGCTATTAATTTTCATAGTAACATAATATAGTTTTACATGAAAAAATTAACCAAAGCATCCTTGTCAGCAACCTAACTAATTTATTTTTGACAGATCTTCGGAACAAAAGAACATCTGATTTTTTTATTTTCAAAATATCCCCGAAACTATATGAAACTTAGGAAAATTTTTTTCGTACGAAACTTTCTTGGAAAAATGAATAAAATACTAAACCGTTATAAAAAGTATATCATCATCATACAAAAAACAACATTATAGGATATATCTCTTCTGCGCATGAGTCGATTTCCCCCAAAAATAATAAGGCGCTTCATATTTGCATACCAAACATCCTCCCAAAATTTGATTTTAATCCGTTCATCCGTTTGACCTGTATCGTGCTCACAGACTAACAGACAAGCAGACGTACAGAGTTTTTCCAAAAATATGTTTTTTGGATTCGGGGGACCTCAAAACGAAAAAGAAAATAGTAAAATTTTAAAAAGTGAATTTTGACCGGAATTAGTATCATTCCCTACTGGTGGACTGGAATGGTAAAATAATATTTTGAGATAAACATTAAGAGCACTGTGGTTGGAACAATAAAATAAAATAAAAGAATAGTTACTTCTTACCACAACAGATTTATTCAGTGGATGTACATTTCGAGAGCTAAGCTCCCATCTTCAGCAAAACACTAAACTAAATTAATAAACAATGTACAGGGTACCTGTTATTGTATATAAATGTAAGGATTTTGTTTAGTAATGTAGTTTAGTGTTTTGCTGAAGATGGGAGCTTAGTTCTCGAAATGTACATCCACTAAATAAAATTGTTGTGATACGAAGTAACTATTCTTTTATTTTATTTTAATAATTTGAGGTCGGCGCCAATTTAATGTTTAAAAAAACTTTGCTTACCAGTAATAGATAGGTAGCCATGGCTGAGGAGATTCTGGTGGACACTCGATGACCGCACTTGCAGTGTCTTGAGACTCGAAACAAACGCGATATGCAGACGCAGTGCTGATCGGATGCACGCACTGTGTTGCTTCTAGTAGAGCAGGAGTAATGCGCCTTCGGAGTCTATTCGTGGTCTTTTTTATATCGATAGAGATGCGCCTACCGCGTCTCATTCAACAGAAAAAGATCGTCATAGTAATTCCTTCATGTTCGTAGAAAGATTACAAATGACTATTGAGAGTTGTCATTGAGTTTATAAAAAAAGAATTAGTAGATGTGGTGACCTTGAAGTGTGGCCCTTGTCAAATAATTACATTTGTAACTAGTCTTAACTTAAACAATTACATTTTTCAATACTTAGTTTTGTGATGGATACAATTGAATCATTGATACTTACATTTTATATTATGTATACTTGTACGTTGACTTTGAAACTAATTATCACTTTCTGAGTATAAAAATAAAAGCTACGACGTGGACAATAAAGAAAAAATTTGCAATAATTATTTTTATTCCTTTTTTTTTGTTATAATAGTTATACTTATAATTTTGCTGAACAAATAATTTATTAAATACTTTTCGAAATTGTTCATAATTTAGATAATTTATTTCCGAAATGTACATTTAAACAGATTTTTGAATGACGGACAATATTGCAATGTAACCTGATATTATATAACATTATTTTTGTACAACCGCCTATAAAATAGCTGCCTTTCATGCCTGTATAGCGATAGTAAAATGATTCATTTCACACTAGTGCGTAAAGTAAAACAAAAAAACCCGGGTCGCAGTGCCAAAACCCTGCCGACAATATAGTGTATTTGCTTGTATAGGGCCGTGTGGTTTTATACTTTTATTATGTGAAATTAAGTTTGTTTTTGGGCAAAATAAAAAATTTAACTCCTTAATACACCCCTCAAAATAACATTTTTTTCTTAATTGTAATATTATTATCAATCTAACGTCTACACCGAATTAAATACACCCTTCAATAAATAAGTCACTATCTGCAAACTAGTGTTTTCATAAAATTTGTAAATCCGGTCCTGTCGGGCCGATTTTATTAAAATTGTGGGGACACTTTTTAATCACTACCAGAGGGTTAAATTTCAATTTTGAAACGATTCGGAGAATTTTTTCGGTATTTTGAGGCCCAAAAACAGTTTTCAACCCCTAAAAACTACCCTTAACATAGCCCGATTAGGCCCATTTTAAATAGGCTTCTTGCGGTGATGGGTTTCAATACGTGGCCCAAATTTCGTTGAAATCAATTAACTCTTTCGAAAGTTATTGCCCGCACACATATATATATATATATACGTAGGTATATATATATATATAAATATATATATATATAAATATATATATACATATATATATAAACATTTTTAAAAATGGTGCCAAAGTGTTTAGGAGGTTATGAAACGTCGAGAAATTTTGGTCCGACCCCTAGGTTCCGCCATCCGACCGACGCCAATAGTGTATGTTGCCATATGGCAAATACACTAAAAATGCAATGGTGATTTCCCTGCTGGTTTCCATGAAAAACCATATGAATAATAGAGACAGCAAAGTATACGTAGGACAGTAGGCTTCGTAAGCAATCCAAATAGGTATCAATTTAGCCGAACCAGATCTCTCAAATATATAAATATATACTTATTATGAAGTGAAAATCAGCTAGTTTATAGGAGGTACGTGTATCTTGTAGGTGATATTGTTATGACTCGGGTGACCGGTAAGACTCGCTGTTCGCTCGTGTAAGATAATGTCATGTTTCGTACATAAACTAATGTATTACAATCTGGATACATGATGTAGTTAAAGCATCTAGTCATGCATTATCTTGTGACGAGTTGTGACATTTTTTAGGGTTCCATACCTCAAAAGGAAAAAAACGGAACCCTTATAGGATCACTAGTGTGTCCCACTGTCACAGCCAATTTGCTCCGAGCTACAGGACCGATTGAGTTGAAATTTGGTACACGTATGTAAGTCGGTGACCATAAGACGAACGTGTAACGTAAATAAAGCAATTTTGAACATTGGGGTCATTTTTGAGGAAAAAATTAGGAAATTAAAAAAAAAGTTTGACAAACTGTACCGTGTGACATGTCAAATGAAAGGGCTTATAGTAAGGGTCTCAAATATATATATTTTTATAATTTTAAAATAAAGAGATTTAAAGTTATTTAAGAAAATAGATGAATAATTGACCATCCCCCCCCCCCTATCTTCGAAAGTACTGAGCCTAAAATTTTGAAAAAAATAGGGAATGTCGGGTGTCATCCATAGTTTATAGGAAAATCTAAAGGAAAATCTTAAAGTACTCCCGGAAAACAGAATAGTACGGAACCCTCTTCTGGCAAGTTCGACTCGCACGTGACCGGTTTTTGATAATGAATTGAATAATAATAATAATAATAATAATAATAACAATTTCGCTTAGCCCAAAAAAAAAACAAGAAGGATACAATGCGTCAGGAGAAAGAAATTATAAAACATCGTTAATACTATACGGTTCCAGTTCTGTTAAATAAGTTTTTAATAGTTTTTTGTATTTATTTTTATTTTGCTCACTTTTTATATATTCCGATAAGTTCCAGTATATTTTATATCCAGTGTAGACTGGGAATTTTTCATAAAAGGTAGTGAAATGCGGAATCACAATTTCATTTGGTTAAAGCGTTACCAAGTACTTGCTATTTTTATCTTTTATATATTATAATATTTTAACGTAAATGAAATATTTCAGTTTGGCTCTGTTGTTTAGTTATGTAAGTTTCTTTTGTTTGCGTATTAGTCGCCAATACCTTTTTGTCACTGTATACATTTTTAGTTAATTTAGTAACTCTGAACAAAGTAAAATACCGTTTTTATAATAAATAGTCCTACAAAAAAAATGTATAAATGTTTCAAATAAGATATTAAAAGAAATTGTTTTAAATAAATTTTTAGTGTCGTTAAAACTGTTCGAATTATTGGGCCCAGTACCTTTTATATTTCCTTAATCCATCCCGAGCAGTTTCGGCACATGGTCTGGTATTATAGGGTTTATAATCATTATATGAAATAATTATATTTGTAATATTCTTGACAGTCCACATTCGGCCATGTGGACTGTTTAGCACCTACGTTGCTTCTCTGTCACTCGTACGGATTTAAATGGCACTGACAGATATATTTGATTGGTAAAATCGCATTACTCTTGTTTTACTTTACGCACTAGTACGAACAGGGGTCATTTTATTACCGCATGCAAAAAACTACTATTGCAATACGGTTTGAACTAATTTTATTTAAAACTCTCGTTTAAATTGTGCAGTTTGAGACATGTAAGTATTTCAGACAAACAGAATATGTTAATGAACTGTTTAAATATTTTTTTTACAGGAAAACAATATTTCCGATGAAAACCTCTATTATTTTCGCGTGACATTATTGTGAAAATAATTTTAGTTACGTGACTTATTTACTATTTACACACGAATGTAGTTTATTTCTAATAACCTTGCATAATACAAATTATGTTATCTTCAAGAAACTTTTCAAATTGAAATAGTAACATACGAATAGTTTTAAATTCAGCCTCGGCAGTGTTTCAAACTAAAATATTTCTGCAATTATATAATTTCTCCCGGAACACAGTAAGTTTTCTATTAATTAATATGGAAGATACTATAACGCCCACTCCACCCATCAGTTTATTTTTGTACTTATGATAAGTTTCAGGAAATGCTATTTTACTCCCAAACTTTCGTTCTTAATTAAAGTTGACCGGAAAGATATTAAAATGCTTTTATAATACACTCAAATTGCGAAAAAAATATTGAAAACTGAAAATAAGTTTTGAACTTGTAAATAGTCAAGCGTGAAGCATTGCCATTGTTTATTTAATTACCATTTCCAAAGTTCATCTACTACAAGCCCCCAGTTCCAAGATGTATCAAATGGAATGTCAAATTATTATTATTAAAAAAAAACGGTCAAGTGCGAGTCAAATTCGCTAGAAGAGAGTTCCGTACTATTCCGTTTTCCGTGAGTACTTTAAGACTTATGATTTTCGTTTAGATTTTCCTGTAAACTATGGGCGACACCCGATATTCCCTATTTTTTTCGAAATTTTAGGCTCAGTACTTTCGACGATAGGGGGGGATGGTCAATTATTCATCTATTTTCTTAAATATCTTGAAAAATATTTATTTTAAAATTATATATATGTATTGGAGACCCTTAATACAAGCCCTTTCATTTGATATGTCAAGGTTCAGTTTGTCAAACTTTTTTTTTAATTTCCTAATTTTTTCCCCAAAAATGACCCCAATGTTCAAAATTAATTTATTTACGTTACACGTCTTATGGTCACCGACTTACATATGTGTACTAAATTTCAACTCAATCGGTCCAGTAATTCGGAGAAAATTGGCTTTGACACTGGAACGGCCAGATAACCGAGTAATCCTATAAGGGTTCCGTTTTTTCCTTTTGAGGTACGGAACCCTAAAAATAATAAATCGAACATATGAATTGGTTCTAAACCTGAATAATCTTGGCTGTCGACGGCCTTAAAGAAAGAATAAGATGTGTTTATATTTGGATTAGTCTTTGATGCGAATGCAGTCAAAACATTGTGCGAAACTATTTTTATCTACACTAATATAAAGAGGCAAGATTTGTTTGTGTGTGTGTGTGTGTATGTTTGTAATGAATAAACTCAAAAACTACTGCGCCGATTTAAAAAATTCTTTCACCATTAGAAAGTTACATTCACCCTGAGTAACATAGGCTATATTTATTGCTAGAAAATATTAGGGATCTTTACTAAAACTTTAGTAACGTAACCCAAGGTGTAAAAAAAATGCCATAAAACATCTTTCGTCGCATGCGCTGCGGAAACTATTGATGATAGAACAAAGGTATGTTCTACAATATTAAAGAACATATCAATAACTACAAAAAACTTCGCGATACTATATGTCCAACTATTATCGTTATGTCACAATAACCACTTTTACATTTTAATAATCTATATAGATAAAAGACGATGTATATGTAATCTATGGACTCCAAACGGGTAGACCATTTTTGATGAAATTTTCAGACAATCTTTAGATTAGCCCAGCGGGTGATCTTCTGAAGTTTGGTAGCGATCGGATCAACAGACTTTTTTAAATTTCTTTTTGGGAAATAAGATTTTTCTTCGATTTTTGAACATTCACAAATAAAAGCGATTGAATTCGCGCAAATTCAATACACGTTGAGAATTTAATGATAATGATTCTCATTTTTTATATCCTATATATTACATTTACACCCGGGCGAAGCCGGACTGGGCCGCTAGTTTATCTATATTTACCTGCATGTAATAATAAATATGAATTCGGCGTTAAACGAAGCACAGTATAATTTGTATCGAAGCGAGGGTGTTGACCGCGTCATTGCGCGGTCAAGGGCGATCGCGCGCGTCATCAACGTCACTGATGCTAGTTTGTTTATTTATAGTCTGTCTTTGTCTGGACCGTACTTAAGACACACCTGTGGACCCGTGTATTTCCCCGGGAACTAGATATCTTGAATCTTGATGTTGTGTGTTTATAAATACAGCATGGAGATACCTAGTAGAACAAGGGTTGTCCAAAAGAGTACAACGGTCAATGAAGTTTCTGACCAAGATGAAGTCGATTACTGATTTTTGAGTTTAAATAGTAAATATTATCACACCGTTTTTCCAAAATAATACCTGCATTTGTCTGCATGAACTGCGTATTTCTTCAAAATTATGTTAACTCAGATGAAATTAAAGTTTAGAAAATGCATCCTACGTAGATACTTATTTAAATATTTCTAAAACGTTCTTTCAAAATAATATGCATCTAACAATACAATACCATAAATCTTAATTGAAAGAACCTAAATAGGTGTTGATAGCGTCAAATACAGTTAAAAATACATAAAAAACTTATTTGCTATATAAATATACTTGTATGTGTCATATATTTAATTTCAGAGAAATTAGTGTTTTTTAAGTGGAATGACAAGTTTGTGTGAAAAAAATATCTTAAAATTAGTTTCAATTAATTAATTAATATGTCCTTGCGATTCGAACATACAAACATGCAGTGAAATCTGCTAAGTTGGCTATTTTTCCAGGGAACCGAGAAAATGTATATTTAACCTTAAGTCGACCACCTATTTGACTTACGTATTTTTGTAGACCTGTAGATGTTCAACATACGAAGGTTTTGTTGTATTTACTTGAATTTTTAAGATAAAATAATAGTAAATAATTATCTCCCGTTATTCCGTTGAAAAAGTTTTATTAGATGACGATTTCAGAATATCTAAAGTGCTCAAGTACGTCTTCTATCAAAGTGACATACTTACCTGTAGGGTATAGTATGCAGTAGTTTATATATTTAGGATATAATGAAGTATTTTTTCAACGAGCTGCGACAATATGTTAAAACGAACGTCAGCGAATTTTAAGAATCACACAAGGTAAAATATTGTTATGTTCGAAATGTATTTTTTGCGCTACTATCAAATTTTTGACATTTCATTTCTATAACAAACTTTACTTCTAATTAAAAAGGCTATTTAAACCTCGCGCGCGCACTATACATTAACTACCAATAAATTAGTCCTTAATTTAGTTTTATTTTATGCAGCCGTGTTAAATGGATCATTTAACGAACGGAAATATACATGCATGAAAAGTAGCTATTTTATTTAGGAGAAAATTCAAAAAAGTTCATATTAGTGTAGTTAAATTTAAGTATTCAATTTTTTATATGTTTTTTTTATAATTATTCTAGATTCATATAGACTTCTAAGTGGCTGTGAGCACGTAATTTAAAAAGAATATACTTCAGTCTATATAATAACATCAAAGTCATACTTTAAAACAGACTGGTAAATAATAACACCTGAAATTGTGTAACTAAAGGGACTTGAAAAATTTTTTCGAAAATATTTTGAGAGTAATATAGGCTATGCTGTTTTTTAAATGCCTGATAAACTTTTGAAAATTCTACAAATATTTAAAGAAACATTAGTAAAATAGATAACCTAGGAAACTGCAAATATGGAAACGCTATTCAGTGTCAGTACAGACTAGAGATTTCAATGCATGTATAGAACACATTTTTTGATACGTTTGGGCATTCTTGATCTACAAAATTAATGTTATTTCAAATACATTATCCGGTATTCTGAGCTGAACTATGATTAAGCAAGCGTGCATTTTTTTTTGTTAAAAAATTCTCGTTTTTACTTTGTAATAATATTTGTCTGTTATAATTTTTCAAATGACTACAATTTTATTTGGGTTGGCGAATGATATATTATTTGCTCTGGTTTTATTGTTACAGTAGAAACTCTATAACTCTATCTCAAAGGGAATTGCTAAAAAATTCGAATGATTGAGTTTTCGTTTTATCGAGGATTTTATTACTTCGAGTTAGGGAATCTAACGGAAACTGTTAATTATACACTTACTCGCGAGACTGGAATTTCGAGTTACACGTACGATCCCGTAGAAAAATCATATTTAGTTCGAATTATAGATTTTAAATACAGTGGAAACTCTATATAGCGACGCTGAAAGGACTGAACATTTTCTAGTGTTATAGAGAGTTGTCGTTAAATGGAGAGAAAGAAATATTGTTTTACTATTATAGTATTATTTAAAAATAACGCATAAAATTTGCAAACAAACATTACTATTAATAGGTACAAATAACAACGCTTAGTGTGTAAAATTTGTCTGATGTTTTTTGCTATGCCAGTATTTTAATTGTATTTTCTTCGGTACGTATAATGCCGACAGTCGAGATAAATACGGGCTAGACAATAAAGCTGCAGTTTTTATCAATTTCGGCAACTTAGAAAGTACCTACAAACACTAAATGCTTTATTAGTTGTCGAAATTACTAAATTTGTTTTATAATAACATATGGTCGTTATTTAGAATGGGTGTGATGCTACATAGAGTGTACCATTGTATGGACAAATCAACCAACCAGAGTCGAGTAATTTCGACGTTTAAGGGAGTTTGACGTTAAATCGAGTGTCATTACATAAAGTTTACACTGTAATTCGAGACGTTAAGTATTGTGGCTTACAGCGGAAGGAACTCGCTATTTTTTTCAACTTAATTTGAGGGTAAATTCTACTAGATTCGAGTTATACACTTTCTACTGTATTTGTATAAGTTAAGGCTGTCGGAACGCTCTGAATTTAAGCCAAAAATAGAGCTTCGGCTGTCAACAGCTTGAAAACTTATTCGTCAACATTCTGCAAAAATTCTTTCTCTATAAGCAAGATAAAGGACAAATCTAGGTTTCTAATAGACTACTTTTGCAATTTATGTACGATTTACTAGAAAAAAGTTGGTATTAATTGTGATAAAAAATCACACGTTTTCAATGTCACACTATGACCTTATTCGTACTTATTTCACAAAACTGTTCCATCACAAACCTAAAATGACTCTTCCTTTTTCGGAAAAGTTTTTTAAATCTTCAAAATATTTCCAAAAATTAGAGTAATCAATTGACAGCGGTACCCTTGCAATTGCATCTTTTATCTTCGTAGTTGGCACCAGCCAAAAATTGAAACGTGCGGATGATTTGAGCGAGACAGAGCTAAAGAAGGCCACACCCACAATATGTCTTTTGCCTACCTCGCCCTTTACCACTGGGCCTCAGCACAAACAAAATTCAGAGCGTTCCGACAGCCTTAAAGGCATACAAATTAGTAACGTAAATTCATGATAAGTATTAATTTCTTGTCTTTTGTAAATTAGTAAAAAAAGTGTAGATTGCGTGATATCAATCACAAAAATAAAGAAACAAACTAAATAACCAAAAAATGGTAAATTAGCATTTTGAGGAAACAAAGTCGATCTATAATAGAATACATATATCGCGCTTGACAACTATTTCTAAATCCAGCTATAAAAAGTATAGTATTTAGCCTTTTTGTGTACTCTAATAGTTTATCTCTGTGTTAATTTGAGAATAAAGAATCGTTTTTTAATTGCACCAGAAAACATTTAAATGAAGTGAATCCCAGAAAAAATACATGGCGTTGTGACGGCCGACTTTATTCAGGTAAAAGTAAAATAAAATAAAATTTAAAATTGTAATATATAAATATTTATTTGGGAGTGAAGGTTACCAGAGTCGGTAAATATGACAGTTTATATTTAGAATAACAAAGTATGCGAAATATAATTAAATTATTGTGTATTATTTTAAACAAGATATTAAATATTTTAATACTGTGAGAAAAATGTCTTAATTATATTTAATATATATACCTAGATATAATAGTTTTATGGTTTACACCTAAACCGGTTTTTCCGTGTAAACTGGAAGGATTAGGAGTTTTAAATAAAAATAATGCGCCACGAATCCTTACGACCGGTATTACCAATTTTTTCAGCTATCTGTCCCTTAAATTAAATCAGCTTTTTAAATATAATGAATATTATCTGCTTCTTTTAGGGAATATGTATTTAGTAAAAAGCACATTTAAATCTGCTTGTTCAATTTACCTTCATGATTATTGCCGTGCAAAATTACTTTTCTTCATACCCTGTTGAATAACATTTATATGCACTACTGGAATTACTCACATGCCGTCTGTAATGGCGGGCCGAAACAATTTTCTCGTATACACTGATGCGAAGGTTCGTACTTTCGACCGGGTATAAAGAAAAATAGTATACACCATACGGCCAGAAAGTTGAAATTTCTGCACTGCGCGACACATGATGCCCACGTCTTCGCCTCGGACATCATGTAATACGCGCAGTGCAGGAATTTCAACTTTCTACTCTTACGGTGTAAAATTACCTTCAACAAATGGAAATATTTGAAGTTATTTTCAAACAAGTGGGTAATGAACTATCAAGAGTCATTCGATTACATAAAAAATCTCGATTTTAATGAAAATTATTACTTACAAAAATTTATCAAAAAACCTAGGTGTGTAATAAATAGAATTTTACTAAATCGAGTACTGAGTGCTTACCGTTGTTTTAATTTCTTTTCGAATTTCCATAAAATAATCAACACAGTTGATTTTTTTGATTCCTCTTCATTTAAATTTTCATAACGGTTTTGCCGTTTTTTAATAATTTTTCTTCTCCTAAGCTATTTGTGTCGGAAGAACTCAAATAATCACTTGAACTATTTATCATAGAGCACACCATTTTTGCATAATCATGAGCGCTTGGGCCGACGCTGACGTTCATGTCAGACAGAAAAGTTAGAAAAGCACCAGCACCTTCATTGAAAGTGCATGCAGCTACATAAGATACAAATTCAACAATTTGTCTGCTGCCAGATAATTTTTTCGGTGCAATTCTCCAAATCAGCTGGTTCAAACTTTCGTTGGCATTTTGAGTAAGCCTCCAAGCCACCTTTCTAGAAGTTCGTTTTTACTCAAATCTTCATAAATCGGTTTGATCGCTTGTATGACATCTTGTGGAAGTGGAGTGTAGTCATGTTTGAAATTTGTTAGAGTTATAGCGTTAAAGGCCATAAGATTAATAAGACAATAACTTTAAGAATATTGCTTATATCGGCTTAAAATTTTAAGGACATATTCTTGAAATAATAAACAATAAGATAAGACAAAAAAAAATCGATTTTTCGAAAGTGAAAACCCTAACCCCCCCCCCCTTAAAGTATACGTGTTTCATATGCATATAGTTTAAAGGATAAACTGCGCCTCTCATTTAAAAACGGTTGATAATACTTCAAAATTGACTTAAAGGGGAATTTAGTTCTAAATACACCTTCAGAACTAGTTTATAATACCGATCGTTAGTTTAACTTTACGGGATCAATTATCATCATATAGGTTTAAAGTGGGCTTTTTAAAATTGAAATAAACTGTATCTAAAAAAAAATATGGAAAATCGGCGAGTGATGATAGCACGACTCTTGGTTTCAAAAAGTACCCACTTGATACGAATATCGACGGGGGTAAATGTGCCTATTATTTCCTGTTATTTTGTGGCGAGAAATAATCATTTCTGTTTATCTTTATCAAAGTTTTCTATAGTTTGCCGTAATGATTCGAAATACTTAAACCTTTCCCGTATCCTTCAAATTAAAAAAAAAATATATTTTTAGCTTTAAATAATTTCTCCGTTTGCATTATTATTGACCATTTATAAGGAAAAAATATAGTTATTTCTGACGCATAAAATAAATTACCATTTCTAAAAATATCTTTATATTCCCATTTCCCATATATAAATTAATTCAGCTCATTTGACAGTACATTGTAAATTTAAGCGATATTTTAATTTTTTTATATAAAATAGGTACATATAGACCAGGGTCGATAATTTTTGAGACAAAAAAAAATTATAGTAGGATGAAACCCATTGGAAAAGGTAGATAATATAACAAAAATGAAAGGAAAAATAAATTACGGTCGATCTGAGGTCGGGAAGGGGTGAGTTTTTAAGGGTAAAAACGGTTTATCTTGATTTCCGGCAAAACTACAAGTCCTATGAAAAAAAGTTAAATCGCAAAGTTGTAGGTAATAAAAATATCTACAACTTCTGTTTTTACACTTTTTTCACATAACCTCAAAATGTATGTGAAAAATTCAAATAACCAAGTTTTTGGTTTTTTATTTTTATCTTTTGCAAAAACATTTATTTTTTCACGAAATTTGGTGAAAACTTATCTTTTTATGTCCCAAACACACAGTAATTTTTTTGATTTAAAATATTCATTTTTTCACCTTATTTTGACTTAATTTCGAAAAAGCACCCCAATTTTCAATCGAAAATTCTCACGTCAAAATATCCGCTTTTTTAAAAAAATCGGTAGGCTTTTTGTTCCTTGAAATCTCTACTTTCTGATGGTATGAAAAAAATATACATTACTGCGGTAAATGTTCTCAGCAAATGCAAATAATTTATCTTAAAATAGCAATAAATAGGCATCTACGCATATAATCTTATAAATTATATGCGTAGATGCCTATTTATTGCTATTTTAAGATAACTTATTTGCATTTTCTGAGAACATTTACCGCAGTAATGTATATTTTTTTTCATACCATCAGAAAGTAGAGATTTCAAGGAACAAAAAGCCCACCGATTTTTTTAAAAAAGCGGATATTTTACGTGAGAATTTTCGATTGAAAATTGGGGTGCTTTTTCGAAATTAAGTCAAAATAAGGTGAAAAAATGAATATTTTAAATCAAAAAAATTACTGTGTGTTTGGGACATAAAAAGATAAGTTTTCACCAAATTTCGTGAAAAAATAAATGTTTTTGCAAAAGATAAAAATAAAAAACCAAAAACTTGGTTATTTGAATTTTTCACATAAATTTTGAGGTTATGTGAAAAAAGTGTAAAAAACAAAAGTTGTAGATATTTTTATTACCTACAATTTTGCGATTTAACTTTTTTTCATAGGACTTGTAGTTTTGCCGGAAATCAAGATAAACCGTTTTTTACCCTTAAAAACTCACCCCCCCCACCCCTTCCCGACCACAGTTCGACCGTAATTTATTTTTCCTTTCATTTTTGTTATATTATCTACCTTTTCCAATGGGTTTCATCCTACTATAATTTTCTTTCACTTTTTACCATTTTCAAAGCTATCTACCCTGGTCTAATATACTTGTTTGTATTTATAAATTTATTGTTACGACAATCAAAACCTTGAAATTTTTGTATATACTTGTAAAAATTACATATTATTCAAAAAGAATTCATCAACTATCAAAAATAACCACGCAGACTTAAAAATAATAATAATGTCTTGTTGTTGTAAACAACAGAAATAGTTACGTCAGTTTCGATTTATTTATTATTCACTTCTTGTGGTCAAACATAATTGCGGTAGGGTTGAAAAATATTGGGAAACTGATATTTTATTGAAATATCGACATTCTGTTGGAACTGAATTGCAAAACTTAGATATTTTTTTGAGTTCAACATTGTTACAATACTATTTCTTATTAATACACAAACATGGAGATTATATTATTATTATTATTATTATATTAAATTATTAAATTACATCTTCGTGAATACATTTCATGGGAGCATTTGTTTTTCAGCCAATTATTTAATTCTGAAATAAATCGTAAAAGCTTCTCTAGGATTATAAATTTTTAAATTCTTCAAAAAATAAAATCCTGAAAATTGATGCGGTATAATCTGAGAAACAAATATAAATATTGAAAATTCTTAAAATTTTTAATGTTTGGATTGTTCCTCTGGACTCTAGAGTCTAGAAGTTAAGAGTATAAAAGAGTCAAGAATAATGATATGTTGAAACATAATTTTTCTGTGGCTCCTGGGGCTGCAACTGCCTAAAATTTGAAGTGAAAAGTTGATTCTATTGTAAATATACAATTAAACGGATTTGTCTTCAACTACTTTCCCATCAACAATTGTTCTAATAAAAAAGATTTTATGACAAAAGTACATTTTGTAAATAACATTCTGTTTATTTCAAACCCTGAAAATTGATGACATCTAATTAAAAAAGGTAACACGAAGAGCTGTTATTTTAATTACAATCTAAAACTGAACAAACATTGGTTGACAAATAAATTTTCCAATTTTTTATTTCATTTAAAATGTATGAGTAATTAAAGGAAAATTATGTTGACAGTGTACCACGAAAGACCTATTTAATTTTGTAAACAGTGTACTTATTGGTTTTACTTTTTAATGCATTATTTTTGTTGAAATATTTCCAGTTTATTAAAATTATAAGGTACCTATTAATGGTTTTGTTCTGTTTTTTATTACCAGGGTATAAAGGATTATAAAGGTCATATTGTTTATTAGTTCTTTCACAATAATAACATAAAGCTGATCAAATCCGTTCAAAAACACATAGGCATATCGAAAAAAAGTTACAAAATCAAACAACATTTATTATGATAATAATATTAGGTGTGTGAAATGTCAACATTTTAGTCTTCTGACAATCGGCCTACAACAATATGTTTTTACAATTCTGATAAAGAAATTTGACAATATTTGAAATGAAATATCGTACTAAACTTTTGTTTTTATTTTTTATTATAACGATAAACTGTTCTTTATTTTGATTTGAAATGAAATGACATTTTTGAAGTTATATTTCTTTTGGCGCATTGAGGGTAAAATTTTCTCTGTTACGGAAGCTGCGTACGTGGCATGCATCGAATGTGTAGCTAAAGTTATGTTACGGTAGTTGTTTCTGATAACGTCAAAATAGTTATTTCATAAAACAACAAAGTAGGTTATACTAGCGACATCGCACGGAACTTCTCAAAAGCTATTAGTTTACACTTTTTTGCGCTTTAGATCGTTTTTCATAGACATGCCCTGAATGAATAAAAACTTTTGACAGTGAAATAGCCTCAATCCTTGTATGTTCCTGTTTTATGTACATCTTTAAGGAAAATGTGAATATCAATTATCGCAATCACGCCAAAGAAGTATAACTTTTGCCGCGCATACATAAGTACACGTCGCACTTTTTTTAAATTAAATATTTAATGGTGTTTCGACATTGTTGTCATTAATACTGACTAGTAGGAATAACATTTTGATTGATTATTTCAGCATTACTAAAATTTGAAGTTTTTAGTGGAATATTAGTTCTTTTCAATAAATATTTACTATCCGCCACGTCGACTTGGAATTATTATGCTTGAAATTAGTACATATTTGCATTTTTGATACATGTTCTTTTTGTAATTGTATCCCCGTGTGATATATAAGTATAGGTCTGATGTCGGGATAAAAATTTATAAATCAGATACGAATGGAAGAATGTTTGGGGTATGAATGAAGAAGGATGACTGAAGAAAAATCAGGAGAGAAGGATGAGTGAAGAATGTTTGAGTTCTAATTTTTACTCAGAAGAAAACTTCTGAACAAACTTTAGAATAAAATTGTGGCAATAGGGTATTTGACTACTATTGTGAATTGTTTTAATACTATTATTTATTACATTTAATGCACGATATATTCATATTTTCGTGTAAATCTGTCGTATTTTTGGTAAATTTCAGTGTTAAAAAATTGAATTAAAAAAAATGCGCCAAAACGCGATTTGCAAGTCAGGTGATACATGACGTCACAGTTCGGTAAACATTAAGCACGTGTTTTGTAACATATAGTAAGTAAATGAAGATTTGTTTATTTTCTTGAATTTGATATAAACTAAGGTTTATAAATGGTGCATAGTGCCCCAATGTATAAGTACATCCATAAAAACTCCACAAAAACTGTTTGTTTCTGTTCCAAAGGAACTTTATGCTCTGGACACATTTTACATTTTACTGTGCAAAGACCAGAGTCCCGATGCAGTTGTACATAGCCAATCGCATCGTCTCCATAACATTCCCTTGTAGACCTGAAAAACCAAAGAAATTGTTTACTTTACTTTACATACAATTTGTACAAAATGTCAACATAACCTAAAACATGATTTTATTAAAATGTTAAGTACAGCTCTCGAGTGATTTCTATAAATAAGTTACTTCAAAATAATACTTACATTAGCGTTTTTACGTTTTCAGTTCAGCAGCATAAAAATCAGGGTTATTTTTAAAGAAGAATCCAACCATAAGTGCGTCTACTTTGGGTAGGTTGTCACTGTCCGCTTGTAAAAAATTTCTTTCCATTTTGCAGTTAACTTGATAGATTGAAATATTTACGAGAAAAATATGTATATTGCACTCAAAAATCACACGATGACACCACAAATTGTCAGAACTCACGTATTTAGTAAACTATAATTCGATATATGTATCACAAATGACCGCGTGTTCTGTAATGTTTACCATAGAACACTTGCGATGTTTACCGTAGTGTGACGTCATAGAGCGTTTTCGATCACATGATAAAACCTCAGAAAAATTTAAATTTTATTCAAGTTTTTTTCAGAAAATAAACATTTTTTATCCTGAAAGTAAAGTGGATAGGCTTTTTTATGCCGTAATACATTAGAATGACAACAATTTATAACATATTTTTAATTGAGTCAAATACCCTATTTATGCTAATAAGGGCAGAAGCAAAAAAACACGGATATTAAAAAAACTATTATTTTTGGGAACGTAGTGTAAAAGAGAAACAGTGTAAATATTGTTCAAATATTCAAATAATATGTAAAGGGTATTCACAATTGGATGACCTTCCCTATTTTAAAATCAAGAAGAGTACAAAAGAAAACATGCAGTCTCATCTCGATTATTTACTAGAACTGATTCACACAACTATATTAATTATTTTCAATTTCTCGAGAATTTCCTTCGACGAGAAATAAATTGCTTAGTCACGTCAAAACACATGTGCGAATGACTCGGACATCTAAAATAAATTGCGTAATAAGTAGTAACAATACCTTTAACTAAAAAATCATATTAACAAAATAATTTATTATTCAGAAAAGTTAATAATCTTATTTGGTGCAAATAGAACTAGTATATTAATAATATTTAAAGTGTCCCTTTTTTAAAAAACTTTGTAGATAAAATCAATATCGCAGCTGTTTACGAGTTAATTCGTAGTTAATTATCTGAAGCGTAATTCCAACTATGAATTATCTCTTTTTTGATTTTAGATACGTAATATTTAAGGGCAATTTAAAAAATATTTTTTTTGTAAATTTTTCTATATATAACAAACCGTTTAAAGCCTATCGAAGAAAATAAAAATAACATTAAATGCCCTGGGTGGTAAATGGTACCAGCACTTAACAAGCTGTGTAATATGTTACGGTAAATGTGATTAATTCGATGATTATATAAAATTGCCAGCTGTTATTATACACCACTAAATTTGGTACATATGATAAATAGTTGAAAATTCATCAAATTAACCGGTTTGTTTACATAATTCCCAACTCGTAATAGAAATTGTGATACAGGTTTAAACTCTACCAAAATTCGTTCAGTTGCAACTGTGCTTGGCTTTGGTTTTATATATAAGTTTAAAATAAAATGTCTAAAATGACTTTTTTGCTTTGATCGACGATAATAAAATCAAAAGCCTGTTCTAACATAATGTAACTTAATAAGTCATTCACGTTCTAGATATATAAACTATTTTGTTTTGATAGTTTTTTGTCATTTACGCAACATGTTCATGTATTTAGTGTTTAAAATAGTTATTATAGTCCTATGGCGATGAATTGTAATGTAAACATTTTTAACGTTCAAGTTCACTTTACCTTTTGAGTTGCTGTTGTGAAATGCTTAGGAAATTCCAAATTTTAATTCAGTTTACTTTAGAATATGTTTCGTCGTAATTTTATTTTATTATTATAAATACAAAAATTAACAACGCTGTTGCAGAAAAAAAACTTAGCAATTGAGTGATGGGAGCATTCCAACCTCAAAAACACCAAATTTTGACGCAAAATAATAAACTAAACGAAACTTCGCACTGTTGGTGGTCAGTTACGTACTATAATATGGTAGAAATAAATTGTATTCTATTCTATTCAGAGACTTCAGCGCCACTATACGTCATATTACCGACAACTGTTAAAATAAACAGAATGTCACATGTTTTTTCTCAATGTTATTTTTTGTAATGAAATTATAAAAATTTTAAACTGTAATTGTTTAATGAAAACATTAATTTTAAGATATTAACTTATTTTTCGTCATTAAAGAGAAAAATAATCTCCAAAATGGCGTATCAAACATTAATTTTGATACAGTATTAAGGGAGATAAAAATACCTTTGAGAAATAATATATACCGACTATTTGATTTGTTTGTCAATTTATCTATTTGTCGAAATTTTCTACGGTATTGAAGTTTTTAATACGATTCGGAGCAAATTGGCCGTGACAGACGGACAGACAGATACACGAGTGATCCTATAAGGGTTCCGTTTTTCTCGAACGTACGGAACCCTCAAAATGATTCTATCTACCCGCAAATCTATCATAAAAACAAAGTAAGACAAAAAATTTCACTTACTATAAGTGCCCAATATAAAGCGTAACATTATATCATTCTGTATAAATTTTGAACCTAATGATATTGTGTTTAAGAGGACAGTGGATCAATTAATTAATGCTATTAAACGATATCTAATTGCAGACATAAACTTAAAATTAGTCATGAAAAATATTCATTGCGATACAAAGAGCGAAATATTATCACCATATTACGGACAAAAAACTATATAAAAAAGAAAAAAAAATTGTTTGCTTGACCATCTTTTGCTGTTTTTTATAGTATTTTAATTTTAATTTAAGTTTTAAGTTTGTTTCAAAATAAGACAGTTTTTTGTCCGTAATATGGTGATAGCATTTCGCCCTTTGTATCGCAATGAATATTTTTCATGACTAATGCTAAGTTTATGTCCAAAAGCCTGAAGAAGTTTTGAAATCATAACGAAACATTGAAATTAGATATTGCTTAATAGCATTAATTGATTGATCCACTGTCCTCTTAAACAATATCATATACTGGATCTGAACCACATATATATTTGAATCTAATGTAGACAAAAATAGACGACAGCATTGAAAATTTATAAAAGTTGAAACTGACGATCCACATCCAGACTCTGAAATTCAAAACGAATTTTTGGAGTAACCAACTTTCTTTTAAACTGTATATAATATATATCGTACTCTCTCCATTGCAGTAAGTAGTAAGCGCGGGGCGATACTCTATCGCACATTTTTTTGTATTTGGCGAAAAATGTCCTTTTATAGCATTGAAGGGCTGCAGATTCAAATTCGTGATACTTTACAAGCTAAACAAATAACAAAGATAGAATTTGAGATACTAGAACAAAACACAATTTTTGATTAAAAAATTAGCATTTTAGGAGATTAAGTTATCTTTTTGCACACCCCCTTATAAAATAGCTGCTTTTCATGGCGGCGGTATCGTTTATTTATAGAAAATGATTAAGTACACACTAATTTATTTTGTTGCAATAATGTTGTGAGAAATACGAAAGGGCTTTGCAAGAAAACTAATTCAAAACAATTCTCTAGAGAAAATAGCCTATTAGGTGTTATTGATTACATTCACCTCAAGTGCGACGAACTCGACGACGAGCGATCAATGGCCGTCTGAATAGAGAAAAAGAAACTTTAAGGCTCAAGTAATATCTATAGAATGCTATATCCTCAATTTGAGTAAAATTAAATGAATGAGTGTACCTAGACGTTGAAATTTTAATTTTTTTAATCCGTAAGTTCTCATAATAGGTTGGTGTTTAAATGTGCTATAATAACACAAAACACTGATACCAACATATTTTTATTTATGAAAAATAATGTGTTTTTTAATGATGTTTATAAACTGTAATACTCATAGTAATGACCATGTATACCTTTAGAACAAGTTACCACCATTTGACCAGCTTAAGGTAATAAGATTTTTATAATTACACTGTAATTTACCAACAAAAACATATTTATTAGCTTTAACAAAACGGTTTAATATGTCTACCGCATAATTGTAACTATTTTGGTACATAATGCTCCAATTTATTTTTTACGTATACATGTTCATAGGCCCTGAAGATTAAAATAAATTTTTCGAAACGTTGGCCACTAGCGGAACTTTAATAAAGCTTATTTATTTATGATCAATAAATAAAAAAATCTTCCTTTACTGTGACATTCTATTGGATCAACACGATACGAAAAAATAATAATCTTTAAAAACATTTAAAAATAATATCTCAAAATGCAAAAAAAGTCTGGAGACTTTCTTTTATCAATAAATGGTGATAATGTGAATTTTTCGTATTTTATGTATCTTCACGTGATCGGGTTTTTGATTGTGAACTGTAAACCTACGCATTCTGTAAAAGCTTCACGCATCTGACTTCCGATAATTTGTATAAAATATTGATTAAACTGATATAAAATAGGGATGTTGACTGTATTCAAATAAAAACATAATTTTAACGAAAAGTAGTAGTTTCTATGATAAAAATACTAAAAAAACACTATATTTTTCCTTATTTTTAAGGAATGTAATTAATATTTAATAAATAAAACCTAATAAAATCACTCTCAAGTCACGTGACAACAGACACCAATCAGAGCGCATGACGTCATATGTTCAGCCGCTGTCAAAAAACTTCATTGTTTGGTAAATATTTAGTGTGTAATTTATTATTATTTGTTTATAGGAAACGTCAAATTACATGTAACTATATAGCAATGACTACGAAACAACTTTTCATCACCTCTGTTTACTAACTTTATGAGCACAGAATACGCATCTATAGGATGGTGGTAGCTCCCTTTGGTATGAACAGGTGACGTCACGCGACTAGTATTGGCGTTTTGGACCGAAATTTGAAACGGGATTTAAAATACATGATTTTTAAGGCTTGATGTGTTGCATTTAAATAAAAATAATTAATATTTGTGGCAATATTAGGTACTTATGCACGATTTAAAACACTTTCCCAAAAATAGTCAACATCCCTATTTAACAATATATTTTACGTTGTTACAGTTTTCAATTTCTCAAAAATCAGTATAGCTGCTTTTTTTATAAAATTCTGACTCCATCCAGGAATAGACGCCCTAAACCTGTGTCTGACTAGTCAGCTACTGCTTTTTAATAAGGTAACCACGCCCTAGAAATTTACACAGCTTACTACCATATTTATAATACGACCCAGTGACCTACAAAATTTCATTTTCCAGTTCAACTTCAAATTGTTCTTCAGAAACTCTACATTGCAATTAATATTGTATTGCTTATGTGAAGGACTCTTACTACTTCTTTTATTATCGGGTAACAAACTTATTGTCAGAGACGTCGACATAAGGAAACAATGTTCGAGAAATGAGTTGATGTGTGCAAAAGTATTTGAGTATAATATACAACTAGCATGATGGTATTTTTGAAAAATGTTTTTTTTTAAAGAAATGCAAATTTGGACAGTTTGTTAATTAATAGTAGTTTGTTTCACATGAAGTGAATTTAGTGTTGTATTTGCTTTATTATGAAGGATTAAAATGATGAATTGTGTGCACCGTAGAGTAATTGATAACTCATTCCGCCGCGAAAGTGGAAAGATTCGGGTTTGAGTCCCGACGGTGACATAAGTTTGAAAAATATTTTTTTCTAATATAGCATTACAACAATGAATGTCTCAACAATTAAAGCAGACGATAGCTATTATACTGTTAAATAATATTTTATGTACGAATTGTGACATTATGTTAAAACGAGTGACGTGTACAAACGGAGTTATGTTGGACTGCAGAGAGCATTGACCTTAGGTTATGACCATACATACAAGAATAGTATTGTAGAATTTTAAATGGTCCTGCTCGAAAAGTAATTGAGTGATTGAAATGATATTTTTTTAAACTGTTACTACAAATATTTAACAATTTTTTTGCACAATTTACACTTCTAAAAAAACATTTTTCTATACATTTTGATAAGAAATTTAGCTTGAACAGTGATTTTTTTCTATGTAGTATGTTTTTATTTAAGTTCAACGATATTAGACTGATCCTGCATGTCTAAAAACACTGCTTAAATGATCATTATTAAAGGTTATTATCCAATCAGATTTTTGACTCTACTTTCTGCAACCCGGCTTAGTATACTAACTGGCCTAAAAACTCGAATTCAAATGAACACACCAACTAACCGACTTCCAAAAAGAACCTCCTCTTTTTGGAAGTCGGTTAGTTGGTGTGTTCATTTGAATTCGAGTTTTTAGGCCAATTAGTATACTAAGCCGGGTTGCAGAAAGTAGCGTCAAAAATTGGCCAATAGGCATACGGTGTATTTTTTTATTATGTTCATGCATAATATTGTAATGCTATATGAATGATTCTTTTTTTGTTTGAAATATATTTGCCGGGTGGTGCAATGTTTAACTTCTTTAGCGACGTATCTAGTTGAAAAAAGTAAGAAATCAAGGGGAAGTAGAACTGCCACATAAAGGGGAAGTTAGTTTGTCTCCTAAATTACATGAAACTGACAAGAACAGAAGTTTATAGTGTGTTGCTAAGTATGTGTAAATATTATTAATTAGTCTTAGTCTTAATTTAACTTGGGAATAATATTAAAAACTAAAAAAGTTAAACTTCTTATGTGAGTTTATGAGAGTGAGGCTCATTATAATTTTTTTTTAAACTTTTAAACATGTGACTGCAATTCTGCTCTCGTTTTACTGAACACCACCGTTTATGAGCTTGTTCTATATAGCTCATAAGTTTCATTTCTTATAACCTTTGCATACCAGACCACTTCACAAAAACTTCATACAAGTGTTACTACGAACTTCTTGAATATTGCTGAATTTGCAAAATGCAAATGTTACTTGTTCTTTGGAGATGCGCTTTTGCATTTTATCGCATTATATTGATCGTAGGTATCCAGGGTCGCCATATTTGTCTGGAAAAAACGGACATTATGGCCACGCCGCCAGAGGGATGTCAGTGCGTGCAAAAAACGAATGTTTCAATTCCTTTATTAGTTAAATGGTTAATAGTATATTACACCACAAGGACAGAAAATTGAAATTCCTGAACTGCGCGACACACGAATTCCGAGGCGAAGCCGACGGCATCATATTATGTCGTACAGTGCAGGAATTTCAACTTTCAGGCCGTGTGATTTCTTTATACCCGGTCGAAAGTACGTATTTTCGTATCAGCGTGCACGAAAAACTGTTTCGGCCCGCTGTTACAGATGCCGTGCGAGTAATTCCAGCAGTGCACAAATGTTAGGTTTTCTGCCTTAAAATCGATGCCGAAAAAATACGTTATGTCACGAGTATATTTAGAAAAATTGGACCGTGACGTCAACATGGACGGACAAATAATTAATTGGTGAACCTATAAGGGTTCCGTTTTTTCCCTTAGAATGACTAAAATCAGAGTTTGTAAAAAAAGTTTAGATTGAAATTGTCGATACGTTTATCAGTTATTGTACACTAATTAGTATGAAATAATATTAACAATTATTCTTGATAAATAATTTATTGAAAAAAAATATGTACAAATTTTCAAATTCCATCGCATTGGTACTTTTTAATTATTATTATATTATATTTATATTAGCCTTTATAATATTTTTTTTTATTATTATAAATAATTCATATATAATTTTGTTTTTTGCTCGTAGCGAATTATTGATTCCCACATTTTTAATAAAATATCGCTTATGATGTAACAATGAAAAATGTTTGTTTTATGAAATAATTAACATTTGGTAAAAAAGACAATGTTTTTAATTTTTTCTTCAAAATAATCTATAAGAATCTTAAAACATTACATAGAAAGTAAAATAAAGGTTAACTAACAAAAATACATGTGAATTTAGCAGGTAAAAAACCTAAATAAAAAATTCGCTTTGACAAAATTTCCAAGCAAAATAAAAATTGTATGGTGTTTCATTAACGTCAAAGTCATCAACTGTAAAATTGCGTTTTTTTATTCTTTATTATATATGTTTAATACGGAAACCACAGCCTAGTCTTTCGAAAATTGCAACAACACCAATGTGACCGCTATCGACTGGTGCTGAAATTTAGAGTTGAGTAGTTCTGAACATACATATCTATCTCCTGGCACCATGTTCTCTCTCAAAGATAATTCCTATCTCTTTCCGTAGAATGCAGCTTCGCGCGTCCATTGCCCATACTCCATATTTATAATGGTCAGATTTTATGTAGGTACCTACTCACGAGCAGCGCCGGCCCTATTCCTTGATCAGGGTAGAGCGAGATTGTCTTTCAGCGCCCTTTGATCGACGCTTTCACTTCACGTAAATTGTACTTCGATTTTATATTAAATAAATAATAAGTCCCAAATTCTCAAAAAATCAACTTTTATTGCAAACATCATCACTTGTTGAATTTAAATTAAATAATTAAGGGGGTATTCTCATGTGAACGCGTAAATTTTTACCTCTTTTTAGGGAATTTTTTTTAGACGACAATAACATTCAATCATTTAAATTTTTTTATATGTTTTTGTTTGTATCTTTAATTGTATAAAAAAAATTTTTTTTCTCTTATTTTACATTTTTTATATATATATATTTTTAAATTAAATTAGACACTAAAAAAAAGCAGGTCACTGGTCATGGTAATAGCGGCTGTTCATGTTGTCTGAAATAAAAAAATCGAATGGATCATTGTTCAGTAGGGATGTCGCTATCGTCCATACCAAAATTAATCAATTTCATTAAAAAAAAAATGGCGGACTGTAGAAAAAAGTTTGTGTTTTTTGTTAATAATCGTTTAAAAAAAATAAGAAAATATTTTCGAAAATAAGCAATTTTGGTACGGACGATAACCATTTATGAGTAGAACATATATAAATTTCAAAGCAATCGGTTGAATACTTTTTTTTTACGACCATGACAGTTATAGAAAATAATGTTTCCAGAAAAATGCGTTTAAAGTTTCAAGAGCCAACAAGTCGCTTATACGGCTCGTCGGCGACTATGAGTTGTAATTTATTTAAAACTAGGAATTTCGGTCTCTATTTTTCACAGCATATTTTCGATAGATTTTACTATTGAAATATGAAAAAAAAATCGATTTTTCGAAGTGGTCACATGAGAATACCCCCTTAAGTAGATCTAATTATTATACTTCTGCTTCTTTAACATTAAGATAGTTCCTACCGCTATATAATTAAATTTGTATTTGTTGTTAATTTCAATCAAAATTTTATTTTGCGTTGAAAATTGTTTTTCGCATTTAGATTTTTAGCACCCCTTGCTATGTGGCGCCTAGAGCGACCGTTCCTCTCGCTCTACTCCAGGGCCGACGCTACTCACAAGCACAAGGGCCATTCGTTCGCACCCGAATTGAAGTCCATATGTACTATATTCGGGTACACTCGGCGTTTTAAACTCTACTGAGTACGGAGTATTCGGTGTGAAAGAGTAGAACGAGACGTTCTCCGGACAGTCAAGACACACAGATATCATTTCTTTCTTTAAATTTAAATGTGTCTATGAAACGAGATCGTTCCGCGAACATGTTTCACACGCCCGCGCACATGTTTCACCGAACCATGTCCGCTCAACAAAGAAAACGTTCCATGTCCGTTCCATCTTCGGAACTGTTTTTCGTAAGCTTATGCTGAATTGTTCTTCGTACCAAACATTTGTAGGTCTATTATAGCACAAAAAGATTTTCGCAAGATCTTGTTTTGCGTTTAAGACCGAGTAGGTTTCGAAGAATACGTCGACCGCTGCCGATACGTACCTTGTGACGTCGTTTCCTGGTGATCTGATTTCGGTCACGTTTCGGATTCAATTTCACTTGCGCTAGAATACCTACTAAGAGTTCGTCTACGTTGTGGTCCAGACCGCTCGACGTTTCGATGAATTTGCAACCGCAGCTGTTGGCCAGACGTCTGCCAACTGAAATTAATTTGAAAAAAAAGGTGTCAGTGGTACCGTACTCACGGAGAGTTGATGTGTAAACATGTGAACTAGAAATGGGAAAAACGGGTCTTTTTAGTGATCTGCATCTTTGCATCTGGATCCCGTATGTGAGCCGGCTCACTGAACCGGTTCAAAAAGAGCCGAGTTCTGAATATATGACTGCAGTCTGCCACTGAGTTACCTAGTTCAGTCAATCATATCACGACCTGTATAGAATCAAGAATGCATAGCCAAACATGTGATGCATGAGTCATTTTAGCTGACAGATGCATCAAATAGCTAAGATGTTTACACATCAAAAATAATTTAGAGAAAATGGTAACAGTTTCAAGCACGTCATGTACATTTATATTTTTGACACAAAGATAAGAAGTAAATAAAAAATATTCATCTAATTACAAAAATCTAATACTAGTTTTTTAAAATTTAGATGGAAATATTTGCAGAAAATAGAGAATCGTATAAAAGGTAAAATTACAGTTCATAGAAAAAATTCGGCGAGCGTCTAAAGTTCAAAAGGCTTTAGAAGCAACTTTAATGTATTTAGCAATCCCGCCCACACCTGAAGTCCTAATTCGATTATTTAAAGGGTCTAACTAAGCAACTAGATACATATTGTGTTAGATAATTATGTGTATGGCATAGAGACGGTCGCTTTTATGTAATCTGTGATCATATAGAGATCTAAGTTTCCCTTGATGGAAAGTTAATGAAACCAACGGTCAACCATTGTTAGACAAACTGAATTTACTCAATGTCAAATTTATTAATACTGTTACGTGACTTAATTATTAGTTGTTACACTTTAAAACCAATGCGACAAACAACTGAAATATACACCGTAAAAACACAACCCGAAACCACAATTACAGCAGAAAAAAACGAAAAAGTAAAACAGTACCAATAAAATATAAATAAAAGACAAGCTTTAATTTAAAATGTACTAAAACGAAGAAAATAACGAATAATAAAACAAATAAAATCATTTTATTGTTGTTGACCTGACCTAAAAACTTTTTGCACGAACTATAAATTAACCCGGCGTGAATGAACCCGGCTTTTTAGCACCCACTAGTGTATAAAAACGCACACAGTTGTCACAATTGACGGTATCCTACCTTCTGCGCCTGGGTAGCTGTCTTCTTGGAAATAAAGTGTCGATTGTTGAATGCGAATCAGTGTTGCGCGTGACGTCGCTGGTGGTAGGAGAGTTTAAAGTTCACTTGACCTTATTTTACCCGGGTTCATAGTTCGCGTGATAAACATTTTTAACGGCATTTTTATATTTTCTCTTATGTTTTTTAGATTTCCGTAATAAATAATACTTGATTATTCTTATTTTGTTCGTGATGGAAGACGAAATGATAGTACGCCGTTTGGCAGAATGTTCTTCGGACGAAAGCTGTCCATCGGGGTCGGATGTTGACGAGAGGAGTGCATCAGTCAAATTTAGTTTCTTCATAAATAAATAGTTATAATATTAAAAATGTTTTATATTATCACGTATATTATAACAATATCCTATTATGTAATTCATCTAGATAAGAAAGAAACTATTTCAAACGAAATACATTGAAATCGATAACCGGGTAAAATTCACCCTGGTTCATTGACGATGATTTTTTGGAACGAAGTTCCTTATCGCGGGTTGGCGAGGGGACCTAGCCGAGAAAAAATGTAACGCGTCACGAAAAACCGTAAGAAAAAATGTAACGCGTCACGAAAAACCGTAAGACGTTTTTAGATTATACCGGGTGTTTATAAATAGATTATACCGGGTATTTTTAAATTATACCGGGTGTTTTTAGATTATATAAAACGCGTTATGAAAAACGTCTTATACGAAAGGGACTTCGTTCCAAACGCGTGTCCCGCGACACGTTCCAAGTTTTTTTGAACATATCTGGCGGTTAGCTTTCAGGTCAGGTTAACAATGATAAAATGATTTTATTTATTATTTTCTTCGTTTGGTACATTTTTATAAAAGCTTGTTTTGAAAAGGTTTTTTATTTATATTTTTTTATTTCCGTTTTGGTCATCTACTGTATAGGCACATAGTATGGGTGCATTATTATCAAACCGTATGCCAACCAAAACGAACTTAAACACGGTACGTCTACAATAGACTGCTAAAAGGTTATATACAGTGGCGTAGCTATCGAAGGACTAGCCAGGGTATTGCTCTAAAGCCCCTAAGCTCAGGGGGCCCCTCGACCTCCTGAGCGACGTTCGGAAATGTTATTTAAATATCCTAATCGAATAAGGAATTTTTGACTTTTAACTCTTTGGCCGCTGTAGTCTGGTTCACAAGTTGAAAAACGTGTTAATTTTTGCTACTGTGAGTTAAAATACGTGTCATAGCTCATTGGATTCATAATCACCTCTAGAAAAATGTGCAAAAGTTTCAAACCCGCACATAAACAGTTGCAAAAGTTATTAACAATTAAAGAAGCCCAAAAAAGTGGGTCTATTTAGCATCTCGAAAACTTTTAATGGTAATGAAATTAAAAAAAAACGATTCCTAAAAAGGAGAAAAATTTCCGAAAAAAATGTCGACTCCCGGAACTTCATCTCTATTATTTAGGGTTGAAAATAGGACTTCGCGTGGTTGGCGCTGTGTCGATAAATCTTAACCAATTTAGGTAAGGTCCTAATTTTATTTTTGCACCGAGGCCCTTGGTTACGTAGCTACGCCACTGGTTGTATAGTGAGTTGACTATTCTGACTGCAACATCAGATCATGGTTATCAGATTATTGTATATTCATCGATATTATATAAGTTTGCAAATTTTCAAAGTAATAGATCAAGTTGAAGTGGGTAAAAATTGACTTGACCCAAACTGACTGACTGACAAACATGTGAAGTTGAATAATGTAATAATAATAATCTTTGGGTTAAAGCCACATGGGCTTTAACCCAAAGATTTTTGTGATCGAGGTCTATTCAATAACACCAAAAAAGATTGTATTTCAATATAATTTCAACATATAGAAGCGGGGTGGTGCTGCTTTTTTTTATTTTTTTCCAATTGTAAACTAAATTAACTTACAAATTCACATTAAAAAAGATATGTGTCTTGAGACACACGGCCGAAGAGAAACTTCTTATAATAATTGGCAGCAGATAAGTATTAAAATAATTAATTTTTTTCAATATAACAACCTTAAAACTGTTACGCTTTTGGTAAAATTTCGTGGTTTGCCTATTATAATTTTCTTTAACTTGACTTGTATCAAATGAAAATATTTTAGATTTATTCTGGTAAGAGAATAAAATTGACATTAAACGCAAAATTTGGTCTAGGAATACTTTAAACTGTACAACTACGATTATGTATATTTATTAATTGAACTAGCTTCTGTATAATTCATATTCGATACTAACCAACCATAGGCACTTCACGTTTTCGTTCGAGATCAGCTTTGTTGGCGACTAGAATAACAGCTTTGGTAGCCATGTAGTCGGCCTTCCACAAGTACAACAGTATTTCCTCTGCAACCTTGAGAGTCTTGCGGTCAACCACCGAATACACCACCACGAAAACGTCTACATTGTAAGTGGCGCAAAAGCTTTCGACCTGTGCAAAAAAATTTACAAATCATTAAGCACAGAATCGATACGGTTTAACTGAGCACGGCATAGAATTATCGATACGCAACAGAAAACAAAGAATAAATAAATTCAAGTTCTTCGTTTATTTTATTTGTTTGTAGATTATAAATAATTTTCTTCATACTATGCCGAAAGTACGTACTTTCTGATTCGATTTTCAAGCCGAAAGTATGGCATTACTCGCATATCGTCTGTATAGGCGGGTCTAAACAGTTTTGTCATGCGCAACTGATACGTAAGACTGCCGCTTGTCACGTCACTTGTTCGCCACTAGACAGTTCTAGGTAGCCATCTGCTGTTATTACATGGACATCATTAGATCCATGTGTCGTTACGTATAACGTCAATATTGCTCACTTGAAAGTAATTAGTCTTTTTATATATTGGTGAAAGTGCATACTTTCGGCATGGTACGAAGAAAAATAGTATACACCACACGAGCAGAAAGCTGAAAGTCCTCCACTGCGCGACATATGACGACCTTGACTTCGCCTCGGGCATCATGTGGCGCAGTGTAGGAAATTTAACTTTTGGCTCTTGTGGTGTAATGTACTATTTATGTCCAAACAGTATTTTTATTGCTCAGTTGGAATATTTAATGCCGGTCTAGTTTTACACCTCGTATTTTTCTGTCGTTTTGTATTTATTGTTTAATCTAATTTTAAAACTTACAAATATAGCAACCATTTTATGCTCCATTAAATACTACCCACTCTTGTTTTTTAAAAATCCATATATAAGTGCTGGGTTGAACCATCTCGATTCAGTGCATGTCGTGCGCATATGTCTGTTTTTTAGGGATTTGTACGTCTAAAAATATATTTTATCTTAAGGTTAATCTTTCACAGTCTAATTGTCAAAAATAACAGAAAAAAGCTCGAATCAACATTTAAGTGAAACATCTATGACCTGAAACTCAGTGGCGGATTTACCAGCAGGCTGAGTAGGCTGAAGCCTAGGGCGGCAGATTTTAGGGGCGGCAAATTTGACCCAAAAATTTTTGTCTTACAGAAATAAAAAAAAAACACTATTATATACCTAGAGGAAACGAGTTTCGAGAATTTAACAAAAATTTCAATATTTTAGTACTGTACTGAATACTCTAACGTCTATATGAACTAAACGCTCTGTAAAATATACTTTTGTGATAATGAATTTTTAAAATATTCCAATAGCGTTTCAATATTACAATTTAAATTTTGTAATTTTTACTCATTTTTTTTATTAATCACTACTATAATTTTTTTCTCCATGTACCCAAATGTTAGGTTCATTCGACGTGTAATATGTTTCAACACTTAAATATTTTTTTTGTACAACGTATTTGCGTAGTCCCCGCCTTTTAATTAGTACATAATTGAGCTTTTTTTAGCTCGGAAGTATACCCAAAAACTATTTCTCGTGTTATCTTCACTAAATCGTAAGTTGTAAAATTAATCTAGAAACTAATACAACGATCCCCTAGTTCACAATCATAAAGACGATAGAGCACAAATCATAAAGTTGCAATTTCATTAACAGAATAAATGTAATTAATATGATTGCGAACTAGAATATCGAATTTCAGAGGTCAGTAGGGGCGGCAAAAATTTAATAGCCTACCGGCGGCAAATTTGTAAATCCGCCACTACTGAAGCTTGTAAATTTTGGCATTTATTTCTATAATTGTTATATTAAATAAGGTTAAAATCTATATTAGAAGACACTGTACAGAAAGGTTTCCTCTAGTGTATTCTTCAGTTACAAAGTAACACCACAGTACTAAATTATAAACTACGCTACCAACATGACATTATTTATAATTATTAGGACAGATGGAATAATGCATTTATTAATTATTTATAATAATCAGGTAGATTCCTTTCCGCAAATAAATACAATATTATATTAATCATAAACATAAGAATATATATTACGTCACTACTGCTATGATATTTTTCACAACGCTATATATAAGAAGAATTTTTAATCGCCAGGACTCGAACACGAAACCCTCAGCTTCCTTACTCTATGCACATTTTAATTTCTGTTATATATAGTAAAATACCGCTGAAATAAAATTTTAACGATTTATATTTTTAGGACTAGTTGAACATTTTTTCGCCACTATAACTATTTTTTCATTCTTGTTTTAGTAATCAATCTTATAGTAATCCAATAACATAGTTGTCTTCGTATATTTCAATTACTTTTTTTGTCAAAGCTCCATACTAATCACCCTCCCCCGTTTTCGAGGTCGCTGAAAACTATGGTAGTGGGCAAAAAAGATTTTTCCCTCGCCAGCCTTTCGAAATGGCCAAAAATAACTCCCAGATCGCTTTTACGCGCATAAATCGATTTCCAAAACGTGTTTTTGCCTTGGTTAACAGTCTTTCAGGTGCCGGGGATCAATACTCAAGGGGAGTGACCCAAACCAACTCCGCCCCTTGATTTCCACCCCCTTATAGGGGGTGGAAAATGACTTGTTGAAAAAAAAAAAGATTAAGGCAAACGTTATTCAGTTTGAAGAGGGACATCGTTTGGAGACAAATACCACCCATCATCTCCAACCCCTGCGCAGGAATGAGGGTGACTTTGACATTTTTATTAGGAACACTTATTTTTTATTACAAATGATTTTTCGATAAAAAATATTTTTTATCCGATGCCTCTCTCAACCCCTAAAATGCGATTTTAGACATGGGTTGAGGGAAGCATCGGATAAAAAAAACGTTTTTGGAAATCGATTTGTGCGCGTAAAGGCGATGTGAGGGTGGTTTTTGGCCAATTCGAAGGAGTTGCCGAGGGAAAAAACTTTTTTGCCCACCACCATCGATTTCAGCGACCTCGAAAACGGGGAAAGGTGATTAGTTTGGAGCTCTAGCAAAAAATTCACTGGACTACAGTCATTATGTACTTTCAAGGTAGGCGCACGAAACCGCTCGGCCACATAAGGCGCATTCTTTAGGTATGCCATTCTGAATATTATACGCAGTACGTAATATCACATTATCAGAACTGTGACTGAGCTGGGTAGACTAGTGGTGACAGTACTAGACTCGCATTCGGGAGGTCCGGGTTCGAATCCCGGCGGGGACAGATGTGGCTGGGTCTTTTTCCTACTGCCTCTCGCCGAGAAACGGTTATTCCTGTACCAATTAATCCCAGATAAATATCGAGATGGTTCCTTATTTGAGGCCATGGCCGATTACCTATCAAACTCCTAGTTCAAAAATTGCCTATCTTATCCTAATTTCCTATAATTCCTTCATTCGCCCATTGCTGTTACATAAGTTGAAGTTTTAAAAATGTAGAAAAATAACGGGAAGTGTGGTAGATGGAAAATAGTAATGGTGCGAATGGCGTCTGTTATAAAGTCGAGAAACGGACGTTAAACGCATTAATATTATTATCAGAACTGTGATAATATTATGACGTACGTTCTCTGGTCCTTGTCTAAGGTATGATCTCAACACAGATACGTATGTGCGCCTTTGTTTCGTTAAATCGTCACGTGACGTGACGTGACGTGACGGGCATTTTTTCAGTTGACTATCTTTCTGTAACTCGTGTCTGCGTTCATGGCCTGCGTTAAGAAGCATAGCTTCATTAAAGTTTTGAATCACCCATATGAATGTATCCTCTCAATTGACGATAAAAATATAATTCAATTTATAATTCAGTCACGTCTGAAATAGAAGTTTTTCGGTCGCCCACACTGTTCCATCTAATTGTAGATTATTTCTAGGAATCGTGGATTCCCGCAGCTTGAAGCTAATTTCTCCCGATTTAATATCCGGCACGCGTACAAATAAAGTCTGCATTACAACAATAGACATGACAACGAAACTCTGTACTCACTTAAATAATGCAACAGTGGAAAAATGAAATATCCGAGAGCTGTTAGACATTTTTAGGTAGGTATTTGAGGCACTGTGAAAATTTGTACAATGCTTATTTAGTAATATAAATCTCTACAATCCTACAAATTCAGCTCTAAGCTGGTTTGGGATTGTCGCCGACTTCTAAATGACCTGGGTACGAAAAATAAAGTTCGTATCAGGTCATGAAGGAATTCGTAGCAATGAAAGTGCAGATACCCTTGCTAGACAAGGAGCTTCTGAGAAATTCATTGAACCTGAACCAGTCTGTGGCATTTCTAATAGAAATGTCCAGCAAACTGTCAGGAGATGGACCTATGAGCAGCATATCTCAGATTGGGACCTGGCTTCAGGTTACAAACATGGGAAGAAAATGCTTGCAGGTCCTTCCTCAAAGTTAACTGACGATTTAATTAGACTTAGCAGACCGATACTCAGAAAGGTGATTGGGCTTTTAACTGGTTATGCTTTCTTGAGAATACATCTACATGTGATGGGGATAACTTACAGGAGAACAACCATCTTTGGTTACATCGATGTGGATGGAATAGTTCCACAGGATAATCTAGTAGCAAATCTTCTGGAGCTCATAAGACGATCCAGATTATTTGTTGACTAGATCCAGTAAAAGGGGAAGCACAAAAATCCTTTCAGGATGTGGTGCATTTAGGCCAAGAGACCACCCCATTTTATTTTAATCTTTTAATCTTTATTTAGTAATAACCGAATATAAAAACACAGTCTTCGTATATGGTGGTGTTGATCCAATAGAATGTCACAGGAAGGGAAGATTTGGTTGAGGATCAATAAATAATAAGCTTTACCAAAGTTTCGCTAATGGCCAACGTTTAAAATATAAAAACACAGGTCTGGCTGAAGGATAGCGTGGCTTAACCAACCCATCAAATTTCTCTTCTCTTCATAACTGACTTTACTCAAAACCTTCTAGTTTAAAGAAGAGAAATTTAAAGGTAGCAGTTCACTATATCGTAGCTGTATTTTTTTCGATTAATAAACCACTGCGCGCGCAACCGTCCTAATGTACATGAAGGCACGGTTTTGTGCCCAAGTAAACAATGCAAAAGTAGAAAAATGAAATGCATAACCGACATTAAATGCACCCTTTCAGATGACTGTTAAATAGTGTATTCTGTGTATAACACACAAGGGCAGCGAAAGTTCAAATTCCTGCAGTTCAGGGCTGTCAATCTTCTGCCCGTGTGGTGTACACTATTTTTCTTTATACCCGGTCGAAAGTGTGTTTATTATCAACATTTTTAATTATTATCATAAAAAATACAAACACGTTCCAGCAGGCAGCTTGTTATGCGGTCATGCTTAATTTTTGTTCCTTATTTCAGAGCTTTTATGGAATATTCACAATGCATTGGATTTTTTTCTGTCTTTCTCTAGTTTATTTAGTTTTCTGGGATGCAAAACTCTTTCGTCCCGCTGTAACTTTCTTTCGACCCGCTGTTATAGGGGGCCATTCATAAAATACGTTCGCATACAAGGGGGGGGATCTTGCTGAGTGTGACAAGATGTGACAAGGGGGGACGGGGGGTCTACGGCAACGTGACGTTCGCTGTTCAATAAAATATTTTAAATTAATATTTTTTCAATAAATACTTTTTTCTCAATTTTTATTATGATACAAAGTATAAAACCTAAATAAATATTTTTAATTTTCAAAATTTGTGTACTATCCATTGAAATTTATTATATTCAGGGGGGGGTCTTAGTTTTTGTGACGAAATATTTACAGGGGGGTCACAGAAAGTGTGACACAGCGTGACAATAGGGAGGGAGGGGGTCAAAAAAAGTTGATTGTAGCGTGACGTATTTTATGAACGGCCCCTAGATGGCGTACGAGTAATTCCAGCAGATTATAAATGTTGACTTTCTGCCTTAAAATTCGACCGGGTATAAATAAAATATAATATAATAACATGATTCATGTTTATACGAGGATTAACTCACTCTTTTGTTATTGAATTATCGTTTATTTTTTGGGTTTCGGGAATTCCCACCATCGACGTCTAGATTTCAATTGAACAATGCAATAGTAGGAGAATGAAATGAGTAATCAATTTTAAACGTACCCTTGTAGATGACCGTGGAAATATAATTTTATATTATTCATGTCTGAACGAGAAGCTATTCATTCGTTTAAATTATTAAATTGTTGTTTACTTTTTGGGTTTCAGGAATTTCCACCGTTTGCGACGTTTAGATTTAATATCCGGCGCGAGCACAAATGACGCGTCTAGAGCACATCAACAAACATGAAGACAAAACAGTGTGTTCAAGTATGAAGTAAACAATGCAATAGGAGAGAAATGCATACAGCGCACTTTCGTCTGTGATACCTAATATATTTTATACAAGATGCAGAAGCGTTTTTGATACAAAAAAAAAAAAAAACAATGAGCCGTCGCGGGATGCCTAGCAGATGTGAAACATCGAAACTATTTTTTTTATCATCTACTCTAAAAATATAAAAATGTCTATGAAAACTAAAACAAAAGTTACTATATTCTGATATTATCAGATTGATGAAAATAGTAAAAATATTACATAACGTCAATGGCATGTCTTGTGTTTAACTGATCTTGGTTACGTCCAGTTTCAACAATAAAATAAAATTCATCTTTAAAATTCAATTCCAGATATATGTATAATAGAAAACAATATCACGGGTAATTGGAATAAAATAAATCAATTTAAACACTCATTGATTGCAACGTTTCGTCTTTATTAAATTAAGACTTTTTTAAGCTTCTGAAAAAATATTTAGGTACAAATATTAACATACATATAATAAAAATATTAAACATTATGGATTAAATAATTAAATAATTTCTTTTTAGTAAATTATTTAATCCATAATGTTTAATATTTTTATTATATTATGTATGTTAATATTTGTAAATATTTTTTCAGAAGCTTGAAAAAGTCTTAATTTAATAAAGACGAAACGTTGCAATCAATGAGTGTTTAAATTGATTTATTTTATTCCAATTATCCGTGATATTGTTTTCTATTATAAAATAAAATATTTTGTGACCATTGTGATAATTGTTGGCGAGGGACCGGTCATCCATAAATTACGTCACACGTTAAGAGGGGAGGAGTGGTCGACGAAGTGGGATATTGTGTGACAAGTGGCAGGGACGATTTAAGTCTCGTGACGTCACATGTCGAAATCAAATAATCTTGGAACTGCTGTTTTCATTTACTCAGTTCTGTGTGTAAAATTGCAAAATGTGTGAGAGAGGAGGGGTCCCACAAATGTGACTACATGTGACAAGGGCGAGGATGATGACAAAAAATCATGAAATTCATGTGACGAAATTAATGAATGGCCTCTGACTTGAATCACTTGATAGTGTAAATTTACTTTCTTTGCAAGAGACTGCTGACTTTCATGTTCTAAACTATCACTGTCACACATATTTTATTGTTATAGTTATTACTTACAAATAACAACACTGCACAATACGCGCCATGGATCTAAAAGACTCGAAACTTAGATGCAAATGGAGACTTGCGCAGGTACAGTCGCTTGAAAAACTACAAACTCGCACTATATTATTATTTTAAATTTTTTAATTTTCCTTTAATCTAAAGGTCTTTATTTCTTGCATAAAGTCATCCAAAAAATTATTTTTCGTGCTTGTCTATGCAAAACTGTATTAGGCATCTTGATCAATTAACAATGAAAGAAACAACTTAACAACAGCGTACTGGACTTTACTTTATAGCAAGAAAGCGATAAGTGAAAAGACAACCAGCGATAACCAATCATGGACCTGCGCACGTTCTGTGCCGGTAACTGGGAGGTGGTGAGGGTCTTCCTTTCCCACAAAACAACCAGGCTCTAAAATATGCATTTGCGACGTTGTTTGTGACTAGCTTCAGAATCTTTTAGATCCGTAGCGTGTATTATATAGTGCATACGCTATAAGTATACGAGCTTAGCGCCGCGCTGAGAGAAACAAGGGGAATAGCCGAGCCGATTTAGAAGAGAGTCGCAAAGTTACGATCGCGTGGCGACCTGGTCGCCACGTCAGCTGCCGGTCTCACCCGCCACATTAGATGTTTCACATCAAAAAAACCTTTTTGTCTAAAATGTAGACAAAGAAATTTTTACCCGACCCCCTATAAAATATCTACATGTCTATTTTGATCAAAATAATGCAGTTGTAAAATCTCACCGACATCTCAGAGGTTGGATGGTCCAGTACTTCTAGTTCAGTTTCTTGGCCATCTAACATCACAGACACAGTTTTTTGGCCGTATTCGTCATCTGTAACAAAAAACAGTTACATTTAGAATATTGTTAGAAAATAATGTTTAAGGGCCAGCGTGCATGTTCCTTTTTGTATCACGATTGTGCGATTAAGTCGTTTGTAGTTCGTCAAATGCAGCAATCAACACCGCACATTACTCGTTGAAATATGCACATGGATTTCTATGAAGTTACATTATTAACGCGCAGACGCACGAACACTATTACTAGATCGCGCGACAGTACGATTGATGTCTAACTCACGATATAAATGCGCTCAATCGCACGTTTTCGCTACAAAAAGTAGTATGGCACGTGCATTGATTGCTGGCTTCAATGTAAAATGTTAAAAATCTATACTAATATAAAATCATCTGGATATGGATGTGTTCGAACAGGTTTAACTTAAAAACTATTTGACGTATTTTGATGATACTTTTTTTTTAAACGTTTCATGTGGTTTCAAAAGCGCTATAGGCTAGGTTTAACTTCACTATTGTATCGCAGCGATAAATAAAAAAACTTTTAAAGAACAAAATATTTAGGTGAAATTTTTATTAATATAGATGTAGTCAAATATAATGCATTTTTCTAATCAATATTGATTAACAGACTGACAATAAATCTGGCACATTACCTAGTTTCAGCTAGGGATGTCGAAAAAATATCGATGTATCGATATTTTTTATTTGATATATCGATATAAAATTCCGAGTATCGAAAACCGATATTTTTTCCAGTAGCAACACTTGTATGTACTACCGCGACTAACTATATGGCCGTTTAATTATTCCGAAAATTTCAAAAACTCCACTGAAAAAGAAATATGTGTTTTTTCATGTTTTTGGAACATACTTTTAAGTGCGTTCCAAAAACAACAACAGTGAATAAAGCACATGTAAAACACCGGATTTTTCGATAATTTCGGAATAATAATACTTGAAAAAAATATCGATACGATATATATCGATACATTTTGGCACTTCTGACATCCCTGGTTTTAGCCTAGAGCTTGGAAGCTTATATTTATGTAATATCACGATGTAGTATCTGGTGTGTGCCAATGTCAGTGAATCTTATTCTATATATAGGTTTAAAGTTTAAGCAGAAATGCAGACCACTCAAAGCGGGTGCACACCGACGCAACCATTGTTAGCTAACAGTAGAGTTGGGTAACTCAGATCTGAACCGGTTCAAAGAGCCGACTCCGATAGAAGATCCGTGAGAGCCGACTCACTTTTTTTGAGCCGGCGGATCAACGGATCCGCATAACTCAGTGAAACACTTAACACACAGAAGCACATTTTACACTTACGTATCAGGTCTTGCTTTGATGCATCTGTCAGCTCAAATGACTCATGCATCACATGTTTGGCTATGCATTCTTGATTCTATACGGGTCGTGATATGATTGACTGAACTAGGTAACTCAGTGGCAGACTGCACTAACATATTCAGAACTCGGCTCTTGTTGAACCGGTTCAGTGAGCCGGCTCACATACGGGATCCAGATACAAAGATGCAGATCAATAAAAAGACCCGTTTTTCCCATCTCTAGCTAACAGTGTTCAGACGTTCAGTAACAATGTTCGCTAACATTGTTACCAGCAAATAGCATCTTTAGTAACATTTGCGGGCAAAGAACAATGTTAGCTAAAAAAATTCTCTACTCCAACAACAGGCGCTATAATCTCTAATAGTGCGAGATCCGGCATTAGAAATATATACTCCCATCTGTTATTTAATGCTTTTTTTTAAAATAAAACGTTATTTTATTAGCTACCCAACGACATTAGATTGCCTCAGCAAAAGTGTGTCACACCCATAGTTGCCTAGATTTTAGGTGTTAAGTTTTCAACGCGAGCGTGGAGAGTGGCAGATTACATAGTTAGAAATTAATTAAATTATTTAATTTAGTATAATAGTTATTGTCTGCTATCGTTGTTAAGAAACATTCATTGTTGTAGCACTATATTAGAAAAATGTATTATTCCAACACGTCACCGTCGGGATTTAAACCCGAATCTTTCCACTTTCGCGGCGGAATGAGTTAATCAATTGTTCTACGGTGCACACAATTCAACATTTTAATCCTTCATAATATAGCGATTTACAACACTCAAATTCACTACATGCGAGAGCCAATTATTTTTAGCTGTAGCTAGACATGAACTCTCGCAGTAGCGTATTAAAAATGGAAAGTTCATCTTTGATTCATTCAAGAGCCCTCGCTACTGCGAGAGTTCATGTCTAGCTACAGCTAAAAATAATTGGCTCTCGCATGTAGTGAATTTGAGTGTTGTAAATCGCTATATTATGAAGAATTAAAATGCTGAATTGTGTGCACCATAGAGTAATTGATTAACTCATTCCGCCGCGAAAGTGGAAAGATTCGGGTTTAAATCCCGACGGTGACGTGTTGGAATAATAAAATTTTTCTAATATAGTGCTACAACAATGAATGTTTCTTAACAATTATAGCAGACAAAAGCTATTATACTAAATAAAGATTTATTGTACAAATTTTCAGTGCCTCAAATACCTACCCAAAAATGTCTAACAGCTCTCGGACTACTAAGGGAACGCGCCCCCCAGGTTGTAAAGCACTGCTCTAGTGATTATGGTTCAAGTTTCTAAAGATGAATTAAATAAGTTAGCACAATTATAGACTCCATTTTCGGAGGGACTTGTTGGTAACAACAATAAATGATCGTTTTAGCTTCAATTTCTACATAAACTCATTTAGTATCAGCCCGGGGCGTTTCGCCGTATTTATGTGCTATGTAGTGTATAAAAGCTAATAAAAAAGCAACACGGCAGGTTCATTGTTTCTTTTTCGCTGTGGAGAGACGTGTTTTATCTGTTATTTTGCCCTCACTGACGTATTTCTTTCAAGTGGAGCTTTCTTGTTCGGTTAGACTGAACCTTCAAGGTAAAGTATAAATATAAACTGTTCTTGAAGATTGGCCTAACTGCATTTTGTCGTTAATGAACTGTTTACGGTCACTTTTAATGAGCTGTCACCTGTTTCTATCAGATTTAAATCTATAGTAGCAACTTATAATTAGGAAGTTTCTTCTTTGTCCTTTTTTACTCTTAATAGGTTATTTGACTCTTATTGAAGTATAACTTCTTTAGCGACGTATCTGTTTGAAAAAAGTAAGAAAGCGAGGGGAAGTAGAATAAACAAATAAAAGGGAAGTTAGTTTGTCTCCTATAAATTACATGAAACTGACAAGGACAGAAGTTTATAGATATTTTTTTTGCCAAGTCGGGATTTTGGAACTTTTTGAGTGAAAAAAGCGGGATTCTTTCGTCGAAAACGGGACATAGTAAAAAACGTATATAATCAGAAGTTTTTAAATATTTATTTTTTTATTTGAGTTCAAATTACGTTTACGTGACAATAGATAGCAAAAATAGCCATAGAAAATGTATTTTAATAAAAATATATTTTAAATCAGATTTACCTTATTGTTAAATAGTTGAGACTTATTCGTCTTCTGAATTAAAAAAACAGAAATCAAAATCAAAAAAGTTTTATTCATTAGAAAAATATGGCGTTTCAAACAATAGTCTGAGGAGGGAGTGTTACTTACAATAAGAGAATAATTATTTACGCACGGTCGAGTTATCCCTGAAAAGCGGGACTGAGCTTGTCCCGCGCGGAACATTTAATTTTGATTTAAAAATCGGGACGTCCCGCCAAAATCGGGACGTCTAGCAACGCTGGTTGCTAAGTATGTGTAAATATTATTAATTAGTTTCACATAAAAAAATAAGCTTGGAAATAATATTAAAAACTAAAGAAGTTAAACTTCTTCTGTGAGCTTATGAGGATGAGGCTCATTAATTTTTTTTTAAATTGTTCCACCGGAATTTTTATTTCGCTGAAATGTGATTTATAGGATAAAATAATAGTCAAAATTTTAAACGTATAAGTTTGTCGTCATATTTACCTACTGTGAGTTGTGACGTCATCCTTGTAGTATACAAACAAGTACAAATAAGGCTCGGTATTATTTACACGAGGGTCGTTTAGTGTTTACTCACGTGTATGTGTGTGCCGTGCTTAATTAGATATACATATGTGTGTTTACTGCAATTATGACGTCAGACTTCAAACCATTATGGCAGGCACCGTTTTTTTGATATGAAAAAATATGGAATTTTAAAATTGAAATAATAAATCAACCTTGTTTTTGTGAATACAAACTGATCATTTTCTGATTTCTTATTCGATAAATTATCGTATTGACATAATTTTTCATCTATTTTTTATAGTGTCAAATATCGTATCATAGTTTTAAAATTTTAAAATCGATTTTTTTTTTCATATTTCAATAGTAAAACCTATCGAAAATATGCTGTGAAAAATAGAGACCGAAATTCCTAGTTTTAAATAAGTTACAACTCATAGTCGCCGACGCACCATAAGCGACTTGGCTTTTGAAACTTTAAACGCATTTTTCTAGAAACATTATTTTCTAAAACTGTCATGGTCCTAAAAAAAAAGTATTCAACCGATTGCTTTGAAATTTATATATGTTCTTCTACTCATTAACGGTTATCGGCCGTACCAAATTTGCTTATTTACGAAAATATTTTCTTATTTTTTTTAAACGATTATTAACAAAAAAATTAACAAAAAACAAACTTTTTTTCTAAAGTCCGCCATTTTTTTTTTCAATGAAATTGATTAATTTTGGTAGGGCCGATAGCGACATACCTACTGAACAATGATCCATTCGATTTTTTTTATTTCAGACAACATGAACAGCCGCTATTACCATGACCTGCAGTGACCTGCTTTTTTTAGTGTCTAATTTAATTAAAAAAATATATATAAAAAATGTAAAATAAGAGAAATATACAGTTTAAGAAACAAATAAAAACAAATAAAAAATTAAAATGATTGAATGTTATTGTCGTCTAAAAAAAATTCCCTAAAAAGAGATAAAATTTATGCGTTCACATGAGAATACCCCCTTATGTCAAACTAATTAATAATATTTACACATACTTAGCAACATACTATAAACTTCTGTCCTTGTCAATTTCATGTAATTTAGGAAGCAAATTAACTTCCTCTTTATGTGACAGTTCTACTTCCCCTCAATTTTGTACTTTTTTCAAGCAGATACGTCGCTAAAGAAGTTAAACTTTCAAAAAATTGTTTCAACTCAATTCCGGGCAAAGCCGCAGGTTACCGCTAGTATAGAAATAAAGAGATCTCTACCAGTATTTTCGTCAACTGAAAACTTCCTAATTTGAGGTTGATATGACAAGAAACGATGTTGATTTGTTTTTTAAGCAAGTGTAAGTTTATTAGAGTTTAATTTTCCAGTTTGTAAAGTGATAAAACTGAACTTGACAGCTATCTACATGTTTCAATTTGAGTTAACTTGTTATTCAACTTTTGTCCCTAGGGTTATTGGCGCTGCAGAAAGTTAAGCTTTGGTGTCCTTATAATATACTATCATTTACTAGCGAAACGCGATTCGATGGCCTGGTTGACAGAACTTTTTTATCATGATCGTAGCAGTTACTGAATTACTAAATGATTATGTCCTTTCGTGGCTGCTAGATGTCAAGTGTAACTTTTGCACGGTTTTGGTCGTGGTGATGTTGGCTTAGACAGAAACGTTATTTCAATCCAAATGTAGCACTTTAAGTTTGACTATCAACCAGTAGATACTATATTAATATCAAAATCGATCCAGCTGTTCTCAAGTAATGTAGTTAACAGACAGGCAAAAAATTTATAAACACGGTATTTCATCTATATGTACCATATAATATATATAAAAAAAAAAACCCGGGTCGCAGTGCCAAAACCCTGCCGACAATATAGTGTATTTGCTAATACAGGTATTGTGGCTTTATTAAATGAAATTAAGTTTGTTTTTGGACAAAATAAAAAAAAAAATTGAACCCCTTAATACACCCCTTACAATAATAATTTTATTAGTTGAAATATTGTTATCAATCCAACATCTGCACCAAATTAAATACGACCTTCAGTAAGTAAATTCGTATACGAAAACTAGTGTTTTCATAAAATTTGTAAGTCCGGTCCTGTCGGGCCGATTTGCTTATAATTTTAGGAGCACTTTTTAATTGCTACTAAAGGGTTAAATTTCAATTTTGAAACGATTCTGAAAATTTTTTCGGTATTTTTGGGCCCAAAAACTTTTTTCAACCCCTAAAAACTACCCTTAAAATAGCCCGATTAGGTACATTTTAAATAGGCTTCTTGCGGTGATGGATTTCAACACGTGGCCCAAATTTCGTTGAAATCAATTAACTCTTTCGAAAGTTATCGCGCGTACACATATATATATATATATATATATATATACGTATATAAATATATATATATATATATATACATATATATACAAACATTTTTAAAAATGGTGCCAAAGTGTTTAGGAGGTTATGAAACGTCGAGAAATTTTGGTCCGACCCCTAGGTCCCGCCATCCGACCAACGCCAATAGTGTATGTTGCCATATGGCAAATACACTAAAAATGTGTACGCGCGTCAGAAGTTATACTTCTTATAGGCGTGATTAAAAAGTAATTTTCAATTTGAATGCATAAAATGTATTGAACGAAAATAATAACGCATGGAACATGGCCTCTGCCATACTCTATCCTTCTCACTCAGTGAATCGAAAAACAACTACAGTGATACATGACAAATGCACGTCGACTAGTGTTTCTACTTCTATTCTGTTGCGAGCCCTTTTCTGGGAGCAACTTCATCGTATTAATTTTGATGTTAAAGTGTGCGCGCGCTTCTGTGAGCAACTTCAATTTGTTAATTTTGATGTTACATCGTAAAAATGCACTCTCATCATTTTTTATAACGCGCTAAAAGATGTATAGCTTCAAAAAAAAATAGTAGCTGCTGATTATTATTGGAAGTTTTAGATAATACAGATTTGTTCGGAGTCTGTTAAGGCAAGATGTTTTCTGAAAGAGCTCAAGTATATACATTTTTATTTGAAAAGAAACAAAGTGCTTATTTCCATAAATAAATGAAAATATCTCGACTAGAATTTCCTAGTTATTGCGCCAGAGATTCTTCATAAATCCATGTCATATTCTGTACATTCTAACATTTTTGTATAGTAAATAACGTACTTTATACAGGGTTTTTGCGACAAATAAATATACTCACTTGTGATTTAAAATCTCCTATCGATTCTCGAATCAATAATATTATATTGCGAAACAGTAGGGTCGGTCTTGGATCTTTCAGGACCTAGCACAAGTGCAAAAAAACTATTCCATTAAAGAATCATCTATCAAAGTTTACCGTAATATTAATTATTCAAAAAAAAAACTCGGGTCGCAGTACCAAATCCTGCCGACAATATAGTGTGGCTTTATTATGTGATCTTAAGTTTGTTTATGGACAAAATAAAAAATGTAATCCTTATATACTATTTTTTGAAGTTATAACGTCTTTTAGCGCATTGAGGGTAAAATTGTCTCTGTTACAGAAGTTGCGCACGCAGCATGCAGCGAAAATGAAACACCATAAAGCTAGTTGTTAATTTAATATGAATGTACAACGTGTATCAACAAGGTTGAAATCGTCGACAAAGCTGACATAGTTTTACTTTGTATTCATAGATGACACGTCTCATTTCTCTTTGAAATCGTCGTTAAAGCTGACTTCGATGCAGTATAGTTTTCCTTTCTATATTTATAGATGACACGTATCATTTCTCTGTTACATGAAGTATAACTTCTGCCGCGCTTACATAAGTACTCGCATCACTTTTTTTCTTAACTAGAATATTACAGTAAGACCTCGCCTAACGCTGTTTTAGTATTACGTGGTTTCTAAAAAAAAATTTAGCCACTATAACGTAAATTACAGATCATTTATTTAAAATGATTCACATTTTGATAGAAGTTCAAAGGCAAGACGAAGTGTCATTGATGCAATATCTTGCTATCGACAACAGCTCGCTGAACGAAACAGGAAAAAGCAAACGACATTAGATGACTTCTTCACAAAAATAAAAAATGAGGAACATTTCTCATCACAAACATAACTTCTTACTCGAATTTTACTTGATTTTCGTAAACGTTTTTTGAACAGAAGTCGATATTAGCAATTAATGAATCTATAACTATTTATCAACAAATTTTACAAAATTAAATAAAAAAAAACTAACAAATTTTCTTATTCTCGGTTCTATTTCACTTATACCTATTATCAACATTTTAGATGACCTCGTTTAGTGCTGGTTCGGATAGCACAGGAACTTTTTAGAACGTATCTCCCGCGTTAAGCGGGGTCTTAGTGTATTAACATCACTCGAACATCTGCACCAAATTAAATACATCGTTCAGTAAGTAGCCCGCTATCTTAAATGGAACGTAAGTTTGAAGTGAGCAAAACTAAACAGTTCCGAATCCTATATTTGGAACCTTCGTTTCAAACTCTGTTGAAATAACAATATTATATTACACCGCAAGGGCAGGAATTTCAACTCTTTGGTCGTGTGGTGTATACTATTTTTCTTTATACTCGGTCGAAAGTACGTACTTTTGTATCAGTGTGCACGAGAAAATTGTTTCGGCCCGCTGTTACAGATGGCGTGCGAGTAATTTGAGCAGTGCATAAATGTTACGCTTTCTGTCTTAAAATCGATGCCAAAAGTACCATACGTACTATAAAAATAAATATTTTTAGCAGTTTCTCGAAACCAATTCTGTTTGTTGTTCATCCGGTATAAATAGGATGGTGTGATTTCTCAAGTGGTTAGCAAAGAGCGTACTTAATCTTGAGGACCCGCCTGCGTGAAACTCGACAACGATGTTTCAAAATGCGTTTCATTCCCAGCACAAATAAACACGTACCTACCAAATATCATCTCACTTTGAACAATTTATCATCAAACAAAGCTAACAAACTAATGTTTTAGGAACGCATTCCACTTGTATTAATGTTAAGATGAGAAAAGTGTGTTTTACAGTTTACTGTTTATACACATGAAATTTATTACTAAAATTTGTTGCTAATACTGCGATGACACTGGTCAGGCAGGCCAAGTGACATGATCAGATCACTTGAATTCATGGATGTATTTGTTGGTTTCTGCGTCCATTTTTAGTGTATTTGCCATATGGCAATATACACTATTGGCGTTGGTCGGATGGCGGGACCTAGGTGTCGGACCAAAATTTATCGCCCAAGTTTTTCCTCTGTCCAAATTCTCAAAGAGGTATGTAATGAACTGCGCAGATGTAAAACATGTCGATTTGGTAGGGTGTCGAAATTGTCTGACTAACAGTAAATTTTTCATTGAAATTTTAAGATAATATGATAATAAACTCGGAAAAACAATTGTCCTACAAAATCGATGGTTTGAGTTGGAGCGTCCTCCACGCCGAATATGTCGAAATAACAAGGTCATAAAAATTATTAATAACCAGCTGATTTTTTGTATGCAGCTTACTAAATATTAGTATAATTGAATGGCCACAAAGTCCTACAAATGTAGTGGTAGGTTTTCCTAGTCCTACGCTTGGAAGTTGTCGATTCTACGGTAACACTTTTTTCATTAATAACAACCTAGGTTTGATTTTGTCCTATCGGGAATAAAATGTAGAACGCAATTTTACTAAGCGTAGGACTAGGAAAACCTACCACTACATTTGTATGACTTTGTGACCATTCAATTATACTAATATTTAGTAAACTGCATACAAAAAATCAGCTGGTTATTAATAATTTTTATGACCTCGTTATTTTGACATATTCGGCGTGGAGGACGCTCCAACTCAAACCATCGATTTTGTAGGACAATTGTTTTTCCGAGTTTATTATCATATTATCTTAAAATTTCAATGAAAAATTTACTGTTAGTCAGACAATTTCGACACCCTACCAAATCGACATGTTTTACATCTGCGCAGTTCATTACATACCTCTTTGAGAATTTGGACAGAGGAAAAACTTGGGCGTCTCGTCGAACCGAACGAACTCACGAAGAATCAGCCTGTTATTAATCACTTAAAAAAACAGGCGGTGGCTGCTGGACTATATAGAACCCTATTAAAATTTTTACTCAACTCTTATGCAAGTATTAGAACGGTAATACAACGAAAAACAATAATTTTCTCAATTAACTTGGTGATGCTAGCGTTGTCGTAAGAGAATTAGTCGACTTGACTAAGAATTAATGCAGTATTGTATTCAGAGATTCTATGCTCGTGAGATGAATGTATAATGTCGTACATAATATATTATATGCAGTAATTTAATGCGTCTTCTGAAAGGACGGGTTTGTAAATTCACGACGGTACCGATACTTCTTCTACATTTGCCATTCATAAAACAATGATAACGGCATCAGCACCATCGCGGAGCTACGGAGCTGGGCAATAGTTAACTACAAAAGTAGTTAACTACGTAGTTAACTACTTTTTTTGGAAAAGTAGTTGTACTCTAACTACTTTTCTCCACATAGTAATTGTACTCTATTATTTTGAATATCTATCAAGTAATCACAAAAAGTAGTTAAAAATGTATTTAACTACTTAGTTCTAACTACTTTAGGTAGTTTAACTACTTTTTTGTAATCTAACTACTTATTTTGAATTTTAACTACTTTTAAAAATATTTTAGTATATCATATTTAACCGACGTGTTAGCACAAGTTCTTATTCGTTATACATTTTTCTGGATTCTGGAACACGATCAGACTTTTTTTAAAATAATGAAATATCAGTTGCTTGAGTTTTAGTTTGAAATACAACGTGGAAATCGTTGCTGTTTGCAAAATTTAATAAAAACACGTTTCGGCCATGATATCAGCCCTTTTCAAATGAATATAAATAAAAGATCCTACAAAAAATAATAATCATTGAAGAAAACAAAAATAGCATTAAGTTAGAAACAATTAACAACCTAGACTGTCAAAAACAAAGATTAAAATATACAAAACTTGATGGCAATTGACAGTAATATACCTATATATTTTTTTAAATATCGTTTTTGGACATTCTAGGTTGTAAATTGTTTTTTGTAGAATTTTTGATTTATATTCATCTTGGCCGAAACGTCGTATTGTTATTAAATATAAGTTTTAAAATAATTTTCATATATTATAGGTGCAGATTGTACGACATAAATAAAGAGATTTATATTATTATTATAGTAGTTAAAATTTTAACTACTAACTACTAGTAGTTAGTAGTTCAACTACTTTTAAAAACTACTAAGTAGTTTAACTACTTTTTTACTTAAGTAGTCAGTAGTTATACTCAACTATTTTTGTCAAGTAGTTTGCCCAGCTCTGCGGAGTTACGTACCCCCATAAAAAGTGGGTGCGTGTACTTATGTATGCGCGTTTGAAGTTATACTTCTTTGGCGTGATTGAAAACTAATTTTTAATATAAATGCTAATAATTTAATGTAAGAATATGTTAATTCTGTAAAGCTTCAGAACGAGTTATATATTTGTTGTAAATATTCATTGTTACATTCTCAACATTGTCAACTCTCGCATGTAGTGAATTTAATGTTACATTTGCTTTATTATGAAGAATTAACTGTTAAGATATCGCACCGTAGAGTAACTGATTAACTCATTCCGCTGCGATAGTGGAAAGATTCGGGTTTGAACCCCGACGGTGACAGTGGAAAAAAAAATTCTAATTTAGCAATGTAACAATGAATGTTTACAACAATGCTAATAATTTATTGAAATAAGATCTTCGAAAGGTTTGGAAATAATAAGTGAAAAAAATTAACCTCACAAATTTTATTTTGGTTTTTACTTCTATATTCAATCCATTGAGTAATCAAAAATTCGATATTATACTAGATGGCACTTAAAACGATTAGTTGTAATCATGTGTAGTCATCTAGTATATTGTAAAGTTTCCAGATGACAGAAAGTGCAATGCTTTCGTCCAACTGTCATTTCAGTTTGAGCCTCTTGACCAACTTCATACTGTCGAATATTCGTTAGTGCGGCCAACTTCATACTGTCGCGCGTAGCTTCCGTTCCCTGCTAAAATTTAATCTCAACGCGCCAAAAGAAGTATAATTACAAAAATTAGACAGAAAAGGTGAAAGGTGGGATTTTTAATATGTTAGTAAGGGGGTTATCCTCGACAATTTACCGCAAAATCCCCTTTGTTTATACATTTTGCCTCTACTTTTCCTCTTTCGCCTCGACTATTTTTATTGTTCGACGAAATTCTACACTAATATTATAAAGAGGAAAGATTTGTATTTTGTGTGTTTGTAATGAATAAACTCAAAAACTACTGTGCCGATTTAAAAAATTCTTTCACCATTAGAAAGCTACATTCATCCTGAGTAACATAGGCTATATTTATTGCTAGAAAATATTAGGGATCCTTACTAAAACTTTAGTAACGTAACCCAAGGTGTAAAAAAAATGCCATAAAACATCTTTCGCCGCATGCACTGCGGAAACTATTGATGATAGAACAAAAGTATGTTCTACAATATTAAAGAACATATCAATAACTACAAAAAACTTTGCGATACTATATGTCCAACTATTATCGTTATGTCACAATAACCACTTTTTACATTTTAATAATCTATATAGATAAAAGACGATGTATATGTAATCTATGGACTCCAAATGGGTAGACCATTTTTCATGAAATTTTCAGACAATCTTTAGATTAGCCCAGCGGGTGATTTTCTGAAGTTTGGTAGCGATCGGATCAACAGAATTTTTTTAATTTCTTTTTGGGAAATAAGATTTTTCTTCGATTTTTGAACATTCACAAATAAAAGCGATTGAATTCGCGCAAATTCAATACACGTTGAGAATTTAATGATAATGATTCTCATCTTTTATATCCTTTATATTACATTTACACCCGGGCGAAGCCGGACTGGGCCGCTAGTTATTAATATAGATAATCTAATTTAATTTTTTTTTGTTAAAACCATGTGAGTTCGTTTAACTTTCTAGTGCAAGTTTAAATTTGTTAGCCTGTATATTGGTTTTCAAGTCGAAGCTTCGTAAGCCGCAAAAGATTGACAATATAAAACTTGTAATCTCTGTGGATTAAGACACCCGTCTCCGTCCAATTATATGTATACTATAATATATCATTGTGTCTACATTGTTCTAGCTTGTGATATATAACGAAAGAAATTTGAGTTATAGGAAATGATAAAATCATAACGGGAAATCGAAAATATAACCGAGCTGGGTAGAGTAGTGGTGACAACACTAGACTCGCATTCTGGAGGTACCGGGTTCGAATCCCGGCGGGGGCAGATGTGGCTGGGACTTTTTCCTACTGCCTCTCGCCGAGAAACGGTAATTCCTGTATCGACCATCTTGATTGAGGTTTTCCATAGTTTCCCTCAATTAATTACAGATAAATATCGAGATGGTTCCTTATTTGAGGCCATGGCTGATTACCTATCAAACTCCTAGTTTAAAAAATTACCTACCTTATCCTAATTTCCTATAATTCCTTCATTCGCCCATTACTATTGCATAAGTTGAAGTTGTAAAAAATGTAGAAAATAACGGGAAGTGGTACATGAAAAAATGATAATGGTGCGAATGGCGTCTGTTTTGACATAAAGTCGAGAAACGGACGTTAAACGCATTATTATTATTGTTATTATTATTATTAAATCGAAAATATATATGATAGAAAAAGTTTTCCATGTGGACGCGTAAACATAGTTTCACCCATGGATCTAGTAATTTAGGGATGGAGTATACAGCTGCGAAGGGAATCCATTGAAGGACGGGTACAAAGCATTGACACAAAGTAAGAATGGTGTCGATTTTTGATTGGGCGGCGCATTGCGCATATTTAGTGGCATGAAATTCGAACGTTATCATTATTCTTTTGATAGATTTTATCAACACAAATAAATTTATTGCTGAAAATTATCTATAACAATAATAGTCAGAATTTGATATGACTCGCAGAGGACGTTTTGTGACATTATGATTTCACTAAGTAGTAAGAATTTTTTTTTTGACATCATAATACCAACAAATTTCATGCAACTAGACATGCACAGTGTCCGGCCAATGACAAGCGGACACCACTCACCTAGTCGCATCCCTTAATTGGCTTTACCCCCCTCGTCACAGACCCAAGAACATGCTCTGCCTTAAAATCTACAATCATCTGTCAAATGAAATCAAATCATTGCCACTGCAAGCCTTAAAAAGGAAGTTAAAGAATGACCTGGTAAACAAAGAATATTATTGTATACAAGAATTTTTTTAATGTGTAATTTTAATATGTTTTTATGGACTTGCCATATACTTTTCTTGTCAATGTGGTAAATAAATCTACTTACGTACTTACTTACTATATTCTTATGTCTGTGGTTTCGCCATAATTATTAATATTGCAAATAAAAAGTAAACATAATATTGCAGTAAATTTATATTTTAATTTCGGAGAATATCCTAGCGTTATTTTTTGTAAATAGCTTAAGGTAATCATTTTACAGAATACCTGAAAAGTCCCCATTGATATCGTGCCGGCGTTATAAGATGTTAAAGGTCAAAGGTGAAAGAAATCGTATTTTGTAAATGTAAATTTTCAATATGTCGAAGGTCAATTTGAGTAGGTAATTACAAAAGTTGTTGATCTTAAGCGAAATAGGTGTTTATCAAAATTTTAAAGCGTTTTTTTGTAAAATTTAGAAGTCTAGATTTGTTAGCAAAAAATTAAAATAAGTTTAACAAGTTCTGCTTTTTTTTTGAAAAATTGAATGTATTAAAATTTCTATACGCAACATTACATAAAAAACTTCATGTTTAAAAATTAGTTTTGTATTAAATATTATGAAATTCATCTACCATAGATCGATCACCTACGAGAAAAAAACTCAGAGCAGAAAAGTTCTTCTACATTTTTGATACAATACTAATAATTAATCATTGAAATCGGCTCACGCCTGGCAGAGATATTTCGGAACATACACCAAAAAAATGCAGATCGAATTGACAACTTCTTCCGTTTTTGAAGTTGGTAAATTTTAAGCTTTGTATTTTTCGAAGTGAATCCATTTAACTAATCCTAAATTACTTTAAGGGCTATATTAACTATCCTAATTTGAAATTATCTTTTATTAATATAATGAAAACACAATTCGATATTTTCGGAGACACCCTGTACACTCGTATTTTTCTTTGATGCTTAAAAGTATGTGAAACTGTAATAATGGGTTAGGTATAGCAAAGATGATGCACACTTTTTGTTTTCCTTTAACGAAGTACATTTGATTTCAATTGAAAATATCATTGTCTGCTGCCAGACCGTCTTTGAAAACGTCAGTTAGAACTACCAATTGATCAAGGGTTACAAGCCCGAAAATCAAAAAGATTTTAAACAACGTCGGCAGTCAAAGCTTTTACATACTTGGATAGAGCAATTTTGGTACAACATAATTTATGACCCTCGGTCGCATTTGGAAACCATCTGACCTATAAATATGAAATGCAATAGATGTGTAGTCCTCACGATTGTAACTAACGTTTCGTGAAAATCAGTCCACCAATTTCTGAGATCAGTGCCTCAAAAACTCGTGCGAATGGTGATGCATTATGTTTAAGGATTGATTTTGCATATAATATTTACACTCGAAAAACTCGTTAAATAGCGCAAAATAGCGATGTCCCCGGTGAATTGTGCTAGTTTTTTTTTAAATTCTATTTACAAAATAATAGTCAGTTTTATTTTTATGTCAGTAATCACTGGTAGCAACTTTAATGTCTTATCCAATCGTGCTTTCATTTTGTATGTTTCTTACAGTACGCATTATTTCATTTTATATTCGTTTTTATAGAACGGCTATAATTTCTGCACCGACACAAATGACCTCAGCTGCTGAGCTTCTATAATTCTCTTTAGTCAATCTCTCTCTCAATAATTTCATGTTTCATCACGGCTTTGTGATATATATTATATAATATCTGTGAAATTATCGACTCAAAAATTCATGTGAAACCTGAGCGTCTGTCCAAAAATGTATCAAAGCTCTGTTTGTGGAAAGCTTTTAAGTGGCAACAGAAACAAAAGATAGCTTTGTCCGCGCATTTTAATCAAAGTATTTGTAAATCTTTACATCGCGTTAATGAATTTGCCGAAAAAAGTATTCTATACGTCATAGTAAACAGTCAAGGCAGCTTTTCTTCAACACCTACTGCAATCATTACTTTCAGACTTCAATCAGCGCTGGATATTTAATTTCGAGACACAGTAAGCGAAACAATAAGAGCACAGTTTTTGCAGTGAAACTTCTTTATGCACGGTAATTCGATCAATGGGATTGAAAGTGATTCGAAAAAAGTGTTACGAAACGTTGCAAAAGGGTCTATGGATAAAACCACGAGAAACCCCGTAGATCCACGAACATTGATTCTAACTAGATATAATCGATATTTGGTATAACGTATTCTATAAAAAGTGACTTCATAGCAATAGGCTACGGTAGCTTAGAGATATAGCAGCCGCCTCGTACATATTATTTATTAGTGTATTTGCCATATGGCAACATACACTATTGGCGTCGGTCGGATGGCGGGACCTAGGGGTCGGACCAAAATTTCTCGACGTTTCATAGCCTCCTAAACACTTTGGCACCATTTTTAAAAATGTTTATATATATATATGTATATATATATTTATATATATATATACGTATATATATATATATACGTATATATATATATATACGTATATATATATACGTATATATATATATACGTATATATATATGTGTGCGGGCAATAACTTTCGAAAGAGTTAATTGATTTCAATTAAATTTGGCCCACGTGTTGAAATCCATCACCGCAAGAAGCCTATTTAAAATGGGCCTAATCGGGCTATTTTAAGGGTAGTTTTTAGGGGTTGAAAAATGTTTTTGGGCCCCAAAATACCGAAAAAATTCTCCGAATCGTTTCAAAATTGAAATTTAACCCTCTGGTAGTAATTAAAAAGTGTCCCTAAAATTTTGATAAAATCGGCCCGACAGGACCGGATTTACAAATTTTATGAAAAAACTAGTTTGGAGATTATGAATTATTTACTGAAAGGTGTATATAATTTAGTATAGAGGTTCGATTGGTAATAATATTGCAATTAAGAAAAAAAAATGTTATTTAAGGGGTGTATTAAGGAGTCTATTTTTTTATTTTGCCCAGAAACCAACTAAGGTTCGCATAATAAAGCCACACTGCCTGTATAAGCAAATACACTATATTGTCGGCAGGGTTTTGGCACTGCGACCCGGGTTTTTTATTTTTTATCAACGATTCCACATTCCACCTATATTTATTTATATATTTTTTTCAAGTTCCGCACATCCGTTGAAAAAACGGAACCCTTATAGGATCACTTTCGTGTCTGTCTGTCTGGTCTGTTCATCGGTCACAACCTATTTTTTCCAAATCTACTGGACGAAAAGAGTAGAAAGGTACACATATAGATTTAGATGACCTAATTACGGATGTAATGCGTAAATAAACGAATTCTCATTTTGAGGGTTAATTTTAGAGACCAAATTAGAAAAAAAAAAAAAAAATTTCAAGTACGTATCGGATGAAAGGGCTCATTAAGAGAAATGCAAATATATTTTTTTTATAATTTTAAAATGCATAGTTCTAAAGATATTCAAGAAAATATACGAATATCGGGCATTCTCTCCCAACTATCTCCAAAATTACTGAGCCTAAGATTTTGAAAAAAATAGGCCTCACTCATAATTTACAGGAAAATCTAAACGAAAATTCTAAGTTTTAAAGTTCTCACGGAAAACGGAATGGTACAGAACCCTCTCCACGTGAAGGCTGTTTTTTTTTTTAATATTGCCTTTATTTCATATTTTCAATTCAACGATTGTAGAGTTGTTTCTCGCAGGGGAAGAGTTTCTCGCAAAAGAGTTGTAGTTGCGAGACGACGTGTGTGTACAGTCGACGCGACTTAGTAGTTAAAAAAATTGTTTAGTTATCTGAATCTATTGACATTCATTTAATATTAGGTGTAATAAGAAAAAATAAAAATAACAAATACTGAAACTTTTTTATATACGCCGTTTACAAATGCGATTTTTTTAGCGTTATAAATAAAAGAAATGGAAACACGTACGCCTGCTCTATGAATAAAATGCATGTTTGTAAACATACATAATATTGTCTATGGTCAGTGTTTCTCAATCTTTTCATATCTATGTTCACGGTGTAAAAATCGCTTCCCAAATAAATATAAAAACCCGGGTCGCAGTGCCAAAACCCTGCCGACAATATAGTGTATTTGCTAATACAGGTATTGTGGCTTTATTAAATGAAATTAAGTTTGTTTTTGGACAAAATAAAAAAAAATTGAACCCCTTAATACACCCCTTACAATAATAATTTTATTAGTTGAAATATTGTTATCAATCCAACATCTGCACCAAATTAAATACGACCTTCATTAAGTAAATTCGTATACGCAAACTAGTGTTTTCATAAAATTTGTAAGTCCGGTCCTGTCGGGCCGATTTGCTTATAATTTTAGGAGCACTTTTTAATTGCTACTAAAGGGTTAAATTTCAATTTTGAAACGATTCTGAGAATTTTACGGTATTTTTGGGCCCAAAAACTTTTTTCAACCCCTAAAAACTACCCTAAAATGACCCGATTGGGCCCATTTTAAATAGGCTTCGTGCGGTGATGGATTTCAACATGTATCCCAAATTTCGTTAAAATGAATTAACTCCTTCGAAAGTTATTGCCCGCACATATAAATATATATATAAGCATTTTTAAAAATGGTGCCAAAGTGTTTAGGAGGTTATGAAACGTCGAGAAATTTTGGTCCGACCCCTAGGTCCCGCCATCCGACCGACGCCAATAGTGTATGTTGCCATATGGCAAATACACTAAAAAGTTGTAGTAGTAATGTCATCTTATTGAAAGACTTTTTAGGTTCTATACAATTAAGCGGTAATGATAAACCTCAACTGTTTGCCCAATATAAATTTTAACTATCAACCTTGTAGACTTGGGTAGGTACATAGTTCCGGACATGTTCCCTGCCGGAAATGTTTCCTATTTTGTCCTAGAACGCATCTTAATTTCATATCCAGTGCCCATATTACACCATATAGTCCTATCTCATCGCGAATTCTGTCGCTGTTCGTCAAGTCCAACTACGGCCAGTGTTAGTTTTGGTTCGTTCCGGAATGAAAGTGCATATGCAAGTACTACACAGAAAAAAATAGTTGACATTTTATTAATGATCGCTAGTGATCAAACGTAAATCATTATTATAATCATTTTTTTCCTTAATACATTGTGCAAAACTGATAATAAGTATGAATTTTAGTGATTGTCTAATACCATATTCGTCATAATAATGATCGAGTCTCCATTATAATAATATAATATGATCATACATTCAATGTAAAAAATTATGTAAACAATGAAATTTACATTGGTGCAACGACAAAAATGCATCTAGCTAATGACCACGAAGTGTTTAATACTACGTATCGGTAATTTATCACATCGCATTGTAATAATGCATAAGTTAATGGCCTTATGATTATATCAACGTAAAATTGTTCAGCAAAATGTTTAGTCAATGTATCCAGGCCTTAATATAATGAATACTGAGTTTAGTGGGACAAAACGGTACTGACTCAATATTTTATTTCGTTCCGTTTATGCTTCAGTACGTTGTGGTTATGTTTTAACCCTTGATATATCAATGCCATCGCCCCTCACTCCTACATAACCAATAAGACATCACACGATCACAGGTCGCAACAGGCAAAAATATTGTTGGCGGTTTTGTGCAAATGTAGTAATCGGTTGCTTGTGTCCGTGTTTAAAGGCATTTTTTTATACTTGTGCTTTAAGTAAAGAATTAAAAAGTGTGTTACAGATACAGTGAAATTACTAGTGTGTTAAGTTTATATATTTTTTATACACCATTGGCATGCATTATCTACACCTAAACCTAAAAGGCTAAAAGTTTTTATATCGGCCGAGAACGCACTATTTGGACAGCCTGTATAATTTACAGTCTACAATGTTAAGTTTATAATAAATTATTCTGTTAACAAGTAATTAAAAAACACTTGAAAATTCTACAAATAATTCTTTATTTCTCGACGATCGTTTCGGACAATAAGTCCATCTTCAGGAGTACAAAACTTATACTAAATTACATATTTTCATTATACCTACTACCACGTGCCGAGTGAAAAATCAGTGCAAATTAATTATTATGTGTTTATAATATTATTTAACTGTACAGTGGAGCGTTTCTCAACCTTTTTAAAACGTGACCCAACATATTATGTTTTGAAGTCGTACTTCGATTCAATTATTTTATAACATAAAATCAGAAAAAGTTACTATATCAACATGATATGTATCATGGACTAATAATTTATAATTTAAAAGTAATTTTTTAAAATTGAAATCTTCAGTTAATTTCCCAAGTGTTATCTTTTTAAGTATAAGATATCTAATTATATTTTTATTTCGCTATTTTACCAGTTCCTTCGCGACCCAAAGGTTGCGAATGGAGTATGTATTATTTTTTTTGTATTTTTTTGTATTGAATAAATATTACAATTAAATCTGATTCATGTCTTTTCAAAAATGTACCTGTACGAAATATTTACAATAAAATAGAAATGACTAAATTAACATACAATTAGTACCTATATCATATTAAAAATTATCACCGTTATGACTGAACGTCGATCATTTTTTAATATTATACACTAATTGTCTGTTAATTTGGTCATTTTTATTTTCTTATAAATATTTTCAATAAACCACCTTCCTTGAATCGTTAAGGCAATGCTACGCAGCCATGGATTAATGCCTGCCGTTCTTATATTAATGCCACTAAGCATTAGACCAATACACTGGTATAATTGAACAAACCATACAAAATCATTAATACAATGGCCAACTATTGATGTTCAAGTGATAAAGTTGATGTTTTTTATCATCAATACGATGAATGCGATTGAATAATCGATGTACAGAAAACATTAAAACCATGATACAAAGTTAAAGCTTTATGGGATCATATTAATAATTGTGATTATTGACTTACAAACATTGTTCATTAATATAATGCAGTTCATTTTTAAAACTATTTGAAGAAATCAATGTCCCTCGGGCGTTAATATAATCACCTTAACCTTTATCAATCAACAATAGTACGTTACAATGATTAAGTCGAGCATCGGTTGAAAAATAATGTCCAAATACATTGTTTCAACGTCTTTTTTAATTATATTTACGTCAGTTTTTCGTTCTGTGTATATTGACCGCCTGGATGTTTGGGTATCCTCGGCGTTTTATACTATAAATCACATTCCTCTCCAATCAGATCGATCCTGGGAACACTTGATAAATGCCTAGGAACTAGATATGCGTTAAATAATTGTCTAAAGGATCCTGAATACAAACGCAATTACTATTGGTATTCATAAAACCATACGACATCTGTTGATAGAAATTTAAACCATAAACGTATTACATGTCACATGTTATTAGTATTGCTATACATATACCGTGAATTTATTTTAAGATGAAACATACAAATTTCCATTTACATGGTTGCACAATAATATTTCTGACAGCAATGTAATTACGCGTTTATTTTAAAATAGAACATATAGGAATGCATACAAGTAATAATAAATACACAATATGATATTACGATTTTTTTTCACTAATCAATGTAAATTTTCGAAAATTCCCCCATTCACTGCCAAGCAGTGCCCTAAACGGTCATGAAAATTCTTCAAAACGTACTACTGAAAAGGTATTATATCTCTTGATGCATATACAGAATGATTCATAAAAGGTACGCAGGACTTTAGGGGAAGATAGTTTGTTCAAAAATATGAAAAAAAGTTTTTATAAACATGGGTCTGCAAACGCACCGTTTTCGGGATACAGGGAATCAAATTTGAGAAAAAAAAATCGTTTTTTGTCAATATCTTCAGAGCTGTTAGAGGTACAACGCTCAGCTCTTGCACACAATTTAACCTCATAAATACCCTTATTTTAAGGTGTAGACAATTTTTTTTTAAAAAGTCAGTGGCGTAGATTATTATTATTTTTTTGACACTATTATACCGATGGATTCTCAATAAAGATGATATTCTATTCTATTGTATCTATAATAAATAAAATAAAGTATATCTACTAATGCGTGAGATGTCGCAGATAGCAGTTGGTATTTATATAAAAATGGTTTCGTGCAAATAATGTCCGTGGGCGGCACCTTTCGAAGTTCGCCACGACAGGCAGTGTAAAGTGTCGCAAAACTTCGGTTGGAAACTGCTGGTATAGGCATTGGAAGTTGTGTTAACCAGATAAATTGAGTTTCACGCAGAGAGGAAGCTAAATGGCCGTCGCCAAGAGCATCTATCTACATCATAATATTATGTATAAACTAATTTTCCAGTCATTCATCACTTCAATGTAGATATAAACAAGTTGTACAGGCCTCCATATCTCTCCGGCGCGGCGGTGTGATCTTTTATTAAACACACAGCCTGTTTTAGATAAAAAATACGTGTGGCACTCGGGGACTGCCGCGGTAAAGCTATTGCATAGCATTTTTTATTAACTTATGCAATTATAATTATTTATTTATTTTATTTATGCAGTATTTTTTTTTTCTTTGATATTAATTCAAGTTATACTTTTTGAGCGTGGTGACCGATCAGAAAACAATTTTTTTTTAATTGAATAAATGAAAAGTTAATATTGTTTAAAATATTTTTATTATCTTACAATACATGTAGGTTATTCAGGAATTTTTATCATTGAAAGTATAGGTTTATGGTAACTGAAATAAGAAACATAAGTTTGAGACTTAATAAATGCACTGTTTATTCATATTTAAAACACTTTATACACAAATAAAGATAGAATCAGTTATGAGCAGTTAGCAGCTAGTCTACACGCATACGTCTAGTCGCACGCACACAAACACCGTGCCGAAGTCTGCCGAACTGAAACGACGTTAGACGATGCACGGCTATCAACGCCGCACCGCTGTGCCGGTCGGAGTGGGGGGTGTTAGGTTTATTTTCGTTACGGAATTTCTTGATTCGGTCGCCGCGCTCAAAGCCCGCGATAGAAGCTATGCAATAGCTTAAAAAACTGTTTAAAAAAATAAAAGTTACTAAAAATTGGAAAGTAATGAGCTTTTGAGGACTGAATTTAATTCCTAAAACTTTTTACATATATACTTTTATTAGAGATGGGAAAAACGGGTCTTTTTAGTGATCTGCATCTTTGTATCCCGTATATGAGCCGGCTCACTGAATCGGTTCAAAAAGAGCCGAATTCTGAATATGTTACTGCAGTCTGCCACTGAGTTACCTAGTTCAGTTAAACATATCACGACCTGTATAGAATCAAGAATGCATAGCCAAACATGTGATGCATGAGTCATTTGAGCTGACAGATGCATTAAAGCAAGAACTAATACGTAAGTGTAAAATGTGTTTCTGTGTGTTAAGTGTTTCACTGAGTCATGCGGATCCGTTGATCCGTCGGCTCAAAAAAAAGTGAGTCGGCTCTCATGGATCTTCTGTCGGAGTCGGCTCTTTGAACCGGTTCAGATCTGAGTTACCCAACGCTACTTTTTAGTGATTTTTTTGAAGGAGGTTAATAATATTTATTTTTTACTTTTTAGTGGATTTGATTTCGTACATTTTTAATAAAATTTCGTAATTGCTTTGTTTATAGATTATGAAATGTCAATGTAGGTTGTTACAGTAGATTTATTTGACCTTTGTTGACACGAACCATCTAAATGACATAAAATTTGATTTAAAATCAGAGTTGCGCAATGCCTAATAACATTGGTCGTGACATAATAGTTTATCTAACATCACAGTTACTATTCAAACAGAGATTGTCTCGTCTTGCCTGCTGGTAAGGTAATTTCCGGGAAATAACAGAAGCTTTCGAATTTTGAAATATTTACGTGTCTATATATTTGAACAATAAATTCCGCTGTGCTTCAGATTCAGAAATACAATAAGAAAAGTGAGCGAAACAAAAACGATTTAAGGAAAGCTAGAATAATTTCTGAGTGAACATAGTGATTGTGAATTGTTATAGAGTGGTGTTAAAGTGGATAAAAAAATATTTGTTAAACTAAAGGATTTTGCTCTGCTTTCTGTCTGATAGTAAGTAGTGAGCATATCTACACTAATATTATAAAGAGGAAAGATTTGTATTTTTGTGTGTGTGTATGTTTGTAATGAATAAACTCAAAAACTACTGAGCCGATTTAAAAAATTCTTTCACCATTAGAAAGCTACATTCATCTTGAGTAACATAGGCTATACTTATTGCTAGAAAATATTAGGGATCCTTACTAAAACTTTAGTAACGTAACCCAAGGTGTAAAAAAAATGCCATAAAACATCTTTCGTCGCATGCGCTGCGGAAACTATTGATGATAGAACAAAAGTATGTTCTACAATATTAAAGAACATATCAATAACAATAAAAAACTTCGCGATACTATATGTCCAACTATTATCGTTATGTAACAATAACCACTTTTTACATTTTAATAATCTATATAGATAAAAGACGATGTATATGTAATCTATGGACTCCAAACGGGTAGACCATTTTTGAAGAAATTTTCAGACAATCTTTAGCTTAGCCCAGAGGGTGATCTTCTGAAGTTTGGTAGCGATCGGATCAACAGAATTTTTTAAATTTCTTTTTGGGAAATAAGATTTTTCTTCGATTTTTGAACATTCACAAATAAAAGCGATTGAATTCGCGCAAATTCAATACACGCTGAGAATTTAATGATAATGATTCTCATCTTTAATATCCTATATATTACATTTACCACCCAGGCGAAGCCGGTCTGGGCCGCTAGTATGTTATGTATTAGCTTATTTCTGCTTATAGAGAAAATTCTAGGTAATATTTGAAAGTTGAAATGTAAGGAATTTTAAGATTTTTTGAGTAGACATCTATTTACTAATTTATTCACATTCAATTGTTGTTGCAGAATCGTGTTCAGGATAAAGAACCCGTTTAGAAATGTGTTTCCGATCAATTAAATTGTGCGGTAGTGTTTAAATCGACGTTGTTTAAACGACTGAGCAGCACTGATTTTTTTTTCGGTTTCCATTAATAAATCAATGCTAGGTTGCAGAAACCAATATCAAAAGTTTTTATTTGAGAATGACCTTAGATTGTACTCATAAATTAGAGTTTTTATACATAAAAGAGCAGTCTAATTTCGTATTCAAACTTCCTGTCATGCAGGACATTAGATTGTACACACAAAAAAGCAAATGATTGATCTACACAGAAAATTATCGCTTTTCCAGCTAAATTTTACTATAGACGTTGATAACCTCAGATGTGGAGCGTCTATAATCTACAATTAATTCAGCTAAATTTTGATCAAAATACGTAGAAAAAAGTTGGTTCGATGTGGAAACGGTACAAAAAACGATGTTCTGTACATGCTATAGAATAGAATAGAATATTTATTTGGCACATAATAGTACAATTGGTACATGTAACGTCAAAAAAAAACACAGTTTAGAAAAAATGTTGTTTTAAACGTACAATTATTTTTCCAGTAGAATCGATTTAAAATTTTACAATGTGTGGTCACCATCTAAAGTCATTGTCAAATCAATTTTCTATCAATCCGTTCTACAACCAAGCATTAATCTAATTGCGACAAAAATGTTTTTTTATTGTAATGTTAATAGCTTTCGAGTGATAAATTTTTTACGATTTGTAAATGCGTGATTTGGCCTTTTTCAACTTGAAAGTACGTTAAAAAGCATTTTTTTTTTTGATTCGCTACTATTTTTTCAATTATATTAAGTACTCTCGGTTAGAGCAATTATCATAATTTTCATTTTAACTCTTTTTATTCCATTTACAGAAAATTTATTCTGCACTTAAATTCTACAGGCTAGTTATAAATTTATACCTATGTCTGCGAATTAAAAAGCGATGGTTAAAAATTAAAAATTGCTCTTCCAGATATTGTTCAGTTTAGTTGAAAGAAGATGCAAACTAGAGTTGGGTAACTCAGATCTGAACCGGTTCAAAGAGCCGACTCCGACAGAAGATCCGTGAGAGCCGACTCACTTTTTTTTGAGCCGACGGATCAACGGATCCGCATAACTCAGTGAAACACTTAACACACAGAAACACATTTTACACTTACGTATCAGTTCTTGCTTTGATGCATCTGTCAGCTCAAATGACTCACGCATCACATGTTTGGCTATGCATTCTTGATTCTATACAGGTCGTGATACGATTGACTGAACTAGGTAACTCAGTGGCAGACTGCAGTAACATATTCAAAACTCGGCTCCTTTTGCACCGGTTCAGTGAGCCGGCTCTCATACGGGATCCAGATGCAAAGATGCAGATCACTAAAAAGACCCGTTTTTCCCATCTCTAATGCAAACAATAGTAGCCGCTCAAAAAAAAAAAAATAAATCCATATATTTTAAAATTAAAAACAAATCGAAAACTATCGACTTTACACTAAAAAATCATGTAACGTTTTTGTAGTCATTGGGCTAAAGTCGGCGTCAGACATAGCAACAATATTTGAACACTTGTTTTAACACTTGTGAGGCACGGGTATTTGGGTATTTGTTCAAAGTTTGACCACACATTTGTACTTTGCCATTCGGTGTCGGTTTTTCGAGCGCACATCAAAGCGTTCAAAGTTCAAATGTTTGCGTAGCTGCTACATTTGCGCAAAGTTCAGTTACTCGTAAATCACTAAGTAGAACGGTCACTTTGTTCAGTCGCAAGATGGACTGGAGCAACGAAAGTGTCCTTGAATTTATTGAGTTACTTGAAGAAGAGCCATGTATATGGAACCCAAAAAATAAAAATCATAAAAATAGAAATTTGGTCAATGTTGTCTTGCTCTACCGAGGAATTAAAAAAGAAAATCGTCGTCCATCTTATTTGCTAATTTGAATACTTTGCAGACACTTGTGCTACAAGTGTCTGCAAAGCATGTCTGACTGGTGCAGCAAACATGTGTTCAAATGTGTGAGCAAAGTCTTTGTTCAAATATTTGTGTGTCTGGCGCCCGGGTAAGAATATAAAAAAATATCAATGTTTCTTCACCAATGTCGATTTAGGACGGATTACCGGTTGACTACATGCATTTTTGTTATAAGTGCTTTAACCTGAACACGGTTCTTCAAAAAAATTGAATACATGTAATTTTTTATATGAATGCGGTGATTCTGTCTGGACTTAAAGCAGATGTAGATATGGCATAAAATATGACGTCATTGCATACTAACAAAAAATGATGTACAGTCGCTAGCTAGGAGCGACGTTCTCCTTATATCTCTTCATAAAGGTTACAAATATGTAAAAGTAGCCCCATTACAGACATCCTTCTGTTCGTTCTTTGCCACTGTATAATATTTGTATTTGTAGATAAATGAAGTTATGTGTATAAGTCCATAAGAACGAATTTTCAATAAAAGAAGTTATCTTTACCGCTCTGCTTTTAAAAAAGTTGACTAAAATTCTTTTATATAAAAATAACTGTTTTTCATCCATGTATAATGATCGATTTTTGATCTATTATATATAAAATAAAAAATAAATAAATAAAACACAATAAAATTTGATTTAATCAAGACGAAGTCTAAATGCGTCTGATCACAACGAGATTTAAAATTATAATCCTATTTTGTTTCTCAAGCGTGGCTAATAGAAACTTCTAACAAAACAAAGTTGTGGTCGACAATGCAGAGTATTAATATTGTCTCCTGTATGTCGAAAACGATGCGTTTGCGGACCCATGTTTATAAAAACTTTTTTTCATATTTTTGGACAAACTATCTTCCCCTAAAGTTCCGCGCACCTTTTATAAATCACCCTGTATATACATTTCGAGACCTATGCTCCCATCTTCAGCCAAAAACTAAAGTATTTTTAGTGTATTTGCCATGCGGTACATACACTATTGACGTCGGTCGGATGGCGGGACCTAGGGGTCGGAACAAAATTTCTCGACATTTTACATTATTCTAAGCTACTTCCCACCATTCTTGGAAATGTTTATATGGTATTTATACGTACATATGTATACATTGAAAGTTTGCAACAAGTCGCCCCAAGAGAAATCAAAAGTCTACCAGTCACAAAATTTTAACAGAAATTAAAATCTCTATTATTATTACAGAAAAATTTTTACTCGACCGAGGAATTCTTTAATCATAAGTTTTAATTGCGTGTATTTTTTTTTTGACTTCTGCGAATACCGAGGTAAAATATGTGAGATAGTTTTAGGTTATATCTCCTTATTCTATATTAACAGGGGATTGTTATTCCCGGATATGTTCGACTAAATACTGCTGCATTTTGTAAGAAGTTCGCGACATGTATCTATTTAGTAGGCAATCTACAAATCCGGACGAAGCCGGATCAGGCTGCTATATAACTTGTCGCTATATGTAACGCGCAGGTACCTGGGTTACCAGAAAAATTATTAACTTTATAAAACGTGTGGAAAATTTAACAACACCAATATCATTTTTTACATTTATGATACGTAATAACTCTATTAATGGCTATATGCAGTCCGTTCTGAAATGTATCTGTTTTTATTTTTATTTCCCGACTACTTTTATATCTTTAGAAATATTTTTTGTGATTAAGGCTGTCGGAACGCTCTGAATTTAAACCAAAAGTAGGGATTCGTCTCTCAGCTGATTGTAGACTTATACGTCAACATTCTACAAAAATTCTTTCTCTGTAAGGAAGATAAAGGACAAATCTTGGTCTCTAATGGACTACTTTTGTAATTTATGTACGATTTACTAGAAAAAAGTTAGCATTAATTGTGCCAAAAAAACACACGTTTTCAATGACACACTACGACCGTATATTCGTATATTTATTTCACAAAACTGTTCCATCACAAACCTAAAGTGACTCTTCCTTTTCCGGAAAAGTTTTTTAAATCTTCATAATATTTCTAAAAATTAGAGTAATCAATTGACAGCGGCACCCTTGCAATAGCATCTTTTAGCCTCGTAGTGGGCACCAGTCAAAAATTAAAACGTGCGGATGATTAGGGCGAGACAGAGCTAAAGAAGGTCACGCTCACAATATGTCTTTTGCCTATCTCGTCTCTTACCGCTGGGCCTCAACACAAACTGTGTGAAAGTGATCCCACACTGTTAAGTACTGACAAAATATCGATACTCAGTTAAGAGAAACCAACTTTTAATATTTTAAATCTATTTTCTATAATAAATTCTTAATATTACCAAGTAATTAGTATATGATACCACGCAGTTACTCTATAATTAACAATAAATAATCATATCTGTAAAATGTATTGTTTTTGTGTTAATTTTGTTGTTTTAATTCAGATATCCCGAAAACTGCCGATTTATCGGTTTTTTTTTTGGGTGAGTACGACTTTATATTTTTTATGTTTACTCTGTAAATATTTGCAAAAAAACGGCCTCCGAATAGTGATTGACTTGCAAATTATAAACATTCGCAACAGTTTAACATACAATGCTGCCCTTTTATACAATATAGCGATTCGGTTTGGCTTCATCTAACAAATACAGTAAGACCCCACTTAATGCGGGAGATACCTTCTAATAGTACGAAACAGTATTAAACGAAGTCATTTTAGTACGTAGATAATAGGCATAAGTGAAACAGAACCGAGAATCAGAAAATTTGTTAGTTTTTTTTTATTTTTTTTTTAGTAACATGTATTGTTAAATACTTTTTTGTCACTGTAATTATAGATTCATGTATTGCTAATATCGGTTTTTGGTCATAAAACATTCATGACAATCAAATAAAAGTTCGAATAAGAAGTTTGTGTTGAGGAAGGTTCCTCATTTGACATATTTTGTTTTTTGTGAAGAAATCATCTAATGTCGTTTGCTTCTTTCTGTTTCGTTCAGCAAGTTATTGTCATGCCTTTGAACTTCTATCAACATTTGAATCATTTTGTATAAATTGATCCATAATTTACGTTATAGTGGCTAAACTTTTTTTTTAGAGACCGCGTAATACTGAAACAGCGCTAAGCGAGGTCGTACTGTAGATATAATTTAGATTTAACTCGCATTTAATATTACTGTAGCGGTTAGCCTGTGATTTCATCCGCGTGGTATAGATGATAGCTTCGATCCAGTTAAATTCTTTAATATAAAATCCATCCCCTCGCCGTTAAGGTAGTTTGTTTAAAGGACCATGGAAAATGTATTTGTTTATTTTCTAAGGGAGTATTTTTTTTGGGTCTGAACGTAAGGGTACTCTGTACCGTTTTGTAAACAATAGATGTGTTTAGTATGATGCTTCAGTGTAAAAAATGTTAACACCTTTGACATTTTGTTATACAAAAGTGTAAGATACACTGACCAGTTTTGTATTTCAATGTTGGACTAAAAGTGTAAACACTAGCAGTCCAGACTCTTGCACAGAGGAATGTGTAGATTACGTGGTAAATGTCTGAGTTTAATAATTGCTAGAAGAAATTGATACTTTTGGTAAACCTAAAGTACACTACACAATATACCAAGCACACCTATTGTCATTACATGTCTCGGTCGTGGCATAATACAACAGTTTGATATAGCTCTAATAGTTACCCTAGATGTGTACCTACTACATTCCTATATCAGCATAAACCTAATATAGTCAAGAGGACCGCAGGGGCCAGTAATGACTCCCTCGCTATTTCTGGATACCTCTACTTATGGTTACATCAAAATATACAAGTTGTGTCAAAGTTGCAGTCCAAATTTATATAGTTATTTACCAATCAACAGAGCTAGACTCCAATTACGGTTGGTTATAATAATAGTAGGAATATTTAAAAAAAAAAAATAGACAGCGCACTGAACAAAACATAGGTAGATATTAAAATGATTTTTCGGGAAAAATCATTTTTATATTAATTACCAAGGACAAAAAAGAAATAAAGTCAATAGGTAGATATTATTTATATGTCGATTATTTTAGCAGTAGGTATTTATTAATTATTATCTATATACTTATTTAAAAAACAAAGTCCTTTTGTGTGAGGCTTATGAATTCGAAATATATTGCACGGATTTGAATGCAATTTTTACCATTCGAAACCACATTTCTTGAGGCCGGTTATATATATATATATATATATATATATATATATGCGTGTGTGCGCTCTAACTTTCGAAAGACTTAATTGATTTTAACGAAATTTTGCCCACATGTTGGAATCCACCACCGCAAGAACCCTATTTAAAATGGGCCCAATCAGACCATTTTAAGGGTAGTTTTTAGGGGTTGAAAAAAGTTTTTGGGCCCCAAAATACCGAAAAAATTCTCCGAATCGATTCAAAATTAAAATTTAATCCCATGGTAGTAATTAAAAAGTGTCCCTAAAATTTTAATAAAATCGGCCCGACAGGACCGAATTTACAAATTTTCTGAAAACACTAGTTTGCAGATAGGGAGTTGTTATTTACTGAAAGGTGTTTTTAATTTGGTGTAGACGTTCGATCGACAATTATATTGCAATTAAGAAAAAAATGTAATTTTAAGGGGTGTATTAAGGAGTTAAATTTTTTATTTTGCCCAAAAACAAACTTCAGTTCACATAATAAAGCCGTACTGTCTGTGTTAGCAAATACACTATATTGTCGGCAGGGTTTTGGCACTGCGACCCGGGTTTTTTTTTTATTCAAATAACAACACCAAATTGATTTTAAGTTATTTTATTCAGTTCTTATCTTGTAGAATTTACAAAAGAATATCTGTTTCAAAAAGTAAAGGTAAATTCATTTTATAGTAAGAAATAAGTTGCATAAAATAGCTTTGTGTAATCATTTCAATTACAGGGTTGTCCAGTATCTGATTCATCACACATGCATATGAACATTTTAAGTCTTCACGAACCCGATAGAAAAATTAACATGATTTCAAGAATCGGATCCTTTGAACCCACTCAAAACTTCACTTTATTCATCTCTGTGGAAGCCATTACACTTAACGATGTAACGATAATTTTATAACTGAATTTTTTTCATACATTTATAGTTCGTAAGACTTTTCTACATGAGCAGTAGTCGTTGAGAGGATTCATGTCTAGCGCTACCAAGTTAAAATCTGCTCTCGCACGATGTGAATTAATTGTTGCAATTTGCTTTATTATGAGGAATTGACTGTTGAGATATTGCATCGTAGAGTAACTGAAAACTCATTCCGCCGCGAAAGTGGAAGATTCGGGTTTGATTCCCGACGGTGATAGTGGTTTGAAAAAATATTTGTTTCTAATATAGCATTGTTACAATGAATGTTCCTAACAATAATTGCAGATAATTTTATAATTTAAAAAATTCACGAAGCATATTATATTTGTTCAGGTAATGTTACAATCTATACACTATTTTCAAACATATGCATAATAATAGATAGGTACCTGGAAATGTTATCCAAGAACTTTGTTCAGAAACTTATGATAGTCTGATGAATATTTAGAGTGTAAGTGAAGACGGTGCAAGCTTTCAAGTTTTAGTGTGCATATGTCATCAAAAGCTTTAAGCTACAGACAAGTCGCACAACAACCGAGATCTGTGTCTCTTGTTTCAATAGGAAATGCAAATGCCGACTGTTTAAGTTACTGTTTTGATATTCGAATCACGGCGAACAGGGAAACGCACTGTTTATGAATCGATTTTAAAAGATACAAGACCGAACGCATTATTCACGAATTGCCCGCGAATACACGCATAGTCATTACAGCCCAGGTATTTTTGGGTAGGTATTAGAGGCACTGTGAAAATTTGTACAATAACTCTTTAGTAATATCCGAATACAAACAGACCTGTCCGAAGGGTAGCGGGACTTAACCGACTTAACCGATCGCCTGGCAGGTAAAATGTCCCACCGAAACGACCTATCTTTTTGATACATCTATTTTTATTTACCAATATTATTCTGTTTAAATATCAACGTGCCTCAAATATATTTTTAAATCTTAAAAAATATAATTTTGCAAACACCTGGCTAAGTATTAGATCCGAATAAAAAATCTGTTTTTTTTTATTTTTCAATTCCTTAAATACTAAATTTTGAGGTAATAAAATGTCAAAATGCCTCAAGGATTTTTATTGCACAAAAATTTAAAAATCGGTTAGGTCGGTCAAGCCCCGCTATCAATTCAGTCAGGTCTGTGTTTTTGTATTCGGATATTACTAAAGAGTTATTGTAAAAATTTTCTCAGTGCCTCAAATACCTACCCAAAAATTCTAATAATAGCTCTCCTACTATTAATGAAAATAGATATCATGTTACACTATTTAAAAATGGAAAATTCGATTACAATGATAAAATTGACATCAATGGCGCCGTACAAAAATAAAAAGGATTAGCTCAAAATATTTAAAATAAAAAAAATCGATGCTCGTTTCGTTAACCAGCATCATAGAGGAAGCATCAACATTATCAAAAATGTCTTGTATTTTATTTTCTTTAACTACGCGGGAAAATTTAAAAAATTACGTTATAAAATAGTTTCTATAGTATTTCATAATTGCAATTCAAACCACGCAGGATGCTGGTGCTACATCTTATATATTTAAACGAGCAATTCTTGTATATAAATTTATAAATTTTGCGTTCTCAAACGGCTCCAACGGTTTGTATGAAATTCTCTGAAAACGGGTATTGGGGGACAAAAAATCGATCTAGCTAAGTTTTATTCTCGTCGGAAAAGATTGCTTTCTCACATATTTAATCATTTTAAAAATTAATTTTTTGACATTTCAAAATACTGTAATATTTGTAAGTAAGCTTTGGAATTACTAACGAACAATTGTATCAAAAAATACTGGCAGTGAGTAAGTTATAGGTACTACGTAAAATTTTAATAAAAAAGATGAAATTTTAATTAGGAATTTCGGAGCAAAGCTCGGTCTCCCAGGTACTGTTGTCTAAAGAAGTAGAAGAAGTAGATTTATTTTTTCAAAAATATACATATTCTGCATATTACATCTTTTACATTATGAAAAAATAATAGGTACATCTAAAGGGATCCCCGTATTAGATGTGCCTTACAAAAAACCTTTAAATGTCCCTGAAGATAATTATACCATATGTATTATAAAATGTTTTAGATGCAATGAACTGAAGAAGAATTATTATGTTATTGTATATAAATAAAAAAGTGATCAGATTTATCAAATATCGCAATCGATTGTCACCTTGTGCTAAAGAGAGATAACAATGAAACGCCCGCCCTAAAATGGCTGACTCACTGACAGAAAATAATCTTAAAAGTTTCTATAACATTTACTTCAGTTTGCAATTAACAAAATCACAACTTTAAATTATGATAACATTTACACAATTTAAATTTGTTCGTTAAAAAGAAGTTTGGATGAGGAACAATCAAAAGAAAAAGCTTTACCGATGTTTCGAAGATGAAATAAAATATTTCGAAACGTTGGCCACAAGCAAAACATCGGTAAAGCCTTTTTCTTTTGATTGTTCCTCATCCAAACTTCCTTTCAACGATTACATTATTGGAACAAAACAAACAGTAACAATTTAAATTTGTATTATTTGGATAATTTATGCATTTTTGAATATGAAGATGATTATGTCTCACCGATATTTATTTTTGAACTTGTTATTCTTTTTTATTTAGTAGATATTGAATCTAACACTCCAAAATGGTGGACGGTTGCGGTACTTTGTCAATGGTAACTTTATTGTTGCCAATTTTAGTCTAAAGTTGCGTATTGTATTTAAAATTTTATCGTAATTGCATATACTCACCTAATGAAGCGTCATAGGCACATATGTATTCAGACGTTGTAAACTGATAGGTAAGGGCGGTTTTCCCGACGCCGGCGGCGCCCAGCATCCCGACCTTGTACGACGTCACTGGTTCGTTGTTACCCGTACTCACGTCACAGCCGGTTGTACTGTTCTGAGATGCTGAACTGTCGGGATCAAATATACTAAATTGTAACTAAAGTTCATGTACTTAATAGCTTAGTTTCTAGGATGTAATGTATAGGACATAGGTTATTTTGCAGCAAGCAAGTGGCATTATGCTGTCGAAACGAATGACAGTGATTGTTAACAGTCAGACGAGCCAAAATTTCATTATATATATTTTTAATCCAGGATAAAATGCTTATAAAAACAATTTATTCTTATTAGATTTTTATTAATGGTCTAACGTTTCGGTTGTCGATGCAATTTTCCTCAGAGACCTTAATGCTAATTAAACGTCCAATAATTAAAATATTCATTACAGCTTTTTTTACAAATAGTCATTATACTTTTTCTTAAATGTTTTTATGATTTTACAAATGCAATAAATATAATTAATAAACTATGCAATTTCATATATTTTCAATATTTTTAAACATTTATCCAACATACGACCAAAATTCTATTAAAAAATTTTTTATAATAGAATTTTGGTCGTATGTTGGATGTGTTTAAAAATATTGAAAATATATGAAATTGCATCGACAACCGAAACGTTAGACCATTAATAAAAATCTAATAAGAATAAATTGTTTTTATAAGCCTTTTATCCTGGATAAAAATTATATATAATATAATGTAAGAAGATGTAAAAAAAAAGTACACGATTTCATTACGTCCGCGATATGTAGTACACTTTTTGCATGTACGCCCTATAAAATAGCCGGTTTTTAAATCATTTTCAGTATATTTTACACATTTTTGACAGTTCCATTGTACCTATAACAAAATTCAGTGCTATTAAGTTGTTTATGAAATTTATTATTCGTATCTCCTATTGTTTTATATATGGTGGTTTATAAAAATTAGAATTGGTTAGATCATGTCAAGTAGTTTTTAAAGAAGCTACAGCAATATTCGAACTATTGTAATTTATTTATTATTATGTTATTTTAATAATAATATACATAACCCTACACACGACACATTGGTTAACGCTTTATTATATACATTATAGCGTTACTATTGGAAATACATATAAAAGAATAGAATAGATCCTTTCTATTTAACAACGGATATTTATTTCATTCGGATGAAATGATAATATGATATTATGTTGCAAAATCCAATAAATATTCCCGTCTTGAAATTATTTTTACATTACGATATTGATATTTTCTATCCACAAAAGCATTTTCATGGCGGTTACTAATAAAAAACATTGATTCTTTTCTAAAAAAAGCTGTAATGTTTGTAATATAAGAACTGAAAATTTTAAAAGCCAAGTTGTTTTGAGTAGTCATGACAAAAAAAAATGTTCAAATAACTCGCAGCACTATCAAAGATTCAATCTCCTTGGGGAATTGTAGTCCACACTTTGAGTTGCACTGGTGTGTAATATTCTAGAAAACTTTGTAATCTAAGATTAAAAAGTTTTAAGAAGCGTCATTAATATAAATCGTTTTAATTGAAACACATGTTATAATAAATATCTTACGGGGCTGTGCTCTACAGTTTTAAAAGCACTGGTTTTCAGTATTTGAGTTCTTTCATTCTCTCAGGTTAGTAATAGTGAACTGTTATCGTCACCTGAGTAATCTGTCCCTGTTGTAACTGTTGCCACTACCGGACGTGCCTGTCGACGTGACAGAGTTGATTGACCTGCTCCTTCTACTCTTCAGGGAGTCCCCGAGGTTAGAGATCCCGTTTGCCGTTATCGAAAAACTGCGCACTCTATAGTACTCGACGTCATCACCGTCGTCGTTATCGCCAGCACCACCAGCAGCGCCCATTCCAATTCCGCCCGTGTGCACTGCCGAACGACGCGTTTCGGCTAACATTGGCTGTGAACAAACCAACGACACCTTCTTTATTATACGGGCAGCCATAAAACTGTGATACGTGTATTTGAAATGGGAACAATAATTGGTTTCCGGGAAATTATCTTCAAGTATATAATAATTGGAAATTTGTTTCGCAGACAGTAACTAACAGTGCTCGGCATGATTCGAATCACTTAGCATTAGAGATGGGAAAAACGGGTCTTTTTAGTGGTCTGCATCTTTGCATCTGGATCCCGTATGTGAGCCGGCTCACTGAACCTGTTCAAAAAGAGCCGAGTTCTGAATATACAAAATAGCAGAATAGATGTCATAATTATTATTCCATAAGTTATCCAGAAAACATAAATCTAATACTTTGTGTAAGACAAAAAACGTTTCGTATATATAAAAGTATTTGAACCATTTTGGATTTTTCTGTGATTTAGATACTTTTATATTATTAGTATATAGTAATATTATATCAGTAGGTTTTTTACTTAATACATATTATTACATATTGCAGTACAATTTTTAAGTCTCAATATTGTTCACGTTCATTATAATTAATAAGTTTTTTTTTATTTTTAACGGGAAATTGGACAATTCTATTTAAAAAAAATTGTAATTATTTCATTAACTGATTTGTATTTTTAATCATTTGAGTTGTGCCTGAAGAAGTTAAAAAGATTTAATGAAACGTTGCATTTTTTTAAATTTAGTTTAACTATATTTGAATTGTCCAATTTCCCGTTAAAAAATAAAAAAAAAACAACAATTTTTAAGTTTCAAACTGCATTATAATCATTAATTAAATAAAATGCATTAGCTTATTAATATATGTTTGGTATATATTGGATATTCTCGATCAATTCTATTCAAACTATTGCTTAAAAATTGTACTGCTTTATGAAATATATGTAGAGAATTAATTAATTTTATCTACTATAGAGACTTCATCTCTGTTAAATTAAAAAAATGAAAGTATTGTCAGCTCTGGGCGATTCGTAATCCGCGATTCGAAAAAGTATTCGATTCAATGTTTTATACTGAACAGATTCGAATAATTTTTTCATGATTTAGATCCGTGATTCGATCACTTTTGGTAATTTGTATTCGTGATTTGTATCCATTTTCAAAGGATTCGTCCCACCTCTGGTAGCCAGTACCTTTTAATGGTAAATTACAGAAAGTTAATTCAGTTAATACAAATAAATAAAAAAAAACCCGGGTCGCAGTGCCAAAACCCTGCCGACAATATAGTGTATTTGCTAACATAGGCAGTGTGGCCTTATTATGCGAACTTAAGTTGGTTTTTGGGCATAATAAAAAAATTGACTCCTTAATACACCCCTTAAAAGAACATTTTTTTTCTCAATTGCAATATTATTATCAATCGAACCTCTATACCAAATTATAGACATCTTTCAGTAAATAATTCACTATCTGCAAACTAGTTTTTTCATAAAATTTGTAAATCCGGTCCTGTCGGGCCGTTTTTATTAAAATTTTAGGAACACATTTTAATTACTACCAGAGGGTTAAATTTCAATTTTGAAACGATTCGGAGAATTTTTTCGGTATTTTGGGGCTCAAAAACATTTGTCAACCCCTAAAAACTACCCTTAAAATAGCCCGATTAGGCCCATTTTAAATAGGCTTCTTGCGGCGATGGATTTCAACATATGGCCCAAATTTCGTTGAAATCATTTAACTCTTTCGAAAGTTATCGCGCGTACACACACACATATATATATATATATATATATATATATATATATATATATATATATATATATATATATAAGTATATATATATATATATACATATATATATAAACATTTTTAAAAATGGTGCCAAAGTATTTAGGAGGTTATGAAACGTCAAGAAATTTTGGTCCGACCCCTAGGTCCCGCCATCCGACCGACGCCAATAGTGTATGTTGCCATATGGCAAATACACTAATAACTTATAGTTTCAAAGATTCTTAGAGCGAATTTTCAGTTTTCGTAGCTTTTTGCCTGTTTATTTATTTGTATCTATTCATATAGAAAAACCGTAGATAAACCAAGCATGTTTGTACATTGGAAATATATTTTGCTAAAAAAATAATTGGGGAAGGAAGGATAAACAACAGAATCCATTAAAATCATTTTTCTTCATACCATGTCGAAAGTATAACATTTATGCACTGTTGTAATCACAGCTGGAATTACTCGCATATCGTCTGTATAGGCGGGCCTAAACAGTTTTGTCATGCGCACTGATACGTGAGACTACCGTTGCAGTAGTACGTAGCCATCTGCTGTTGTTACATGGACATCATTAGATCCGTGTGTCATTACGTATAACCTCAACATTGCTCACTTGAAAGTAATTAGTCTTTTTATATATTGGTGAAAGTGCGTACTTTCGACCGGATGTAAAGAAAAATAGTATACACCACAGCAGCAGAAAGCTGACAGTTCTGCACTGCGCGTTTTTAGCTTTCGCGAACTCTGTGAATTACCGTCCGTTACATAGTAAAAGTTACAGGTACACTTTATTGAACAGAAAATCGCTTTGTTTAAAATATCCCACAAAAATCGCAAACAGATGTTCGTTGAGTATGTTTCAATACAAAAAGAAAATTTTATCCTTTTATGTTTTTATAATGAACATTTTATATGTGCATTGTACATCCATACGATGCATAGATGGTGTTGTATTGTTAGTTTTGAAACGGAAATGAATTCAATAGGAATTCAAAACATTATTTCAATCGGGCTATTGAACTGTTTTATTGAAACTCTCCTGGTGTTCGTATAAATTATAATCTACAATATAATAAAAGATTCCAAGGAGTAACAATAAGGAAACAGGACAAAGGAACAGTTTATTGACTCCTTATTTACCTGTGTTGGGGAAATACATAGGCACTACAAAGGCAATTTTCTCGAGGATAAATCAAAGCTAATTTTTTGTCGTCGTATAAAAAACTAACGTTTTGACACACTTCGTCCTTTTAATATTTTATGAAATTGTATCCTGAAATTACTTTTTCTCCACTCAAATTATACAAAAACGTAATCTTGTTTAACGCAACATTTTGGAGAAAAGAGTTCTTACTGCAATATTATTTATAAATAACGTATAGAATAATTCTAAAAAATATTTAATTTTAACAAAAGATATCTTTAAATGAATATAAACTATCCAAACTAATTATAAATGCGAATGTGATTTTGTTTGTTTGGATGTTTGTTACTCAAACACGCAAAAACGGCTGAACGGATTTAAATAAAATTTCGCACACAGATAGTTTATTAACTAGATTAAAACATAGGATACTTATTATCCCGCAAAAATGTTGGGTTCCTACGTGGTTATCAAAAAACGAACTACAGGACGTATCCACTTGAAATATGTTACTTTTCTTTTGTTGTTTCGTTACAATCAATTCAAATAGTTTCAGAGAAAATTGTGTTTGGCAGACGAACTAACTTATTCCATAAGTATTTCGTTGTGCACGGAACACTAAAAATGACAACGTATTTTGTTTTGCGGTCATAGATATGAAAAAAGCTTCTAATAGAGATTTTGAACTTTGAATGTATTTTTAAACCTTGAGGGAATGATTACGTGTAAACTACGTGAACGAGTATTGGACCTTTTATAGCTACCACCCACAGCTTCTGTTTTCTCCTCATTATAGGATGTGTAATGACTTCGCTATCAGGTTTAATCGTTTTCCACACCGCACTATACGCTAAACTGCTTCTGGACTTATTGTGGTGAACGACGAACGGATGACGAACTTTATGCGCGATATACTAGAACTGTTCGACAATAATAGCACACCGAACTAAAAAGTAAAAAATAATTTTTAATTATCAAGAGTTTATTTAACAGCCATAGAAAGTCCACAGCTGTATTGAGTGAATGGGCGTTCTATCGCTGTTAGACAAAATCTTAATAATTAAAAATTATTTTTTACTTTTTAGTTCGGTTTACTATTATTTTGCATTTTTTAGTTCATAAAAGCGTGTTGTTTTAGATTTTTTAAACTTTAATTCTATTTATTTTAACTATAAGATTTTTGATTGTGGGATAGGCAACGCAACGTACGTCACTGTACAGCGTGTAAGCTTGATTGCTGTAACTTCAATTTTTTTTTATCCTCAAGGTCTGGTCTAGATAATGGAACAAACTTATCAAATTATTGTATTGTCATAGGTCTCTAATAAGTGTGGGAAGTTTCAGTTTAATCAGACGTTTTGAAGTGGGCTAAATTCACGTCCAAAGATTCCGTTACATATATTCAAAGATTTTATTTTTTTTATCTTGAAGGTCCTGGTCAGGATAATGGGACTAAATTATTGTATTGTCCTCGGTCTTTGATAAGTATGCAAAATTTCAGTTTTATCTGACGCCATATTGAGCCATTTTATACGTAGTGTACAGATGCCGGCTACTTCTGTACGCTGTGTACAGCTGTCCGGACATACATTGCAAGAAGCTTATTTAAAATGGGCAAAATCGGGCCATTTTAAGGATAATTTTTAGGGGTCGAAAAATGTTTTTGTGGCCCAAAATACCGAAAAAATTCTCCAAATCGTTTCAAAATTGAAATTTAACCCTCTGGTAGTAATTAAAAAGTGTCCCTAAAATTTTAATAAAATCGGCCTAACAGGACCGGACTTACAAATTTTTTGAAAACACTTATTTGCAAATAGTGACTTATTTACTGAAGGGTGTATTTAATTCGGTGTAGACGTTAGATTAATAATACTGCATTTGAGAAAAACAATGTTATTTTAAAGGATGTATTAAGGAGATAAATTTTTTATTTTGCCCAAAAATCAACTTAAGTTCGCATAATAAAGCCTCACTGCCTATATCAGCAAATACATTATATTGTCGGCAGGGTTTTGGCACTGCGACCCGGGTTTTATAGTTTTGGTGCTACTTTCGTATTAGCAATAATTTCGCCAGGCCTATGCGTTTGATATAGGTAGTAACGATCAAGATCAACCAGCCCACCGCACGGGTACTTGATCAGAGAGCCGTCAGAACATTGCAGTGCGGTTTATCCATGCGTATTTCACAGTTCTTTACACCTCACATCATTTACGCGCTGACGTTGGTTGCTTTGGTTTGCTACCAGCGTACAAGGTGAGCAAAAAATAGATATCTGGAATGAAATTCACGAATAAGCAAAGCTAAAATTTGAATGCAATCATAATTAGCTAATTAATATTATCCTCCTTACCATTCCAACCCACTAGTGGGAAATGGTACTAATTTAGGTCAAAATTCACTTTTCAAAACTTTACAGTATTTTTTCGTTTCGCGGTCTCCTGAATCCAAAAAAAAAACATTTTCTGTTTGTTCTTAAGTCTGCGTTTGTCAATTGACTTTTTGAATAATTTTTTTTTACATAAATGGAAAGATGACATACAAGTTTTATAGCAAACCTACTTTTAGTATTTTTCTTAATTTCATAATTTAAAAGTTATTTTTAATATAAAAATAATGCTTAAGCTAAGATCCGATAACGCGCCAAAAACCTCTGTGACGTCAAAATGTTCTTATGGTCTTGATTGCCATGGTTACTTTGATAGTATGTATGATAAAACATACACTAATACACAACTTTTATCATTTTGACGTCACAAACATTCCTGGCACGTTTTGTAGTCACGTGATATTATATGTAGTTTTATACATTTTAATTAATTTATTATTAATTGCCTATGGCCTAATTTTTTTTTCTTTTCGTTCTTCAAAATTATTTACAATATATTACTTAAAAAATAAAAAATTTAGTTGAATTTTTTTTTATTCAAATACTCAATTAGTCTGTGAGCACGATACAGGTCAAACGGATGAACGGACTGAAACCAAATTTTGGGATGATGTTTGGTATGCAAATTTGAAGAGCCCTATTGTTTTTGGGGAAAACCGACGCAAAAGAAACAAAACCTATAGGGTACTTCACGTTGATCTAAATTGATGAAATTTTTTCAAGAAGCAATGTCTTATAGCACAAGTAAAGAAAAAACATTTTTTTTTCTATAAACGTCAAAATAGTGCATGATAGCGACATCGGACGGAATTTCATAAAAGCTGTTAGTTCGGGCATTTCTGCGCATAGTGTGTATTACTATGACCGCTATAATTACAAATAATAAAAATAATTAATAAATACTGTGCGATGGTACGAAACCCTTCGTGTGCGGGTCCGACTCGCACTTGGCCAGTTTTTTTTAATGGCTGTCGATGCGGTAATTATTTGATGGTGAACTGCTCACTTTTAAAAATAGGAAAACGTATTGAAGAAAAGATATACGTAATACACACTTCACAGTTTATCTTATAAAGCAGCGAAAATAATATAGCTTATCTAGAATGCAACTTAAAGCCAATTCAGACTAGCCGTTCTCGGTTACGATTCACCGGTCCGGTTGGGAGCTCGACCAATCAGGGCGTAGTCGTTCCCGATTGCGGTTCGGTTCGAGCGTTTAGGTTCAGCTCTAATTTCAACCGGACCGTTCGCAACCGTAGCCAATGAGAACGCTTGCTGGAGTCACGTGACTAGCCACTTGTTTTTGTTGACGTTTAAGTGCACATCAAACGTCAAATCATATTTCGAAATTGCGCATGCGCACCGAGAATAAACGTAGAACCGAATCGGGATAGTGTGAGCAGCCTAGATTAATCGAAAAGCGAACCGGACCGGTGAATCGTAACCGAGAACGGCTAGTCTGAACTGGCTTTTACACAGTTTCTGAGATAATACTTATTAAATATTCAATTATACGTATATCAAAACTTTTGTGTAAAATATTCAACGCAAAATCTTTTTAAAAATAGCAGGAGAAAGACGTAACGTACATATATATGTTATCGTTAAATCCTGAAATTAGTATAACTAATTTTTATCTATAGTCAAGCCTTGAAAATATTAAACACTTCCGTTAAAAGTCCAAATAATTTTTGTTTCCTACATATATTTGTTTAATTTCCTAACCATTAGGGATGGAATAATTTTTAATCGAATTAACTTTATTAATGTTTTATCCAATTATGTAGGCTTTCACGGCTGGCGTTGTTGCAAAACTTCTTGGTTTCCGGGTTTGTACGCCGTGGTCCATTGGTATTTCTACCTAGGTAGAAATACCAATGGACCACGGCGTACAAGCCCGGAAACCAAGAAGTTTTTTATTAATGTTTGTTTTGTATATGTACATGGTATGTGTGACCGCGGTTATATAAGGAATTAATTAACCAATTAGTGTAAAACTTATACCATATTGCTTAGAATCGTTTGAGAAAGAATCAGAAATCTAAATTTGTCCAGACGATTTGGTTATTTTACATTTTATATTCAGTGTGCGGTGGAGGTGCTGTGATTCATAACTTCGCTTCCACCACATTTATCTATTAGAATATAATAGAATAGAATATTTAAGCTATTGCATAGCTTTTATCGCGGGCTTTGAGCGCGGCGACCGAATCAAGAAATTCCGTAACGAAAATAAACCTAACACCCCCCACTCCGACCGGCACAGCGGTGCGGCGTTGAAAGCCGTGCATCGTCTAACGTCGTTTCAGTTCGGCAGACTTCGGCACGGTGTTTGTGTGCGTGCGACTAGACGTATGCGTGTAGACTAGCTGCTAACTGCTCATAACTGATTCTATCTTTATTTGTGTATAAAGTGTTTTAAATATGAATTTGTTGGAGATATTTGTGCGTGCTTATGCAAACTTAGAAATGGACTACACATAGTCATGGTAGCAATTTACATTTCTCCGAATCCAAAATTGGACGAGGTAGAGCATTTTATTCATCGCACTTTACTGGAGTACACTGAAGAAGGAGCGAAAATACTTGGTACAAATGGTAATAAATTTCCACTTATCTTGGCTGGCGATTTCAACATCAACTTCGCTGATAAAAAATCAGAGCGGTTGACAACTTTTCTTTCGGAAAAATTGAATTCAAAAATGAATAATGATCCACAAGAATCCACAACAAAATATGGGACCACCATTGACGCGGTATTTTCCAGATATTTAGAGGATATCAAGTCTCAAACTTATGTTTCTTATTTCAGTTACCATAAACCTATACTTTCAATGATAAAAATTCCTGAATAACCTACATGTATTGTAAGATAATAAAAATATTTTAAACAATATTAACTTTTCATTTATTCAATAAAAAAAAAAATTGTTTTCTTATCAGTCACCACGCTCAAAAAGTGTAACTTGAATTAATATCAAAGAAAAAAAAATACTGCATAAATAAAATAAATAATTATAATTGCATAAGTTAATAAAAAATGCTATGCAATAGCTTTACCGCGGCAGTCCCCGAGTGCCACACGTATTTTTTATTTGGTCATGTCATCAAAAAATACATTTCAAAATGACAAGTTAAATCAATAACACATATTGCATAATGCAACAAATTACAAATTATAAAAATCATCCAATGAATAAAAACATTGCAAATACATAAAAACTTATTTGTTATTCATGTTTCAACAACTCACCAAAAATGGTGAGTTGTTGAAACATGAATTTTGCATTTATCTTAGATAGTGTTTTTTTTATATAACATAATACTTTGTATTTTCATTTATTTATTGTAGATTTTTATGTACTTCACTGATGATGCTTTAAACAAGCGAAACGTTTGAAGAATATGTGTTTATTTATTTTTACAATTATAGAAAATAAACATTTCTTTCATGAAGAAGGGAAAAAAAATAATTTTTATTTTTCCGCTAATTGTAATTAAAATTACGTTTTCAATGAAAATACATTGGTCTTAAGAATTCCACATCTTTATGAAATATTAATGTTTTATAAAAATGATTTTTCGGGAAAAAGGACTTTATTTATAAGTAAAACACTTAATATTTTATTTTCAGCGACGTTTCGTTCCTTGTTTGGAACTTTATCAAGCTTTAATAACTGTAAATAAATTTTGTTTAAAATAACAATTTATAAAATTTACAATTGAAATAACAAATAATAATAATACATACCTATTAAATGTTGTGATTAAATAGATATAATATATAATATATAGGTATGTATTATTATTATTTGTTATTTCAATTGTAAATTTTATAAATTGTATTTTTAAACAAAATTTATTTACAGTTATTAAAGCTTGATAAAGTTCAAACAAGGAACGAAACGTCGCTGAAAATAAAATATTAAGTGTTTTACTTATAAATAAAGTCCTTTTTCCCGAAAAATCATTTTTATATTAATTACCAAGGACAAAAAAGAAATAAAGTCAATTAATGTTTTATATACGCAATCGATAGATCTTGACAAAAGCTGACGATTTAAATGCAAATGAACGTTCCCCGAGTCAAAATTCATACTAAACGGACATTATATGACGCTGCGAAACGATCTCAAAATGGCGGTGCTTCCCCCTCCACCGCAAGCGATGTGTCACAGTCTTCAACGTAACGAATCCTTCGATCCTTTAGCTATCGAGTGGTGTAATTAAATTTTGGATGTAAGTAGATGATAGATATGAAACTGCAGCATCAGACTGTATCCCCCAATTTTGTTATCATCAGTTTTCTGAATTGCCTCCCACTATGGAAGCAAATTTAAAGACGTATTCACTTCAAAAATATTTGAAAAAAAAACTATTTTCAAACGTAAACGCTGCAACATGAAATCATGCACACCGTTACTTTATTTGACAGCAGTCTAATGCAGAGGTTCCCAAAGTGTGCGCCGCGGCGCCCTGGTGCGTCATAGAGAGTAAAAAGAGGCACCGTGAGGCGCCCTGTTTACCATTCTCCAGAAACTAATAATATAAAATATTTTTATTTATTTATATCTATTTTATATTTATAATATAAAACCTCAGCTTCATGTATACTGTATATATTTACCCTATTTCGACTAACTAAGGCGCCGAGGCAAAATGCTAAATCTGTAAGTGCGCCGCGCACTGAAAAAGTTTCGGAGCTCCTGGTCTAGTGGACAGTCCCTGAAATGATGGGAATTTTCCGTCTAATACTGTAACATTTCATTGATTACAGTTTTTGTCGGCTTTCTACGGAATGACTGATTATGCCGATTACCTATAACATATACTCGTGTACCGTATTAACATTTGATATTTTTATTTATTTTTGTTTGGGTTCAAGAATACGCCTTTCTCATACGTCACCCTGTATCTCTCTCTCTCTCTCTCCATCTCTCTCAAACACACACACATTGACACACTCGTACTTTTATAGACTTGAACAGTGAGCACTTACGTACAAACATACACACCTACATCACTAAATTCTATTCTATTGCACCTTGTGTAGAGTAGCGAGCACTCACATGTCATCGTGGCCGGGTTTTATTATATTTTATAAAAAATAATCTAAGCTTTTGCACGTTGCAGCCGTAAAGTTACATAAAGAAAATAAAAATAAATAAAAGCACACTCTGAGCTAGCTTAGCTGTCCTTCTTCTATACCTGGAGGGTATAAATTCTGTAATAAGGCGACTACCTACGTGTTGTCGGTACCAGCATTTTGATAAAGCTACTTCATGGCAGCAACTTTTTAAGACAATTCCAAAATAATTATTTTTTATGTGTTTTATTAACTTTCTAAGCTACATTACACCCTTATTAACTAGACTTTCAAACTACCTGCAATGCATTTTTAAAATAAGTTGTCGTTTTCAAACAATTTATTAGTAGAGTAGTATTGTTTAAAAAAGATAGTAACGCGTCATTTTTGCGCACAAACGATTTTTGAGTCGGACGGGTCTAAAAAGGGAGGGTTCTGTGAGTATGATCATCCAGTTGTTCTTCGTTTGTCAAGCTCTGAAATTACAAATCACACTCATTATAATATTTTACGTAAAGAAATTTGGAAAATATAATAGTATAAGATATACTTTTATTATAGAAAAACAATTCCAAAATTTTTTAATATAATTTGTTTATTTATGAGCTACTGATCGACATTCCCACTATTCTTACTAAGCAGATGCCCAGTATGTAACCTTAATATAACGAACCTCAATATAACGATTTCCTTGATTTAACAATTTTTTCGAAATCCTCTAGAACAGCCCGTAAGAGTTAATGCAAAATATACCTTTACATTACGAATACTTTCTGTCAAAAACCTCTTTATAACAAACTTCAAATCTTTGTAGAATATAAATAGAAAGTATAAGTTGCCTCTATTTAACTATTTTTGTCAACTTATAACCTTTATGCCGGCTGTACACACTCGGCGAGAGCCTCTCGCCAAGAGTCTCGGGCGAGAAACGCTCGGCGAGAGCGCACCATGTACACACTCGATTTATCAGCTGAATTGCGGACACCCAACGTGATGAACCTCGAAACCCTTTGACTCGGGCACGAAAAACCGACTCACGACCGAGAGGTGGCGAGGCGAGAGAAGAGACCGCGAGACAAGGCGAGAGCACCATGTACACACTCGCTCTCGGCCTGCCTCGGGATGTCTCGCCGAGTGTGTACAGCCGGCATTACATAACGTATCCTATCAATCAATCACACACAGTTCCACAATAACAATAACAATTCATGTTTCGACAGATTCAGACACGTTAAATTTATCGTAAGACAATCATTCTTGTTTGATCTGTAAAGTAATGTAAACACTGCTGTTGGTCACTGTTATTAAATTTAAAGTGCAGTGGCTGAGAAATGAAAAAGGTATTCCTTAGCCGTCGCAGACAAACGAAAAATCAAGTATGTAGACGAGAATTAAAGTTTAAAGATAAGTTTAGGGAAAAAAATGTGTTTATCTACTTTATTAAAACGAATATTAGACCAACCTAACCTCTTTATAACAAATTTCATTATAACGAATTATTTGGTATAACTAATATTTTCTAATTCCCTTCAGGTTTGTAAAATCGTGGTTGTACTGTATCTCCTCTAAACGAAACTACTCTACCAGGTTACGATGGCGGGTTTTATATTGTAAATTAGCTGTAATAACAAATAGTAGGTGCTGCTTCACCGCATTGACATTCTGATTCGGTCACAGTTCGTTTGGTATTAAACTGCTGTTTCTGGATTTTTTCGATTTTCTTAGACAAATGATCAGTAGAGTTTTTAAATATTTGTTTCTATATGAAACAAATAAAATATTTAAACCGTTTTAGAAAAAAATCGCAATTGATAATCTTTGTTTTTTAGTGATTTAAAAATATGGATATCTTTAACACTTTTACCTCATTTTAATATCCTATCATACTAATAGAGTTTCCAAGAAACAAGTTGTTATTATTCTCCAAACGAAAAATATTCACATTTACAGATTATGGCTATGTTTAATGCTTAAAAAATTAAATTAAAAATTTAAAAAACCCCTGACACAAAAAAACCTGTAAAAAGTTAAAAAAATAAAATTTCCAGGCCTGGTCCTATTTTGTGATTCAAACGTCGTCGCGTCAGGGGACATAGATAGAGTACTAACATTAAAGCTTCTTTTTATTTGTATTGTTTTACCGAGCTGGGTAGAGTAGTGGTACAGCACTAGACTCGCATTCGGGAGGTCCGGGTTCGATTCCCGGCAGGGGCAGATGTGGCTGGGACTTTTTCCTACTGCCTCTCGCCGAGAAACGGTAATTCCTGTACCGGCCATCTTGATTGAGGTTTTCCATGGTTTCTCTCAATTAATTCCAGATAAATATCGAGATGGTTCCTTATTTGAGGCCATGGCCGATGATTACCTATCAAACTCCTAGTTCAAAAAAATTGCCTACCTTATCCTAATTTCCTATAATTCCTTCATTCGCCCATTGCTATTATATAAGTTGAAGTTTTAGAAATGTAGAAAATAACGGGAAGTGGTAAAATGGAAAATAGTAATGGTGCGAATGGCGTCTGTTATGACATAAAGTCGAGAAACGGACGTTAAACGCATTATTATTATTATTATTATTATTATTTGTATTCTTTTATTTTATTTATTTGGTGGGCCCCCGGCGCGACGACGTTTGAATCACAAAATAGGACCAGGCCCAGAAATTTTATTTTTAACTTTTTAAGCTTAGTTACAAACAAAATACCCGTTATGCGTCTAAGATCCCTACCGCAGCTAAGAAAAGAGCTGATGACCTTGAAACGGCTGAACCGATTTTGATAAAATATATCTAAGAACCACCGCTAGAAAACTTGCTTTCATATAAAAAAGTCGCATCCAAATCGGTTCACTCGTTTAAGAGCTACGGTGCCACAGACAGACACACAGATCCACACACACACACATAGCGGTCAAACTTATAACACCCCTGTTTTACATCGGGGGTTAATAAAATTAGCTAACATCAACGTGCACGGTAGACAGTACAAACGCGTCTGACACTTTTATTTCAATATTGGCATGTTTCATATTTTGTCATTAATATAAAAGTCATGCGTTGTTTTCCTATAATATCAGAATTATAAAAAAAAAAAAAAATATACATACATATTATGAATAAGACTAAAATATGTGTAATATCGAAATAACTGTCACATTTTAAGCTTACATGGTTATTTCATTGCTATCAGAACGTAACCATCGTCTTTAAAAGTTTTGGCACTTCACTGACAGGTAAAGGGCTATGCCAGGAGTAATCTAGGCTACATTTATCCCAAAAGTAGGTACGTAGGGATACTTTTGTGAAATTGAGAAATTAATCAAGTTATCGGTTTTTCATAATATATCTCATAAACTATGAGATACGTAAAAAAGTTTCAGACAAAATTTATCGAACTTGCAACTCTACACAGAAAAGATTCCTACGTCTTATCGCCTATCTCTCATAGTTTCGTTGAAAAATTGGTTTGTAACATTTCTTTACTTTTAACTCCATTTTTTAACAAAACTGTAAGAATAAAGTAATAGAACCTTTTTGGTATAAAATGAAAAAATCGTCAATTTTTCTTTGAAAAGCTATACAAGATTGTTTCATCTCAATCGCGTGCGATCGCGTGGGTAGCGGTCAGTATAAAATAAATTCTAAAATAAAGTATTAGTACAAAAAATGCAGCTGCATCGTTTCCCAATCATAAGGGAAATTGAGTATTAGGCGCTGAAAGCTAAGGCTTTTCCAGTCAACATGTTGCATTTAAAAAAAATACATTTTTTTCCGCAAAGTTACATGAGTTTAAAAATTGTTGATTTTTGTCTTCGTGATCCTTTTGAGAAAAAAAAAAGTATAAGGCATATTTTTATCATTTTGTCAGGGAGAAATTCGTGATTTTGTGTACGAACAAAACAAACCTAGGTTCTAAACCAGTGGTTCCCAACCAGAGATCCGTGAGAGTCTCGGAAGTGGTCCACGGGAGGGCCCGGCAGCACATAAAAACTCGCCATTAAGGCTGTCGGAATGCTTTGAATTTTGTTTGTGCTGAAACCCAGCGGTAACGGGCGAGGTAGGCAAAAGACATATTGTGGGTGTGACCTTCTTTAGCTCTGTCTCGCTCAAATCATCCGCACGTTTCAATTTTTGGCTGGTGCCAACTATGAGGGTAAAAAATTTGTTTGCAAGGGTGCCGCTATCAATTGATTACTCTAATTTTTGGAAATATTTTGAAGATTTAAAAAACTTTTCCGAAAAAGGAAGCGTCACTTTAGGTTTGCGATGGAACAGTTTTGTGAAATACCTAAGTACGAATAAGGTCGTAGTATAACATTGAAAACGTGTGTTTTTTTAGCACAATTAATGCCAATTTTTTTCTAGTAAATCGTACATAAATTACAAAAGTAGTCCGTTAAAGACCTAGGTTTGTCCTTTATTTTCCTTGTAGAGAAAGAATTTTTGCAAAATGTTGACGAATAAGTCTACAATCAGTTGACAGCTGAAGCTCTATTTTTGGCTTAAATTCAGAGCGTTCCGACAGCCTTAAACGGAAATTTTAAAGGCGATATGCATTGAGCGAGATGAGGTGAATATGTCCGTGCTTATGAGTTATGGCTATTATAATAAATGTGTTTTAAAAAAACTGTTTTACTTAAACACGTTTGAATTTGGTTACAACTAATAGGGGAGTATGACATGGGTGGTCCGTACTGATTCGATTTCAGGATGAGTGGTCCGCAGATTTCTACGGGTTGGGAACCACTGTTCTAAACGGACAAAGCGAGAAAACTCATGCGTATACACTCACATTTTTACGTGACATTTGTGGAATATACTGTCAAACGTATTTTTTAAGCCAAATGTGTTGTGAAAGCTTTCAGATAAAGACAATCACAGACAAGGAAACTGGCGAAAAAGACGGTATTTACTGAATTCACTATAATTTTTTTTCTACGATAATGTTTTGAACTTTTATAATATTTCACCGTGCAGTTGAACATTGAATCAAGACGTACACATTTGTATACGAGCACATCAAAGAGTGCTTTGACTGTCCATGCATGATGTAATAATCAGCAATTGGTATAGTCACAGAGCCGACCGTTGAATTTATCATTTAAGGGAGACAAATAGAGAGCCACAATTATTATTAGTGTATTTGCCATATGGCAACATACACTATTGACATCGGTCGGATGGCGGGACCTAGGGTTCAGACAAAAATTTCTCGACGTTTCGTAACCTCCTAAACACTTTGGCACCATTTTTAAAAATGTTTATATATATATATATATGTGTGCGGGCAATAACTTTCCAAAGAGTTAATTGATTTTAACGAAATTTGGCCCACATGTTGAAATCCATCACCGCAAGAAGCCTATTTAAAATGGGCGTAATTGGACCATTAGTTTTTGGGGGTTGAAAAATGTTTATGGGCCCAAAAATACCGAAAAAATTCTCAGAATCGTTTCAAAATTGACATTTGACCCTTTAGTAGTAATTAAAAAGTGTCCCTGAAAATCGGCCTGACAGGACCGGATTTACAAATTTTGTGAAAACACTAGTTTGCAAATAGTGAATTATTTACTGAAAGGTGTATATACTTGGGTATAAAGGTGCAATTGATAATATTATTTCAATTAAGAAAAAAAATGGTATTTTAAGGGGTGTATTAAGGAGTCAATTTTTTTATTTTGCCCAAAAACCAACTTAAGTTCGCATAATAAAGCCACACTGCCTGTATTAGCGAATACACTATATTGTCGGCAGGGTTTTGGCACTGCGACCCGGGTTTTTATTTTTAAACTAGCGGAAATTGAAGAATTAGGGATTCCAAATGATTAAAGCAGGATGAACTTTGGTACCACATGTTAATATGAAAAATTCTTGTGTCAACCGACAGTTTCAGAAAATTTTATTTCTATAGTAAATAACATAAGAAAACAGTAAAAAAAAATTAGAGCTGCCAAGGATTGCGACATATTAACACTGGCACCACTTGACAATAGAAAGTTATCGTTGAAAAGACAATTTGAAGGCATTTTTAATTTTCTAATTTGTGCCCCAAAATTGGAATTCGTTTATTTACACTATACATCCGTAATTGGGTCATTTAATTCTATATATATGTACCAAATTCCACCTTTTTTCGTCCAGTAAATTCGGAGAAAATAAGCTGTGGCAGTTGGACAGACAGACATGAGCGTCATTCTATAAGGTTTTCACTAGATGTACGGAACCCTAAAAAGTATTAAGGTAGTTGTCGATCGGTATTATAAACTAGTTCTGAAGGTGTATTTAGAACTAAATTCCCCTTTAAGGTAGTTGTCGTGGTTAAGGCACACCGTCAGAAAATTCTTAATTTCTGTATATTTATTAAGGACATGATAATACAATTACCCTGAAAATTTGAAGTTGATCGACGTATATAATCCTAGATAAATTCAATGAAAAATTGGATAATTAACATTGATTGTATACGATCTCTGCAGTTCTGAACCAGTTTCTTATTTATAAAAAAAGAACTAACTGTCAGAAACTTTCTGAAAACTGACAGTCTTTCAATGTATTTGCTATGAGTTTTAAAAAAATAAGAAAAAAATTTTGACCGTCTAATTATTTATAAATAACGGTTTAAAGTTCAACAATTTATAGAAAAGTATACATGCATATGAATACTGTATGGGTTACGTTTCCACGGGTACAGTCTTGCGTACAAATTATGGATCACTTAGCTACAAGCTAGTATATTTTTGTGGCGCGTATAATCTATATCTTTTTGACAATATTGTACCACGACAACTACCTTAAAACGTATTAAAATGCATATTAAAGTTAATTTTATAAGATTTAGATGCCATAATAATATAAGGAAATACTAAAAAACTAAAAAAATTAGTTGGGAATAATAGCTTAAGTCTGCTATAATTGTTAAGAAACATTCATTGTTGTAGCACTATATTAGAAAAAAAATTTTCTAATATAGTGCTACAACAATGAATGTTTCTTAACAATTATAGCAGACTTAAGCTATTATTCCCAATTAATTCAGCAGGTACGTAGCTATAAGCGTATGAAAAATATCTACTAATAAAAAAATTAGGGCTGACAAGCAAATACACTATATTGTCGGCAGGGTTTTGGCACTGCGACCCGGGTTTTTTAAATTATCATTTGGCGTTTGTATCCGCATTTGTGGCATTTCAATAAATCCTATTCTATTCTATTACAACGCAAGGGCAGAAAGTTGCACTGCGCGACATGATGCCCTCGGCTGCGCCTCGGACATCGGGTGTCGCGCAGTGCAGGAATTTCAACTTTCTGCTCGTGCGGTGCATACTATTTTTCTTTATACCCGGTCGAAAGTACGTCCTCTCACCATTTCCACGTATCAGTGTGCACGAGAAAACTGTTTCGGCCCGGTGTTAGAGATGGCGTGCGAGTAATTCCAGCAGTGCATAAATGTTAGACTTGCTGCTTTAAAATGGAAGCCGAAAGTTCGTACTTTCGACCGGGTATAAAGAAAAGAAATTTTAGCTGTTAAATAACACAGATATGAACGTGGAAACATAGAAAACTTTTCCATAACCACAATAAATGCTTAATTGAATTTTAAAAAGATCAAGCTTAAAGGCGCCTAAAAGAAAATGTATATATGGATTATAAAATTTAAACAATAGACGGTAGACACTATATGAAGAGCATTCGTGCAACAATTTGAAATTATCGAATAATACAGAAGGAAGAATATACAACAAGTTTGTTTATGTTTTTGCTAAATATGAAAGTTGTAGAAGAGAAAATAAACATTAGAACAATCTGTGAACAAGTTTTGTTCGTTGTTGAATTGTTTTCCTAATGAGCAAAAACAGAACAAAGAGAATTCAACATTCCTGATGTGCCTTCACATACAATCTGCGTGCTTGCGTTATTATATTAATACCTTATGCACGGTACATATTATAGAGTGTGATCCACGGACCACGACCACGATGTAATATAATGAAAATAATGAAGTTGTTAATTTACCATATAGCAATTATTGCATAATAATTTTGCTTTGGACAAAACACGTTTAATATAAATATTAAGGCTGTCGGAACGTTCTGAATTTCGTTTGTGCTGAGACCCAGCGGTAAGGGGCGAGGTAAGCAAAAGACATATTGTGGGTGTGGCCTTCTTTAGCTCTGTCTCGCTCAAATCATCCGCACGTTTTAATTTTTGGCTGGTGCCAACTACGATGATAAAAGATGCAATTGCAAGGGTGCCGCTGTCAATTGATTACTCTAATTTTTGGAAATATTTTGAAGATTTAAAAAACTTTTCCGTAAAAGGAAGAGTCACTTTAGGTTTGTGATGGAACAGTTTTGTGAAATAAGTACGAATACGGTCATAGTGTGACATTGAAAACGTGTGTTTTTTTAGCACAATTAATGCCAACTTTTTTCTAGTAAATCGTACATAAATTGCAAAAGTAGTCCATTAGAGACCTAGATTTGTCCTTTATCTTCCTTATAGAGAAAGAATTTTTGCAGAATGTTGACGAATAAGTCTACAATCAGTTGACAGCCGAAGCTCTATTTTTGGCTTAAATTCAAAGCGTTCCGACAGCCTTAAGACCTCGATGAAAAAACCAAGTTGGTTAAAAAAAGTTGGACATTTATGAGACATTGTTAACAGTAAAAACTAGTGTCGCAATGCAAAAATCCCGACGACAACATAATGTATTTGCTAATACAGGCAGTGTGACTTTATTATGTGAATTTATGTAAATTTAATAAAAAATTTAATCCTTTACTACACCTCTTAAATTAATATTTATTTCTTAATTTCAATATTTCGTCTCTATTTTATTAATTAATTATCTGCACAAAATTATACTCCGTCTTTAGCAAGTATAATTCTGTATGAGCAAGCATTTTAATAAAATTTATAATTTCGGCCTTTGAAATGTATACTAAATTGTTAACTTTCAATTTTGAATCAATTCCGAGAATTTTTTCGGTGTATTTGAACCTCAAAATAATTTTCAACCCTTACATATAACCCCTTAAAAAGGTCCGATAATTAAATAGGTTTTGGGCGGCGATGGATTCCAACATGTTGACCAAATGTCATGCGATATAGTATTATTACCAAATTAACGAATGATTGTGCTCTCGTTTTCGATTGTGAGAAAGTCGCTTGGATGCAGTGCTTCATCACAGAGGCAGATAAAAAGCGTAAGTAATCATATTCAATACTGTGGATTGCAGTGAATATGCCAGCCGGTAGAAATTTGAGAGAGACACATACATGTCATGTTTCAAAGAGCAAAGAAATAGCGTATTATAATAATTTATTACTGGAGATTGCAGTGGTTCACTGTAAACAAATTGACTTAAAATGTGAACAAAACTCAGAAATTGGAATTATTTGTGGAAAACAACAACGTTGATGGTATAAATTTACTTGGCATCTTAATAGACTCCACCTTATCGTGGAAAAAGCAAGTAAACAATTTAGTATACACTTTACATAAAACTTTGTATCTACAAAAAAATCTTAAAGATAAGGTAAGCCAATCAGTCTTAAAAATTGCTTATTTTTCCTTATTCAACTCTAAGATGACATATGGACTCGAATTATGAGCGAATTCTTATGCAACTCATGATGTTTTTTTAACTCAAAAAAATGTCATAAGATTACTTTCAAATACTACAAACCTCTTTACAAACGGCTTATGATCCTTACATTCTATGATATTTTTTTTTCTTTTTATTAATTACTTTTTTTTATTTTTTCCCCTCTTTTATTTATTTTTTTTCTTAAGGCTGTCGGAACGCTCTGAATTTCGTTTGTGCTGAGACCCAGCGGTAAGGGGCAAGGTAGGCAAAAGACATATTGTGGGTGTGGCCTTCTTTAGCTCTGTCTCGCACAAATCATCCGCACGTTTCAATTTTTGGCTGGTGCCAACTACGAGGATAAAAGATGCAATTGCAAGGGTGCCGCTGTCAATTGATTACTCTAATTTTTGGAAATATTTTGAAGATTTAAAAAACTTTTCCGAAAAAGGAAGAGTCACTTCAGGTTTGTGATGGAACAGTTTTGTGAAATAACTACGAATAAGGTCGTAGTGTGAGATTGAAAATGTGCGTTTTTTTGGCACAATTGATGCCAACTTTTTTCTAGTAAATCGTACATAAATTACAAAAGTAGTCCATTAGAGACTTAGATTTGTCCTTTATCTTCCTTACAGAGAAAGAATTTTTGCAAAATGTCGACGAATAAGTCTACAATCAGTTGACAGCCGAAGCTCTATTTTTGGCTTAAATTCAGAGCGTTCCGACAGCCTTAAGTAACTCATTCTCGCGCAAGTTATATTCTTGCTTCAGAATATTTTGTTTTTAAAAAATCATTTATTTTAATTATGTTTATTTATAAGTTTATTATTATAATGGTATTACAATCTTTTGTATTTTCTTATAACTACTTGAGATCCGAATAGGCAACCATATCCGTTGGCTGTTCTACACGAAGTCTGCAGAATAATATTCTTTATGATTAGTCAAGGTGCTAGTTTCTAATCTGCACCGGAAAGTGTAGGTTTATCTAAAAAGATAAACCCTTATATTTCTCATATAACAGCTCCATCGTTATGAAGAAGCTGTCTCAGCTTCTTGAGATGAAATGAGATCGTTAAGTCTCAATTTCAGTGATTCGATAGAGATTGTTTTCCTTGTTTTAACTTTGTAGTAATATAAGCTAATTGCGATAATAGAAAGAATTATGAAAAAATAAACTGGAATATATGAATATTTGTTAACTGTTTCAATAATTGGAACGTTGTGAATTTCTTCCAACTGTTGCAAATTTTTGTAAACATCTACTAGATTGATTTTATTTAAATTAACTTGATTCGTTATTGTTGAGTTTGGAAATATTAAATTTGGCAGTATTATTTCGTTTTTGATTTTATTCGTATTAGAGTTAATAAATGTTAAACCTTTTATTGTAAGGAAACAATTCTTTGGTAGTTCCAATAAAGATGGATACTTTATAAAATTATTATTTTTGCAATTGCTATCGATTGGCAATGTTTCTGAAGGTATAATTAAGTAATGCATTTGATCTATTTGTTCAATTTTACTTATATCTAAGTTATTATTATTCTTAACTAAATGACAAGTGATCTTCTGTTTGTTGATCAGCTGGTTGATACAATCGTCCTTAAGGGCTTCTTGGAGTTTTCGACTGCATATATAGGTTGGTCCAAAACGCTGGCATGCGTCATCGCTGTACCACGTGTCTTTTCCATGTATAAGTACATAAGGTTTTGGATAGTGGATCATGGTATTGTTTCTATTAGGAATAGGGACCAGGTAATAATATTTATACGTATTTGTTTTTACAATTGGTATATCCAAAATAAAATTGATTGTAGTATCCTGGATATATACATTTACTTTGATTATTTCATAATATCGTAATAAATCGTCATTCAAAAATGGTAATTGATCTGGGCCATATACTTTTATAACATTTACCAAGAGATCATATAATTGTTGTGGTTGAACGACAGAGGTATGTAGTGTACCTTGTCTTGAAAAACTTAGTGCTGTTTCTACGTCTGTTAATAGATTGTGGATGTACATCAACTGATTATTTATAAATTCTAATAACAGTTGTTTCTTATGGGCGTCAGCTCTTTGAATTAAAAGATTTATTTGAGTTTCTAGCAGAATTTGGTTATTTGTTATGTTTTCTAGAACATTTTTAAAGTTATTCATTAGTTTCGTGTTAAGCGAAGTTGCTGTGAGTGTTTGTAATTTTAAATCGTTATGATTTTGTTCTAACATAGTTATTAGTTTGTCATAGTGTTCAGCATCTGTATGATCTAAGTTTCCTGATATGAATTTTATTGCACTGCCTAACATGTTAACTAAGCCTCTTTTTGTTCTATTTTTCTTATCATGAATTAATAAAACATTGTTATATTTTTGGTAGTTTTTTGACAATAATAGGTAACAATAATCTAAGTCATGAGTGAGATCATGTTGGTATGATTCGTGAATTTGTGGGTTGTTTTGTAGAAATGTTTTGATGTCAGGTTGTATAGTATTGTTTAATAGGATTTCGACTGTTAAAAGTATATCATTTATAGGTTTTATATCTAGGTAATGGATTGTGTGGTGATTGGAATATTGAATTTTCGCATTGCCTAATAGGAAAGGTAACAGTCCTGGATTTTCTCGTAAGTCAGTTATTTTGATTTCGTTCAATTGTGTCGTCGTCAGGTGTGTCACGACTAGTAGAATTCTGAAACCGAAGTGGTCTCTTAACTTGTTGTTTGTGGTAACGTCCAGTTTCAGTCTGAATTTTATTAACTTCATCACTAGTTATTATTTTGGGAGTTGTTGTTTTAGGATCGTGTTTTGATCTTGTTTGCAACTTTATATATGCATTAGTGTCTTGATTAAATACTGGTGGAATTGTTCTACTGGTGTTAAGTTTATTTACTGTGTTTTCTTTTTGTTGTGTTACTTTTTCATGCACATGTTTATACAAGTCTTTTAACGTTTGTCTGTGATTTTCGGTGTAGTTGTTATAGTATCTACGCGAAAAATCAATTTCTAGTGAGTCTTTTCGATCAATGTGTCCAAAAACTAATTCTTTGGGTGTAAATTTAGTTGTTGAATGTATTGAATTATTATAAGCAAGGATAGCATAAGCCATTTGATTTTCTGTAATAAGAATTTTCTTTTCCAAGTTAATTATTCTCAGATGTTCGACAAGTGTCGAGTGTAGGCGTTCTATTAAACCATTGCTTTGTGGGTGTAGAGCTGTCGTATAATGTATGTTAATGTTGTGTGTTCTACAATATTCTTTAAATAATGAATTTGTAAACGTGGATTCATTATCAGAAATGATCGTAGTTGGTATTGGAAATAAAGCAAAATGTTGCATTAATTTGTCTATTATTGAGACTGTAGTATTGCTAGGTACAAAATAGGCTGAGGCGAATTTTGAGAAAGCGTCTACGATGGTTAAGAATTTATCTTTGCGATATGAAAATAAATCTATATGTATAATTTCAAATGGTCTCTTTGTGGTGGGCGTTATTTCTAAAGGTGGATTCAAAGGTTTTCTGTCGTATTTACATCTTTGGCATATCACACAATTATTAATAAATCTAGTGATATGATCGAACATTTTTGTCCAATAGTAAATTTTACAAAGTCGCGAATGCGTTTCGCTTATTCCACGGTGATTCGTTTTAGATATATGATATGTTGATATTAAATCTTCTTGTTCATTGGCATCATAAACATCTTGTACAAAGGTGTTAGTTTGTTTTAAACGATAAGAAGTATTTTTAAAAGTGTTCTGTATCAATGTAATGAAACGTGCGTATTGCGCTTGCGATGCAGAATTATTGAAATAGATTCCATACGTACTGTTTGGATCGATGTATTCTTTGAAAAGCGTTATCACATCGTTTTCAAAATTTTCATCTGATATGTCAGCTGTGATTCTAATCTTTTTATTATTAAATAAATGTTCTACTTTAGGTTTATTACATTTGGGATTTACAAAATTTATGACAATTTGTTTAGCAAAGTAGTTTAGTGCTCTATCGCCTATAGGTATTTGTAATATTAAATTTTCATCAGCATTTGAATGAACTGTTTCGTTGGGATCAGGATTATTATTTTCGGAATCTGGATTGGGAACAATTTCTGTCTGCTTTGCAATTATATCATCTAAATCATTTAGAATTTCGTTAAGTTCTTCTTGAGACAGATCCGTATCTCCAGGGTTTGGTATTAGAGAAAACGTATCGATAGTAATGTCGTCTGTTTCTTTAGTATGTAATTCGATTCGTGAAAGTGCATCTGCATTGCAGTTAATTTTGCCTTTTTTATAAACAATTTCATAATCGTACTCTAACAATTTAAGTCTCCAACGTACTAATTTAGAATTTGGATCTTTTAAATTGAATAGGTATTGTAAAGGTTTGTGATCTGTTACTAGTTTAAACTTTCGTCCAAAGACGTAAGGTCTAAATTTATTGACTGACCACACAATTGCAAGTAATTCTTTTTCAATAGTGGAGTAATTTTGTTCGTGTGAATTTAGAGTGCGGGAAATGTATGAAATCGGTTTGTCGGTTCCTATGTTTCCTTGTGATAAAACTGCGCCTATCGCAAAGTTGGATGCGTCTGTTGTAATGAGGAAAGGTCTTGAGAAGTCTGGGTATTGTAGAAGTGGTTCATTCGTTAATAATTTTTTACAATTTTCGAAACAATTTATAAATTCAGATGTGTGTGTAATTTTTGAATCTTTTCTTAGACATGAAGTTAAAGGTTTTGTAATTTTGGCAAAATCTTTGATGAATTTTCGGTAATAACCGATCAATCCTAGGAAAGATTTAATTTCCTTTTGGCATTTGGGGATAGGAAATTTCAAAATTGCATCGATTTTGTCTGGGTTAGGTTTTATTCCAGAAGGTGTTATAATGTGTCCTAAAAATGCGACTTCTTTTGTAAGAAATTCTGATTTATCTAGTTGTATTTTTAAATTTGCTTCGTTTAAGCGATGAAATACTTTTTGTAGGTCTGACAAATGTTCGTCTAGCGAAGCAGAAAAAACAATAATGTCATCCATGTAAACTAGGCAACAAGAATTTTGGAGTCCACGGAGCACATTGTCCATAGCGCGCTGAAATGTCGCGGGTCCATTTTTGAGTCCGAAGGGCATTCTAGTGTATTCGTAATGACCTTGTTCTGTCGAAAAAGCTGTTTTTGGAATATCAGGTTCTGACACTTCAATTTGGTGGAAACCTTGAGTTAAGTCTAAAGTCGTAAAGTACGTGCATCGTCCTAATCGATCTAATATATCGTCTATGTTTGGAAGTGGGTATTTATCATCAATGGTTTTATCATTTAATTTTCGAAAATCGACTACCATTCGCCATTTTGAACGACCTGAAGCGTCTAGCTTCTTTGGAACAATCCAAATTGGTGATGACCATGGAGAATAAGATGGTCGTATAATACCTTGGTCGAGTAAATTTTCAATTTGTTTTTGTACTTCAGCTTTGTGTACATAGGGGTAACGATAAGATTTTGTAAAGATGGGAATTTCGTCTTTTGTTTTTATTTCGTGTTTTATTTGATTTGTAAATGTAAGGTCTTGACCTTCTTTATGAAATACATTTAAATATTTTGTACAAAGATCTATAAGTTTTTCTTTTTCTTCGGGATTCAAATGATTTGTTCTGAGTAAATTTTGAGTTTCTGATCTTTTATTTTTATAAGACATGTGGTCTATATGATAAATTTCAAAAAGTTCATTCGAAAATGGATGAGCTGAAACGGGTTTTAATAATTTTAAAATTCTAGGTTGGTCTGTGTTATTTGTAAGTTCTACTGTAGCGAATCCGTTTTCTGATTTAGTTATCGAGTTAGGTAGATTAATAACGGGGTATTTCTGTTCGTCTATCAATATATCGCCATTTTGTATGTTAACGGGTATTTTAACTTTTTTACTTGTAAAAGCAGGAATCGTAGTTTGAAAATTTATATCATGACCTGTTTTTAAATAACAAAGTGGAATTTTGTTAGTGCCGTTTATTAATAGGTTATTTTTCGGGTCAATTATTAAATTTAAAAGTCTGATGTTATCTAGACCAAGTAAGGCGTCATATACAGGGTGGAAATCTAATATATGAAAGTCTAGCTTTAAATCTGATTTAAATTCTGGAAATGAAGGTATTGTTATTTTACCTTGTGTAGAAGTAGTTCCATTAATACCGGTTACGAGTGTCGTATGTGGTATGATAAGATTTTTAAAATAATTTTGTGTTACGTTATTTTTTATAAATGAACGAGTCGATCCTGTGTCTATAAGAATTTTCATTTTTGGTTTAGCAATTTGTATGTATCCTAGTTCGTTATCGTATGTTGCGAATGTATTTATTGGTGTATTTATGTGTTGTTGTTTGGGTTCAGGATATCGTCTAAAAAATCACTATCATTTGGTTCGTTAGAATCTGGGTTAGTATCGTCATAATACGAGTTTTCATTATAGGTTTCGTTATAATGTGTAGGTGTATCATCGATATGTGAGATGGGATATGTTTCATCGTTTATAGGTGTTAAGTCACATGTTTCTGCATTAAACAATTCTTGTGATACAAATTTTTGTGGTTCATTTGATCTGGTTTGATAAGGTTGATTATAACGAAAATTTGAATTTGGAATGAAATTCCTTCTCTGAGGGATTGTTGTTGTTGTACTCATAGGTGTTGGTTTATCTAGTACTCTGTTTTGTTGAGGTTTAAAGACATTCTGATTTGAGTTACCAAATACTTGTCTGTTAGTTGGATATTTCTGATTATTTGGTCTCGGGTTGATGTTTGTTATTGGTTGGGATGGAAATGTTTGTCTTTGTGTTGGATTATTATACGTGGGATGTGTTGATGTGCTCACATTGTTATGATTTGTTCTAGGTGAAAACGTATTTTGTTGTCTACGTTGTTGAGCATTGACATTTTGTGTTGGATAATGTCCAATGTTCTGGCTCTGTGTGAATATGATATTTTTTGCTTCTGTAAGTGTGCTTGGTTTTTGGTTACGGAGATAATTTGCCATGGGTTCCTGAATATATTTCAACAATGTAGCGAGGGCTAAGTTTGTGTATTCATTAATCAAGAGAACTTTTTCATTTTCGTTTTGGTGTAGTGTAATGTACTGTGTTAGAACTTCTAAATGTGACTCTATCTGTTCTAGGTATTGTAAGTATGTTTGTCCTTGTTTGTGTCTTATATTGAGCAGTTGGAATACCAAATCTGTTTTATCTCTTTTATCTCCAAAATTTAAAAGTAGCGTTTCTTTAAGGTTTATCCAAGTAGATACTGGGTTGATATTTAAACATCTAGCTGCTTTACCAGTTACACGTGAAATTATTCCATGAAATATAATTTCATTTTGAAAGTTTAAGGGGTTAGCGGTGTCGCCATAAGTTGTTAATAATTTTTCTGATAAAACTAGAAATCTGTGTAATTGAATTACGTTATCGCCATTGAATTCTGGGATAATTTTTAATAAATTTAAATCGAAATTTGGGGGTGCCATTGTATTTTGATTTTTATTTGGTTTTTCTAAATTATCTAAACTTTCTAATACTTCAAGGAGGTTACTTAAATTTATAGCGTTGTTATTCGACATTCACTAGTACCTACAATCAATTTGATTTTTTACAAACTTTGGTACAAAAATAGTTTAGGATTCAAATATTTTACAATATTGTTAGTTAGGATAAAATATTAGTATAAGACGGAGTAAACGACTTACATTATTCGTAGTAGCATTGTTGTTGATGTTGATTGTTGTTGTACGGGATTCTTCGTTACTTGCGTACGTTGTGAAGGTCTTACCGGCCTTCTGAGCAAAGGGCTCAAAATATATAGTTGGTTTCACTTAATGTTAATTATTTTTATTATTTGTTGAATTGTAAATTCATTCGTATTAATTATTAGAGTTTAGTGATTTTCGCTCACTGTCACTTAATATTTATTTACTATACTGTTATTTATTTTATTGGTTGTTTTATTTATTTATTATTTCGTAGAATAGTATTCACTTTACTTTTAGTTTTATTTGTTTTGAACGTTAGTTCGTATTTTTCTTTTTCTAGAGTTAAGTGATTTCCGCTCACTCTCCCCTTTTTGAAAAAATTACCGACTGCGCCAGTTATATTCTTGCTTCAGAATATTTTGTTTTTAAAAAATCATTTATTTTAATTATGTTTATTTATAAGTTTATTATTATAATGGTATTACAATCTTTTGTATTTTCTTATAACTACTTGAGATCCGAATAGGCAACCATATCCGTTGGCTGTTCTACACGAAGTCTGCAGAATAATATTCTTTATGATTAGTCAAGGTGCTAGTTTCTAATCTGCACCGGAAAGTGTAGGTTTATCTAAAAAGATAAACCCTTATATTTCTCATATAACACGCACGTCCAGCTTACATAAGTCTATTCCAGCCTTGGAACTGGCAGTAGCCAAGTTGGGTTGGAAAATTCCATTTATTTTTTAATGTAAGTTATTTTTTATTTTCTAATTTTGTAATTCTGTTTTCTTTTTTTTCGGGGAACAAATTTATTTGTTATTTATTATAATATATTTACAACTGCTTAGTATACTTACATTAAAAAAAACATTAATAATTTTCGACAACAATTTGCAGATCATTCTCATGATACTCGAAAAAAATTCAGCCTATGTTTGCCCCTGAATAAATTTACACATACGAGATACGACTCCAATTATCCGGGTTTATAATTCTATAATAAATCGCCGCCGGAGACAAATGCGTCACCCATTCAGAAATTTAAAAGACACATTAAAGCGTATCTTGCTACAGATTGCTTTTATGACTACCAACATTTTTGTAAATATTGGTGACTAGCGGCCGGGTCCGGCTTCGTTCGGGTAGCACTAATTATCTAATTATCTGTAGCTATAAAAGATGAGCATCATTATCATGAAATTCTCAACGTGTATTGAATTTGCGCGAATTCAATCGCTTTTATTTGTGAATGTTCAAAAATAGAAGAAAAACCTTATTACCCAAAAAGAAATTAAAAAAAACTTGGAACGTGTCACGGGACACGCGTTTGGAACGAAGTCCCTTTCGTATAAGACGTTTTTCGTAACGCGTTTTATATAATCTAAAAACACCCGGTATAATCTAAAAAATACCCGGTATAATATAAAAACATCCGGTATAATCTAAAAACACCCGGTATAATCTAAAAACACCCGGTATAATCTAAAAACACCCGGTATAATCTAAAAACACTCGGTATAATCTAAAAACACCCGGTATAATCTAAAAACACCCGATATAATCTAAAAACACCCGGTTAATCTATAAACACTCGGTATAATCTAAAAACACTCAATATTTTCTAGCAATAAATATAACCTATGTTACTCAGGGTGAATGTAGCTTTCTAATGGTGAAAGAATTTTTTAGATCGGCACAGTAGTTTTTGAGTTTATTCATTACATACATACAAATGTTTTTCTTAATTACTGACTTGTATTTGACCAGTATACGGTGTAGCCAATACATAGTATATTACACCGTAAGGGCAGAAAGTTGAAATTCCTGCACTGCGTATAACAAGATGTCCGAGGCTTCGCCGTATGGTATATACTTCTTCATACCATGCCGAAAGTACGTACTTTCGTATCAGTGTGCATGAGAAAACTTTTTCGGCCCGCCGATACAGACGGTATGCGAGTAATTCCAGCAGTGCATAAATGTTAGACTTTCTACTTTAAAATCGAAGCAAAAAGTACGTACTTTCGGCATGGCATAAAGAAAAATAAATTCTTTTATTAATATACCTGAACGTATGTAAAAATTATTCAAATGAATTTTAATAGCTTCTAGAGATAATTTAACCATCAAATAGTTCAAATATTTTCGCCAAAACATCTCATCTATAATTTGGAGTAATAATAATAATAATATAATAATGCGTTTAACGTCCGTTTCTCGACTTTATGTCATAACAGACGCCATTCGCACCATTACTATTTTCCATTTAACCGAGCTGGGTAGAGTAGTGGTACAGCACTAGACTCGCATTCGGGAGGTCCGGGTTCGATTCCCGGCGGGGGCAGATGTGGCTGGGACTTTTTCCTACTGCCTTTCGCCGAGAAACGGTAATTCCTGTACCGGCCATCTTGATTGAGGTTTTCCATGGTTTCCCTCAATTAATTCCAGATAAATATCGAGGTGGTTCCTTATTTGAGGCCATGGCCGATTACCTATCAAACTCCTAGTTCAAAAATTACCTACCTTATCCTAATTTCCTGTAATTCCTTCATTCGCCCATTGCTATTATATAAGTTGAAGTTTAAGAAATGTAGAAAAAAACGGGAAGTGGTAAAATGAAAAATAGTAATGGTGCGAATGGCGTCTGTTATGACATAAAGTCGAGAAACGGACGTTAAACGCATTATTATTATTATTATTTATTATTTTCCATTTACCACCTCCCGTTATTTTCTACATTTTTTAAAACTTCAACTTGTATAATAGCAATGGGCTAATGAAGGAATTATAGGAAATTAGGATAAGGTAGGTAATTTTTGAACTAGGAGTTTGATAGGTAATCGGCCAGGGCCTCAAATAAGGAACCATCTCGATATTTATCTGGAATTAATTGAGGGAAACCATGGACAACCTCAATCAAGATGGCCGGTACAGGAATTACCGCTTCTCGGCCACATCTGCCCCTGCCGGGAATCGAACCCGTACCTCCCGAATGCGAGTCTAGTGCTGTACCACTACTCTACCCAGCTCGGTTTAATTTGGAGTATTTACGGTAACATATGCATGCATAAGGGTTTCCTACAATCTGTGCATTATCTGAACCGTACTTAATATTACGAAGAGCATTACAACGTGCTGTTGCTTTGTTTAACGCGGCAACACAACCCTTCATATAGACAACACAGAACTTAATTCATTTAACCTACTAAAACCCTATTGATCATGACAGAAGAGACAGTCTGCAACGATGACATTGATCCAACTGTAATCACGGTCTTGTCACTGAAATGGCTGCACTTCAGAACAACGATTTGATTGTATGAATTTGAATAGCAGCGATTCTTAACTCCCAGGGATGTATAATGTTGATAATTATTTAATTTCCAAAATTGTTGAGATCTCGTTTACATGGCGTTACCACGATTCTCAAGTCGCAGTGCAAAAACACTGCCGACAATATAGTGAATTGGCTAATACAGATATTGTGGCTTTATTAAATGACCTTAATAAAGTTTGTTCTTAAACAACAAAAAAAAATTAAACTCTTTAATACACTCCTTAAAGAAGATTTTTTTTTCTTAGTTGTAAAAACGTGGAAAAAATTTGGTCAGGACCCTAGGTCCCACCATCCGACTGACGCCAATAGTGTATGTACTATATGACAAATACACTAATAAAAAAGAATAATACTTTCATTATCAATTTGGTATTAAAAAAGAATAAAATAAAAATATTTATTGGTACTGGTTTAAATAGTATAAACGTATTTTTAAAACAAAAATTAAACACAGTTGCTTTTATGGAATAAAACAAAAATTACAATCTATTCATCCGCCTTTTGTATATTTGTATCAGCAAAGAGCTGTAGGAAAAATGCTTGTATGACATCTGCCTCTACCGGGATTCAAACCCAATTCCTCTCCCGAATGAGACTAGTAATCACATCTCAACATAATTCTCTCAGAATTTTGTTGGCAAATGGCTTGTTTGTTGGTGAAATTCTAGAACTCTTTGGAATGATTGAACTTGATGTCTCAGCAGCTCTAAGCATCTAATAATTTTAGGCAGCCCCGTATCTAGGGAGGTCAGACCGGAGCACCTGCCCCGGGCGGCAGTTTCAGGGGACGCCAAAATCAAAATAAAATATGTTTGAAAATTGATAACAAATTATTTAAAAAAAATTATTACAGTAATCTTATTCTGCCCTCCCGGTCACAAAAAATACCACCCATTATATCTTTTTGAATTTTTGTAAGCAATGTATCTCAAACGCTGGAGAAAGGGGGCGCCACTATCAAGTTTCTGCCCCGATTCTAAAAAATTGTAGATCCGGAACTGGTTTTAGAAGCCTACAACTACTAGCAACAAATTTTAACAGCTCTAAGAATAAAAAAATTTGACCAATAAACATGTAGCTGTGTCCAGATTTCTGTATTGCCAACACAGACTTTAACAGTTCAGATATCAGAACCAGTTTAGATTTCAGAACTTGCTAACAAACACGTTGGCCAAACTTGTCATGGTCCACGGTTTATAATAGGAGCAACAGTGCATCAAACGAATTGAGGCACTGTATCCGTTAATTGATTAGCGGACCGTGGTGAAGACGTAGGAAGGATTAAGACCAATGCACAATAACATTATTAACAGGATCGCGCCAACCTAAGGTGCACATTATGCACAGCATTCGAGCGGCAACATTAAAGAGGCGGCTTCAAAACTTGTTATTTAATTACAGTAATTAATTAGAGCAGATGTTTTCTTTACCCCTCAGTGGAGTATAGGGTCTTGGTAGTCCTCTTAAATCACGTCTGTTTTTTGCATAATAAAAACTTAAAAAAAAATATTAACCTCCTTCAAAAAAGTCACTAAAAAGATGAAAATAATAATGAAATTTTGAGGTCGGTGCCAATGTTATTACCGAAACTTAAAATTAATAGGCATCTACTTTTATTAAAATGGAACCGACCTCAAAATTTCATTATTATTTTCATCTTTTTAGTGACTTTTTTGAAGGAGGTTAATATTTTTTTTAAGTTTTTTTATTTTCTACTTTTTAGTGGTGGATTTATTTCGCACATTTTTAAAAACTACTGAACCGATTTAAGTAAAATTTATGTGGGATCACCACGAAGATGTGCCCTATTAAATAAGAAAAGAATCATCATAATCGCTTTACAAATGTTGGAGATATGAGGTAGCATACATTAAAAAAAATGTTTTTTTGACGTCATTTAAAAACGGATGAATCGATTTTAATAAAAACTATATGGAACCACCTAGGATGTATACCCTTTCGAACAAAAAAAGAATTTTCCAAATCGGTTAAGGCTTCTTTGAGTAATCGAGGAACATACATAAAAAATAAAAAAAAATAAAAAAAAGATTCCGACGAATTGAGAACCTCCTCCTTTTTTTGAAGTCGGTTAATAATAAAAAGCGTTAGTAAAATGACACATTTCAGACTAGAGCGTAAAGCAAAACGAAACTAATGCGATTTTATCAATCAAATAGTGATTTCCTGCCAGTTATTATTTAAACAGCAACCGCAAACATAACAGCAACCGAGGCAGAAACAATCCAAATAGATTCCATAGCTATCATGAAGTGAAAATCAGCTATTTTATGGACGTATGTGCAAAAAATGTAGTATAAAGCTCGATTCTTTTATGACACGTGTAACTGTAAAAACTCGCTATCCTCCGTTTTAACTTAATAGCACAACTCGTACATAAAATAATGCATTACAATCTAGATATATACCTACTAGAGATGCGCCGAATAGTGGTTTCACCGAATAACGGAATACCGAATATTATTCGGTTTAACCTTTACCGAACCGAATATTCGGCCGAATTATTCGGTTTAACCTTTACCGCATTGTTTTGCCGCGTAAACAACCTGATATAAGTTTTAAAAAATAAATGTAGATTTGATTGACATTTCAGAGAATGTTGATATTAAGTTTAAAAATAAATGTTGATTTAAAGCTTAAAAATAAATATTGTTTTGAGTTTGAAATTAAATGTTGATTTAAGGTTTAAAATAACTGTTGACTATACTGACTATAGGTTAGGAAATAAATATATTTTCTCTTATTATTATTCTAATAAATAAATTTAATCTTACATAAGAAGTTTTGTCTTTTAGTTCTACACCTTGGCTACATGAACCAAAAAAATAGAAATACTTGAACCGAATATATTCGACAACAAAACCGAATAATTCGGCCGAATACAAATAGTGGAAAAGACACCGAATACGCCGAATACCGAATACCAAACGAATATTCGGTCCTATCGAGATGGTTTGTATTTATTAGTAACAAAAAAATGTAACTCTGCTTTCATATAATAGCAAAAAAACCTAAATATCCAGATATTCATGTACTGAATAGCGTAATACTCGACTTCGCAAAAGGGTAAAGTTTATCTGAAGATAAAATCTACTGAAAACAACTTTTCATTCTGACACATCGCAACATAACTTTTTGTTAACATTTAAGTCGAACTAGGTACTTTCAAATCACAAATTAACGTTTAGTATCAGTTATGTTTGTATTTTCAGAAATTACTCTCATAATATAAAAGCCATTTTAGTTGGGTTTTCGGAATTAACTTAAGAAAAATTCACATAAGTATATAGTTTTTTACCACTAGTACGCAAATCATGACGCAATTAACAGCAAGTTTAGTAGCGTAGTCATTTAAAATGTGTATGAATGTTCTATTTAAAATTAGAATGAAGTCTAAAAAGGAGGCAGGCCGGGCGGATGACCAGGGTTTTGTGGGTAGCTATACCCATACGATAAATTCCGTATGGGTAAAATACCCACATGGAATTTGACAACATTTTTTTCACATATTAATAAATAAAGTGTTTTGGTCGTAAAGCAGTATTAAAAATATGAAAGTGGTTTTTAAGTTTATTACTCCAAATTCAAAACGAGGTGCAGTTTTTGCGTTGCGCCAATAAAAATTATGTGATGTTGACTTGTATAATTTTTTTTAAGCGTGTAATATTTTTCTCAATAAAAATTCAAAATATGTTTTCTGTAATGTAAAGTTTGTTAACTAACCAATTTAACTTATGTGCTGGCTTTCCCTGAGTTATGGGATTTCGAAGGTTTGTTATACGATTACGAGGCTTATAAAATACAAGCTATATACAATTATTAGGTTTTAAATGCTCAGTGCTGGCATGAGTTAATTGGAGGGAGCTTGCTTTGATCGAAAAAAATTTTTTTTTCATCTCACTACCCACACGGACTGAACATGACCTGCCGGGCCTGAAAGGAGGCACTCTATGAGTCAGTGTCTCCGATAATTCTGTAGTTGCACACTAATTAATGGTGGATATCTATGTTAAATCTGTAATTCACTTTAGATATTTTTTTCATAATTTTTATTAACATAGTTAAATATTTGTAAACAAATTTTGTTCAGTTTTTTAATATTTTTGCATAAGCAACTATAAAATTATCACAAGGGTGTTATAGCGTTATCACGTGCGATTTAGCGAGTATTAATAGCATGGATCTAGTAATTACAGGGATGCAGTATACAGCTGTGGAGAAAAATCATTGATGGACGGGTACAAAGTAAGAATGGTGTCGATTTTTGATTGGACTGCGCATTGTGCTGCATACAAAAGAAATCTTTTTACACCATAAGTACTACTAACAAATTACATGCCACTATAGGCATGCCCCAGTGCGCCGGCCAATGACAAACGGACACCACTCACCTCGTCGCGTCCTTTCATTGGCTTTACACCCCTCGCCTTAAACCCTAGTACATGCTCTGTCTCTATATTCCTATGGCTATGGTTAATAGTTACTCAAGTGATATCATTACAAACAAAATACATACTACATTTTTTGCACGTACCTCCTCTAAAATAGTTAGTTTTCACATTATAATAAGTATATTTGTAATATTTTTGACACTTCAGTTGGGTCATATTGTCTATGACAGCAAAGCCTACTATGCTTGTCTCTTTTGCTCATATAGATTTAAATGACAATTCATAGAGATAAATTACTATTGGATCGATAAAATCAAATTACCTTTGTGTTACTTCACGCACTAGTGCAAAAAGGGGCCATTTTACAATTGATATACCGCCATGAAAAGTAGCTACCTGAAAACAATAATTTAACTAGTTTTTACACAAAACAGAAACCGTAGTTAAACGTTCTAATTTTTGTGTAAAAATAAAATAAAAATAATTTTGGAAACCCATACAGATTATAATTATCAAAATTGTACTACAGCTTTCATTTATGTGCTACTAGCCGCTCCCCGCGGCTCCGCCCGCGATTTTAATAGTTAGGGTTCTTTCATTACTCACTCACTCCGTTCGTTCGCCAGAGTTTATAATTATTTGTTTCATTACTCACTCACTAACTCCGTTCGTTCGCTCAAATTTATTTGATTATTATGCTGTAGTGAATTTTCTTATAGAATTAATATTGGACGATTACATAAGTTGCCTAGAAATTGTCCCTACTAATATTATAATTTGTTTGTTACTCTTTCACGCCAAAACTGCTCAACCGATTACCATGAAATTTTGTACACATATTCTTAGTGGTAGGTATTAGAAAGGACATAGGATACTTTTTATTAAAAAATTTTTTTTTAATAAAAAGTATCCTATGTCCTTTCTAATACCTCTAAGAATATGTTTACAAAATTTCATGATAATCGGTTGAATAGTTTTGGCGTGACAGCGTAACAAACAAATTTACATTCACATTTATAATATTAATAGGGATGCGCTCATTTGATAATGTGAACTGGCCTTTAAGGCGAATCAAGTCTTTACTGAATCGAATTAATTAGTTCACTTCCTTAGATACTCGTTCAAACACCTCACTAGGACCACTTTATTGACTTCATTAATTACGAATGCTAATTTACCTTTCTCCAGTCAACTTTGCCCATAAACTGACATAAATCCTAATATGGATTTGCAATAAATCTCTACTCGTACATACGAATAAAATTGGAGTGTCTACTATTTTGATATTTAAACTTTTGAGATTACTTACGAGATACAGAAAACATCTGAACAGTTTTAGAACGTTTTGTCTGTATGTCTACATTCTGTCTGTTTATTGCTAGTTAACATGCTTTAAGACGTTAGTATCTGCATATAGTATGTATTTAATATGTATATATGTGTATATGTGTGGGTGTGTACTATGCATCTTCTATATTTGAAATCCAATAAAACATATTAAATACAGCAGTTGGACAAGAAATCTTAGTCGTGAGATTTCAAAGTGACGAGACATTTTTTTGTATTCTCTAAAATAAAGATATTTGGCAGAAAGAAATAATAAAATTTTGTTCTGAAATTCTTCAGTTTTTATAGTAGGTACATCTTGACAATCAAACTGCATGTTTTTTATGCATTTATTTTATTTATTTACCAATAATTATTTTTTAGTGTATTTGCCATATGGCAACATATACACTATTGGCGTCGGTCGGATGGCGGGACCTAGGGGTCGGACCAAAATTTCTCGACGTTTCATAACCTCCTAAACACTTTGGCGCCATTTTTAAAAATGTTTATAAATATATATGTATATATATATTTATATTTATATATATATATATATATAAGCGTATATATATATATATATATATATATATATATATATATATATATATATATATATATATATATATATATATATATATGTGTGCGGGCAATAACTTTCGAAAGAGTTAATTGATTTTAACTAAATTTGGCCCAAGTGTTGAAATCCATCACCGCAAGAAGCCTATTTAAAATGGGCGTAGTCGGGGCATTTTAAGGGTAGTTTTTAGAGGTTGAAAAATGTTTTTGGGCTCCAAAATACCGAAAAAATTCTCAGAATCGTTTCAAAATTGACATTTAATCCTTTAGTAGTAATTAAAAAGTGTCCTTAAAATTGTAATAAAATTGGCCCGACAGGACCGGACTTACAAATTTTATGAAAACACTAGTTCGCAGATAGTGAATTATTTACTGAAAGCTGTATATAATTTGGTATAGACGTTCGATTGATAATAGTATTGCCATTAAGAAAAAAAAATGTTATTTTAAGGGGTGTGTTAAGGAGTCAAATTTTTTATTTTGCCCAAAAATCAACAAGTGTACATAATAAAGCCACACTGCCTGTATAAGCAAATACACTATATTGTCGGCAGGGTGTTGGCACTGCGACCTGGGTTTTTTACTATTTGTAACCCTCTAGAGACTTGTATATACCCATTGAACAGAAGAAAACCAAACTCATGTTTCTTAACCAATTAAAAAAAGAGGTGCGGCCTTACGCATTTTATATTAAAATTTAAAATGTATGTACATATATGTCGTAGGATAATTGAAATAATCGGATCTTCGCGAAAATCCTAGGACGACTGCAAAAAACCGGATATTTTTTTGCTTTTTTGCCATCGTCCTACAATTTTCGGGAAGATTCGATTATTTCAACTATCCTACGACATATACACGAATAAACCACAAAATTATTAAATTTTGTATCTTTTAACAAGAAAAATATAAAAACAAAATTATTAAATTAAAAGATTATTATTTATTGATTACGAAATATAAAAAAAATTCCATTGCAAAAAAAAAGTAATTTTGTGAAAATTTGAAATTTGAACCTGAGAGATTTGACGCGACTCGTTAAGGCTGTCGGAACGCTCCGAATTTTGTTTGTGCTAAGACCCAGCGTAAAGGAGCGAGGTAGGCAAAAAACATATTGTGGGTGTGGCCTTCTTTAGCTCTGTCTCGCTCAAACCATCCGCAAGTTTCAATTTTTGGCTGGTGCCAATTACGAGGCTAAAAAATTTTATTGCAAGGGTGCCGCTGTCAACTGATTACTCTAATTTTTGGAAATATTTTGAAGATTTAAAAAACTTTTCCGAAAAAGGAAGAGTCACTTTAGGTTTGTGATGGAATAGTTTTGTGAAATAAGTACGAATAAGGTTATAGTGTGATATTGAAAACGTGTGTTTTTTTAGCACAATTAATGCCAAATTTTTTCTAGTAAATCGTACATAAATTACAAAAGTAGTCCATTAGAGACCTAGATTTGTCCTTTATCTTCCTTACAGAGAAAGAATTTTTGCAGAATGTTGACGAATAAGTCTACAATCAGTTGACAGCCGAAGCTCTATTTTTGGCTTAAATTCAAAGCGTTCCGACAGCCTTAAATAAATTGTACACAGCAGACGCGGTAACGACCACGATTATCCATTGTCTTTGGCCGACGACCTTAAAATGGTTAACGGAGTTACAAAATGCGGTTCTAATTATGACAGCCAGACGTTTCTCATCTGTTCATAGGTAAAATTGAACGAACTGAACACGAAAGTATTGTCATTGACGTATGTGCGCTTTGTTTCTATGGTCTTCTCTTTGTCTAAGCTATGAATACAAAGCGCCTTTGTTTCATGTCCACCCTTTACTGCCTGTCCCGAGGTCCGCGTTAAGAAGTGTAGTTTTGATAATATTTATAAACACGTGAATGAAAAAATATAGTTTCACGCTATTTTCAGTCAGAAGAGAGCTATTTTGCATCTGCTGATTGAAGTTGCGTATCTTTCAGTTAATATTTAATAAAATTCACCTTATTGAAGGTTAAATTAGGCATCACGCAGTAGATATTTTCCATATTTACAAATAAAAGTTGTCGTTATGAATTCTCAGAAAGTAACATCAAATAACATTTACATCTGTTGTATAAATTCACTTAAATAGGAAAAAATATCTACACACTAGAATTTTCATAACAGATTTTTATATCTTTTGTTACAATTCTTTGATTGTTTTCTATTATTAAAAAAAATAACAAAATTAATTACTTCGTTATTGTTTGAAGCATAATCGTTTAAAGTTAAATAAGACATCAGTTATAGACGTGAGGGATGCAAAATTGCAAAATTATATCGTGCACCTATAGAAAATTTGTGTATTCAAAAGTACTATTCCAGATGTTGTGGTGTTGTAAGAAAAAATGTAATCTGGATGGAAGTACACGCTTTTGGCTACACCTATATTGGATCCGTATTTCTCTTGATCCGATTAAGTGATCCGATGTCGTCCTACAATGACCTTAGTTACATCCGATCGGGAAGCAGTTGTACTGTGGGGCTATGATGTTTTTTTGTATGTTGGTTTCTGCTAAAGAAGCACGTCAATAAGTGACAATATCTAAAAGGGAGTTTTTAAAAACTTGTCAACCTATACGAAATTATTTGGATGAATGAAACGACCACCACCGTATGACTATTCCTCACAAGACCAATCAACAACTCTCTGTCGATTTTCCCCGTCATTATGTGTCGTTGGGATGAGATATTGGATGAAACATGTTTGTATCGGACTTCCCTTTCCAGTGAAGGCATTTACATTATAATCATGGTGTTCGCTTTTCTTCCACTGTCGTCTGATGTCGTTCTACATCAGATCAAGAGAAATACGCATTCAGTGTAGCTGCAGCCTTAGTAGGGTTGTCCAACATGTAAGAATTTTATAATTTTGAATTCTGCACCTTATTACTCATTCGTAAACAACTAAAAGGTGTGTTTGTTAGCAAATCCTGGAATAGTTCTGAACTGCTAAAACGTTTGTAACAATATAGAACTCTTTGGACACAACAGCATGTCAACATTAGAATAGAAGGAATTAATTAAATAAAGTATTTATATTTATACAGTGCTAATAACATCTTGTGAATCTGACTTACAAATTATATTAGACAGGGTAACCAATATCAGTGAATTATATGGTTTAAAATTGAATACAAAAAAGACTGTCTGTATGATCTTCAGCAAAGAATTAACTCAACCGGTTCTTAATATTACATACAAGAATTCAAAACTAAAACAAGTTAATGAAATACACTATTTAGGCAAATTGTTTACATCTAATAACGATCAACTAAATGAAATTTAAAAACGCATAGCCGTCGTGAAAACAAATTTTGTAAAGCTTAAAAGTTATTTAACTAATAGAAAGTTATGTTTCAAAAACCGTTTAAGAATGCTTAAAACATATGTGTTGTCAACGTTACTCTATTCATGTGAAACTTGGACGATTAAAAACATAAGTGAAGCCAAATTGCAGGCTTTTGAAACATGGTGCATCAGGAAAATGTTAAAAATAAAGTGGACGGACAAATTAAAAAACGAGGATGTGTTTCGTAGAGTTGGTTATAAAAGGTGCTTATTAACTACAATTAAGAAAAGGATATTACAATACTTTGATCATATTTGTAGAGGAAGAGAATATGAACTACAAAGATTAATTATGTGTGTTAAACTGGAGGGGCATATTTTGAAAGGTAGGAAGAGAATCACATGGATAGCGAACTTAAAAAAGTGGACAAATTTAAAATCTTTTAGTGATCTAAAATCGACAGCTATAGACAAAGTGAGGTGGAAAAACGTGGTCTCCAACATCCTGTAAAGGATAAGGAACTTTATGATGATGATGATTTATATTTATGTAGATATAGGTCATAAAATTAAAACTGAAATCTCGACCGGAAACTAAAATTGTGCGCAAAACTTTATGCGCAGCTTTGTATAATAATAATTAAAACAAATTACCGTGGTTATTAAACCGGATATTTGATCGGTTAATTAACTGGTTCGTTATCCTTTTACATCACAATGAAAATATGAAAATGTGAAAAAATAAGCCACTAGACGTAAAGTAACGAAAGCACAAAGTTAAAGCAGCAAAGAACTCACGTAGACACGCACGTATAAAAAGCATTTCTCATTTTTCTTACTAAACAATCCGGGAGAAATGACATCTTTGTACATCAAAGTAAACAGAGTTTGGCAACAGTAGATAACATAGTAAACTACGGAGGAACTATATGTGATGTAACCAGTGCGGAAATCTTAACAACATATATAATATGGTCACGGAAAAATGACTAAACAGAGATGTTTGGTAAAATGATATTAATGACAATTCAAGCATGGATTACAATAGTAATCTGGTTGTCTGATCGTAAATTTTTCATTTCGGTGGAAAAAAAACACTACCTGTTACATGACTCGTGCTAACTTTTAACTAGACCAGCGTCGCTAGCAAAATTTAGTCACGATCCTTAGTTAAATAGATTTAAAATATTTTTTCGGTTTCAGTTTTTCTTCTGCAGTTAATTATTTAGAGTTTAACGAATAATCTTAAATATTAGTGTACGTGAACTGCCGGTGATTTCGTTTTTTAGAAGTCTGGAAGATTTGGGCTACAGTTAGTAAACAAATAATAATAATAATAATAATAATAATTTATTCCACCAAAATATCGATTATACACAATGCTATATTTACATAATGATTTAGAATTAACCTATCCAACTTGGCAAGGCCAGTGCTAGGACAGGTTAAGAATACATATTTTGAAAATTTTGCAGTGTGTAGTATTCTCGTTTGTGAGAACATCTTGTATTATAAAATAATAAAAATAAACAGATGAAAATTAATAACTTAAAAAACTCTAATTGGGAAAACAGAAAAAAGTCTCCATCAAGGGTATAAGTTTTATAGGTTGACGCTTGAGGAAGCAAACGTTGAAAGAAAATATAATTATTTATGCAAGTTTGCAGACTGCGTGAGGGGTCTGCGCGTTTTCTTAATTAAATGTAGAAATGTTCCTTTGATATTTTATAAGGATGGTATAAATAATTTCAAGAGCGATTCAGGTTCAAAAAGAATACTTATGTTGTACAATTTCTCAGGTGTGAAAAATTAAAATTTTTATATTTTATTTAATCGTCTTTCAAACAAAACGGCTACAGTTTATACACTTTGATATTTTAGTCATTTGTAATGTTTTCGTATAGTGTAAAAACTTTTCTAAAACATTTAAAAAAATGTTCTATGATATTAAAGCATGTGTTTTTTGAAATGTTGTTTTACGGAGGTTGATCAATAAGTACCCGTGTTTGACGACAGATGGCGTTGACGAGTGAAATTGACTTTACCATCGTGCTGAGTTGTAGATAAATTCACAGGTTAGGTTATTTTTGACAACCAGTTATATCATTCGTGTTTTGTATTTTTCGACAAAATGAAAAAAGAACAATATTGATCCGTAATTCGTTTTTTATACGAGTATCTTACCGTGGTCTTAGATGGTGAAGGGTCTCTATAGACAGCATCCAAGTTCAGTTTTATTTCTTCACATGTTTTTTAAAAACCAATTACGGATTAATATTGCTCTTTTTCCATTTTGTCGAAAAATACAAAACTTGAATGATACAACTGGCTGTCAAAAATAACCCAACCTATGAATTTATCTACAAGTCAGCACGAGGTCGTTTAAAAGTCTGCAGTACACGATGGTAAAGTCAATTTCACTCGTCAATGCCATCTGTTATCCAACACGGGTACTTTTGTCGACGAACACATTAAATGGTCGATACATATTGAACATCTTTGTTCTAAACTTAGTAAGCAATGTTATGCTTTTAGACAGCTCAAACCAGTAGTTAGTATGGAAGTTTTAAGAACAGCTTATTTTGGTTGCATTCAATCGCATCTTAGATATGGTATCCTATTTTGGGGTGTGCTAGACAGTATTCAACTCTTCAGAATACAAAAGCGTGTCATCCGCATAATTGCTGGTATTCCGCAGTCTACTTCTTGCAGAGGCCTTTTTAAAAAATTCAAAATTTTAACTTTACCTTGCTTGTACATATATGTCTGCCTCTGCTTTTTTCGTAAAAATATAGATCTCATTAATATTTCTGAATTAGGCAGTACCAGAAATTTTCAATATGAATATGTTAAACACTCACTAACACTGTTCGAGGGCAGTTGCAGATATATGTGTACAAGGATTTTTAATAAACTTCCAAGACATATCAGATCTATTAAATCTTTTTCTTGTTTTAAAACGGCAGTTTTCAGTTTCTTGATAGATGCGGAATTTTATTCTTTGTCTGGCTATTTTAATTAACATTTTTATTATTGTTGAACTTTTTTATTGTTAAACTTTTTATATTAATAATTCTTGTCATTTTTTATACTCTTTTTTAAACTGTAATTTGTATTGACGTGTTACAAACGGTTGTCACTGTAACTAATAAATATCTATCTATCTATCTATTAATCAATCCTCGTAAACCGTAGAACAAATTATGAATGTACAGGGTTTGATGGTAAAAAGAATTTATTGAGGCGTTCAGTACAAATTGTTAAGTCTTCAAATTAGTCTGCTTGGGCGTCGTTATACCGTGATTCCCACGTTGCAGTCAGCTACCGTAACCTCTTTCAGAGAGTCGGTGACAACCCGTTGAATGGTGGGAACATCTTCAAAACGATGACCTTTCAGGCTTCTCTTGAGCATTGGGAACAGGAAAAACCCTGCCGGGCTCGTCAGGGCTATACAGTAGCTGCGGCAAGGTTGCAACCCTTATCCGGGCAAAGTAGGCCGTCACAATGAAGGCAGTGTGGGCTGGAATATTGTCGTGGTTGAGCTTCCAGCGATCAAATTTCAGAAATAATTTTTTGAACCCTTGTTTTGCACATGTTAAATTGTTCGGCGATTAATCCTACACAACGATCAAAGTCTAGGAAATTTTTTACTTTGCCCACATTTCCGTCCAAACCATTCATTGAAGGACGCCCAGATCGCTTAATGTCTTCAACGGTCTCCCGTCCGTTCTTAAACTCACTGAACCACCGGAAAACCTAAGCCCTTGGCATGGTGTCGTCTTTGTAAGTTATAAAACTTCAAATTTTCATCTATTGAAAACTTGTGTGAATCGGCCTTTTTAGTTGCCTAATAGTGCGGAATGACTATTTTTGAATAAGAGACGGATTTATCCGTATTTTAACAGTTTTTGATTATTTTTTATTTCTAAGCTAATCTTGAAGGGTAAATCTTGTTGGCGCATTTTTATTCAATTTTATTTTGTCTTCGCTATTTAACGTTAAATGTAACCGTTCGCCGTGAATATATAATTAATTGCTCTGAAAATAATAGTTCCTAGTTTTTTAAGAATGCAATTTCATGTTTTCAGTATTTCTTCAATAAATGCTTTTACTTAAAAATAACCTTAATTCGAAATTTAACAAAATATACCGAGCTGGGTAGAGTAGTGGTGACAGCACTAGAGGTGGAGGTCCGGGTTCGAATCCCGGCGGGGGCAGATGTGGCTGGGACTTTTTCCTACTGCCTCTCGCCGAGAAACGGTAATTCCTGTACCGGCCATCTTGATTGAGGGTTTCCATGGTTTCCCTCAATTAATTCCAGATAAATATCGAGATGGTTCCTTATTTGAGGCCATGGCCAATTACCTATCAAACACCTAGTTCAAAAATTACCTACCTTATCCTAATTTCCTATAATTCCTTCCCGTTATTTTTCTACATTTTTAAAACTTCAACTTATGTAATAGCAATGGTATTACATAAGTTGAAGTTTTAAAAATGTAGAAAAATAACGGGAAGTGTGGTAGATGTAAAATAGTAATGGTGCGAATGGCGTCTGTTATGACATAAAGTCGAGAAACGGACGTTTAACGCATTATTATTATTATTAAATTTAACAAAATATATAGCTATATAATAATAAAGAATCACCGAACAGGTATTCCACGCATTTTATTTCCAAATAAGCTAACAACCACTTGGGGGGATCGCAGTTTCCTATTATTCAAATTTACTGAAAAAAACAAATGTAAACTGACGGGTGACCAGGGCGTTAATTGGATTGTTAAAAAGTTCAAGGCAGTAACCAGGAAGATTAAGGGATTTGATCGTTCCACGTGTAAACTAATTTTTTAACAGGATGTTATTTATATACATAAATGAAGGATGATTATAATACACTAAATCAACTTCTGATCATTAAAGGGGAAAATTAGTCCTTTATCACAGAATTTTCACGTTTAATTAAATTCCTTTCTTGTCGCGAATGAGCTAACAAATGTGTCTTAGAAGGAAGCATTTTCTTAATTCTTTCAATAAAAATTTCTCTTTGCTCAATTTATTATAAATTTGGTGCTAAAATCACGTAAACAGATTATCGATAGGTGGAAAAGTAGCAAATGTTTGAGAGAGTATCCAAGTTACAATATTATATTATCCTTAAAGTGCTATCAGCTGCTCAATATATCTCCTTTTTCACCCACAAAACTCTATCTTACGAACGATTGGACATATGTGAGCATATAAAATGCATCTACTCACGTTTCGGAAATCTCTAGTTTCGACAAAAAATCTTATTAGTGTATTTGCCATAGGCAACATACACTATTGGCGTTGGTCGGATGGCGGGACCTAGGGGTCGGACCAAAATTTCTCGACGTTTCATAACCTTCTAAACACTTTGGCACTATTTTTAAAAATGTTTATATATATATGTATATATATATATATATTTTTTTTATATATATATATATATATATATATATATATATATATATATATATATGTGTGCATGCTATAACTTTCGAAAGAGTTAATTGATTTTTACGAAATTTTGCCCACATATTGGAATCCACTACCGCAAGAACCCTATTTAAAATGGGCCCAATCGGGCCATTTTAAGGGTAGTTTTTAGGGGTTGAAAAAAGTTTTTGGGCCCAAAAATACCTAAAAAATTCTCATAATCGTTTCAAAATTGAAATTTAACCCTTTAATAGCAATTAAAAAGTGCTCCTAAAATTTTAATAAAATCGGCCCGACAGGACCGGATTTACAAATTTTATGAAAACACTAGTTTGCAGATAGTGAATTATTTGCTGAAAGGTGTATATAATTTAGTTTAGAGGTTCGATTGATAATAATTGCAACTGAGAAAAAAATGTTCTTTTAAGGGGTGTGTTAAGGAGTCAAATTTTTTATTTTGCCCAAAAAACCAACTTAAGTTCGCATAATAAAGACACACTGCCTATATTAGCAAATACACTATATTGTCGGCAGGGTTTTGACACTGCGACCCGGGTTTTTCAATATTTGATGTTAATACTTCAAAATAAACTACAAAATTTTCTATTCTTCCCATAGAACTTTGAGTCAAGTTTAGTTGATCTAAATAAGTGATTTTAAATCAGATAAAAATAAAAGAATTAGCATATATTTTACAGAAATTTTTGTAAAGAAAAAATTTAATTTGAAAAAATTATTGAGCAAGAAAAAAACTTCAAAATGTGAATTTGCCTTCCCGTAATTTAAAATCTCGTGATGTGCTGTAAAGAACTGTTGATGAATATCACGTTTTTTTATTCAATTTTTTGAAGCAGCAAGCCAAAAATTGCGAAGCTTAATGCTTAATCACAGTAATAAAATGAATTTTGTAACCACAGCTCGAAATTTCCCGAGAGATTATTTTACAATATCGAGGGACAATCACCTTAATAGTAAATCGACTATTGGTTTTACAGTCGTGAGATTTAGCTGTTATATTTCATTTAGGAACTGGTACTACAATATCGATCACTTGCTATTGTCTGGCAAACCTATAACAATATTGACTGATTCTGTATTTGCAGACTGATCAGTAGATCGTCAAAATGTGTAGGGTAATTCCGGGAGTTTTGGACCACTTTTTTTTAAATGATCAGTATATTGTAAATTGAGCGTATATTCAAAAGACACCATTTTATTTGCAACAGTCAATGCATATTAAATCGTAATGTGTAATTAAAATTTAAAAAATAGTCATAGATTTTATCACAAAAAAATAAATAGTAACTCATACATAAGGCCATCTATCCCGGAATCATCTATCCCATGAATCAGGGTGTGATGGCCCAGGTAAAAAAACGTAAATTATTTTAAGATAATGGGAGGAAAATGTATTTTTTCTGATATATAACTTTTCTACAAAGAGTACATATTTAAAAGACCCGTCGTGAAAGTATGTTTCACATTCACTACATTAAATCAAGAAAACTCGTTTTTTATTGTAACTTTTTGGTATGAGCTTTAATTTTTCCTCATTTTCTGCGCCTGCAAAAGCCCGTATTCTTCCTTTTTCCATTCAGTATAGGACCCGGGATGCAAAAGTTTCTAGAGGCAGAACTCACACTCGCTGGGCTACTTTGAACTGCTTTGACGACGTCCAAAAGCTTTTGTGGCCATAGTTTGCTATCTTTATTATTTTGTTTGACATTCAGTCAACATGACAAAAAAAAAACCCGGGTCGCAGTGCCAAAACCCTGCCGACAATATAGTGTATTTGCTTATACAGGCAGTGTGGCTTTATTATGCGAACTTAAGTCGGTTTTTGGGCAAAATAAAAAATTTTACTCCTTAATACACCCCTTAAATAACATTTTTTTTCTTAATTGCAATATTATTATCAATCGAACCTCTATACTAAATTATATACACCTGTCAGTAAATAATTCATTACCTTATTGTAAATAAAAAAAAAAAAAAAAAAAAAATTCATTATCTACAAACTAGTTTTTTTCATAAAATTTGTAAATCCGGTCCTGTCAGGTCGATTTTATCAAAATTTTAGGGACACTTTTTAATTACTACCAGAGGGTTAAATTACAATTTTGAAACGATTCGGAGAATTTTTGCGGTATTTTGGGGCCCAAAAACATTTTCAACCCCTAAAAACTACCCTTAAAATAGCCCGATTAGGCCCATTTTAAATAGGCTTCTTGCGGTGATGAATTTCAACACGTGGGCCAAATTTCGTTAAAATCAATTAACTCTTTCGAAAGTTATTGCCCGCACACATATATATATATATATATATATATATATATATATATATATATATATATATATATATATATATATATATATATATATATATATATATATATACGCTTATATATATATATAAATATATATATACATATATATATAAACATTTTTAAAAATGGTGCCAAAGTGTTTAGGAGGTTATGAAACGTCGAGAAATTTTGGTCCGACCCCTAGGTCCCGCCATCCGACCGACGCCAATAGTGTATGTTGCCATATGGCAAATACACTAATGACAGGCTACTAGGTATCTGTGTGCAGTTTTATGTTGGGTCAACAATATCCTAAAAGAAAGAGCCATCTGACCCGACAGTGAGGGATAGATGGCCCATGCGTTTCTTTCAATAACTATACGATAAACTTCCACCACAAGAGTATAAACATGCTCTCTAAATATCATTAACATACGCGCCATGGTGAAAAAGTCATTATTCTTTGGTAAGATGCAAAAAAAAATATAATTCAAGCAACAATAAAAAAATTTCTGAAGGTATTCAATTTTTATATCACAAATAACTTCCAAAATTTCTCAGTTGAACGGAAACAAACAGAATGTATAATGTGGTTTTCCAAATTGCTAAGTACATCACCAACAATATAACTGGAAATTTAGACGTGTCTGTAAAATATGAGCTGGGCCATCTCATACGCAGGGTCATCTCACCCGGAATTATCCTATCAATTTAATTAATTAGTTAGATACGTAACGGTCACTGGACAGTAGATATTTTTAAAACGATTAATTTATTTGACATTTTTGCATATTTGACTATAATATAGCTCCATTGGTTGGGGATAATCGTAACTCTACTGTATTTGAGGAACATTCACATCATTTATATTTAAACCTTACATTCTTGTTCCTTAACGGAACTAAGTATTAATTTATGATATGTAGGTTATTAGTTAACCAGAATTAACAAAGTTTTCGATTTTAACAAGTGTAACGAATATAGAAGAACCCCTAAAGTTACACAAAGATTAATAATAATTTCATATTGATTCACTCTCGGTTGAGTGAAGGTTCATATTCTAAAGATGCCTTATGTAAAGTTAGCTCTCGGAAGATGTGGAAGATATGCTTTATTAAGGGAAAATTGTTTGTTTAAGTGTGTCACTGGAGATCAAATGATAATTCAGCCGTCGCGATAGTAGGAGATTCAGGTTTGCGTCCCGACAGTGACATTGAATTATATTTTTTTCTAATGTTGCATTATAATGTTAACAATGGGTGTTTCGTAACACAACAACAAAGTTATAGCTATTTTTTGTATATTTAAACCTTACGTTCGTGTTCCGTAACGAATCCTATTCATTCACTTGAAATATTTTCAAATAGCGAATCCTTTTATTGTAATTTTACATTGCAATTGAACAAGCTATATATGTAATCAAACATGTAAAATTTAATTATACTTTAACCTAATAATGAACCAACTGTACTTCGAAAAAAAAAAGAAATCTATAGATTCATAACAATAAATGACACCACAATCAATATCGCATACATGTTCTATTTCATGACAGCCATTTCGTTTTTTATGTTCAAAATAAATACGTAAATAAACAATAAAGGCTGTTCCAAAACAGTTAGAGGAAGTGCCTACGTAGTTGAAATACCATAGGTAATTTGGAATACTAGAATCTCTCAGTTATTGTAAACACCATCTGTGTTTTGACGTTATAACCATATAACATCAAATTGCTTACAAAGCCATTGAGAATTAAAAACGGGCCACCATTTTATAATTTTTTATGCCAGACACATGCCGAATGTGAAAATGTTTTCGGTAAGAATGCAGTCCATGCTTATAATTTACTATGATGTGTAAAATCGTCATCGTAATCATTTAAATCATTTTTATTTAGTACCACTATTAGTGTATAGTTTTGTACTGATTTTGTGAATATTTCCAAAATAAAAAATCTGAGGTTAGAATGGTTTGGAAAACCAAATATAAATACAATTTGAAATAAGGCAAACTCATTCATTGACATGAAATCAAACTTATTTACGCAATGGTTTCAGCCGTTCTTAGAATATGTGAAACCTCAGAACTTTTGATTATTGATAGTCATTACAGTCATACCAAAAACATACATACATAAATACTCACATTTCAAATAATAATACGCGCCACGCCTCTAAAATGTTCTGAACTTAGATGCAAATGGAGGCTTGCGCAGGTACAGTTAGTTGAAAAACTGCAAACTCGCGCTATATTATTATTTTTAATTTTTCTTTAATCTAAAGTTCTGATTCCTTGTATAAAATCATCTAAAAATTATTTTTCGTGCTTATTTATGCAAAACTGTATTAGGCATTTTGATCAAAGAAACAACTTAACAATAGCGTACTGGACTGTACTTTATAGCTGGAAAGCGACAAGTGCCACGACAACCAGCGCACAACGCACAGCGCACAACGAGCGCATATTCTGTGCCGGTAACTGAGAGGTGGTAGGAGTCTTCCTTTCCCACAAAACAATCAGGACAGCTGTTTGTGACTAACTTCAGAACCTTTTAGAACCGAGGCGAGTATTATACCTACATTCTTAGTTAAATCACGGTCTCGTAGAACTAAATTTTTCATCGCGTGTTTTATAACTTTAGTACGATTTTTGGCTTTCGACCAAGGATTTGCATATTATGTAGGAATTTCAACTCGATATCTCATTTCGCTTAGAAATCTCTGACAAACGGACGGCCAACAATTCTGTTAGATTCTACGGTACAGAACCCTAAAAATATAAGTATGCACCAATAATAATAATAATAATAATAATAATAATGTGTTTGGTTTTGACACATTCTGTATATAATTGTAGTTAGGTTTTTATATGCAGGGATATATTGCGCGGCGCGCGGAAATATGGGTTAACTGCTGAAATGTATTACATTTATGACCGACAGATAAAAACTCTCGAAGCCTCTCATTGTCCACTGTCCCACATACGTGTTGTGTAATAATACAGGGCGTTAAGATAATCTACTATATTGTCGATTAGTGTGAAATTTTATTTTAGGTCTGACACGGGTGTCCGATGAATGGGTTACCTTTTTGTGTCATTAGTTATTCTGTTATTAATTTGAAGTTTGAATCTTTAATTTAAGGATAACAACCAGCCTACGGAATTTCCTACAAAAATGTCCAGCAAACTGTCAGGACATGGACCTGCGAGCAGCATCTCAAAGATTGGGACCTGGTTTCAAGTAAAAAACACGGGAAGAAAATTATTGTAGGCCCTTCCTCAAAGCTAACTGAGGACTTAATTAGACTCAACAGACCAACATTCAGAAAGGTGATTGGGCTTTTAACCGATCATGCTTTCCTAAGAAAACACCTACATATGATAGGAATACAGCAGGAATCAACACTATTAGATTTTGCGAAATGGAGGATGAAACAGCCACCTAAATCGTGTTCGAATGTGAGGCTTTAACCTACAGGAGGAAAACCATCTTTGGCTACACAGGACAATCTAGTAGCCAATCTTCTGGAGCTTATAAGGAGATCCAGATTATTTGCTGACTAGATCCAGTAAAAAGGGAAAACACAAAAATCCTTTCAGAATGTGGTGCATTTGAGTCAAGACTCAAGAGACCACCCCATTCTATTTTAATCTTTTCGTCCAAAAATTTAAAAAAGAGTTGGTGTACTAATAATTACTCAACAATGAACAAATCAATTACTACTTGTAGTTTTACCATTGATCATTTTACTACCAATGAATTTATCTCTCATTTTTTAGATTTGGATTCTACGTTACAAATAAATAACTAAACATTTTATTAAGAATTTTTTCAGAGCTTTTTCTACAAGAACAAAATTTGCAAAATTTTATATTTCTTAATGCAATTTTAAACATAGAATAGTCCCGCTACGGAGATACGTCATCGCTAGAGAGCTTTATATTTAGTGATTTACTTGAATCACTCTCCATGTCTCTTTAGACTTGATTAATGTGTATAACTGGTCTATACATCTCTTTTCATAGACATACAACTCTTTATCAATGCGCAAAAGTGATCTACTGGCTAGGTCCAGCTTTGACGTCATAATATGAAACCTAAACTCAACCGTTCGAAATGAGTACTTTTTTTTCAAACTCTTGTTTGTTATAAAAAAGATGTTATAAAACGACTTATTTGGTTTACATTATTTATTTATGTGCCTTAAGGATCAAATTTAGAACCATTACTGTTTTTAGTTTTTAATAACGATCTACCTTCAAATATTTTATTTATTCAGTATCATTTATATGTTGATGATATGAAGTTAATTACATCAATCAACTCTATAGACGATTGCAACCTACGGATCTTGATCGTGTTAATGAATGGTGCATTAATAATAATTTTATGTGGCACGCACTCCCACCATATGTGTATCATACCAAACACGCCTTATGTGACAGGAACTTCCACCATATGTGAAACGCACTCCCACCATATGTGTATCATATCAAAAACACCTAATAAACCATTCACCGTTAAATTAAATATCGCTTTTTCGTTATTCTTCTTCACCACGTTTAACAGTCAATAAAATATCGGATTATATTTTTATTGCAAATAATTCAATTTATTCAATTTTCCAACTTAGTGAATAATTAGTTTTATTATATAATATAAACATTGGGCAGTATTGCAAGTAGTTTCATTTCATTTCATTCAGTGAATAATTGTTTATTGGTAATATATTTAATCTACGAAAAAGAGAAAAACATTGTTCTCGTTTCATAAATTATATCTATATTATTTTAAATAAAGTAGAAATTAACCACCAGAATTTTGTCAGATATAAAATTGTATATATAGATTGTGACGAAAGTTTTTTTTCGAAAAAACCTGCTTTATAACTTTCGAAAGAGTTAATTGATTATAACTAAATTTGGCCCACATATTGGAATCCTCCATCGCACGAACCATATTTGAAATGGGCTTAATTGGGCCATTTTAAGGATAGTTTTCAGGGGTGCCTAACAACATCGAAAAAATTCTCAGAATCGTTTCAAAATTGACATTTAACCTTTAAGTAAGGATGAAATGTGCTGTTAAAATTTAAATAAAATCGGCATGACAGGACCGGACTTGCAAATTTTATGAAAACGCTAGTTTGCCTATAAATTTATTTACTGAAGGATATATTTTATTTGATTCAGATGTTGTACTGATAACGATATTTTAACTATGAAAAAAACTACTATTTTAAGGGGTGTATTAAGGAATTGTTTTTTTATTTTGCCCACAAACAAATTTTAGTTCACTTAATAAAGCCACACTGCCTGTATTAGCAAATACGCTATATTGTCGGCAGGGTTTTGGCACTGCGACCCGGGTTTTTTTATGGCTTGTAGTTGTACAATAAACGGCGTTTTTGTCTTCTGTCAAATTCTTTTTTACTGATTTGCAGATTGGTAAAATGCTTTTTGTCGAATTCCCTGTATATTACATTTCGGTCCTCGTTTAGGCTTTCCGTTTTACGAAAGCCCAGACTAGCTCTTAAACGTAGAATATATAATAAAATGTTATAAAGCTCTGAAAAAATGTCGTCGTTAATTTTTATTTAATTATTCGTTTTATTTTAAAAATAGCTTTGTAAACGTCTTGATGTTTAACATGTAAAAACAAGCTTTAATTTAATAGTACGCGTTAAAGTCCACTTTCATTTTAAATATCGGTTCGTCTTTAGCAGAAGTATTTGACAAAAAGTTAAGAGATAATTTCACTAAAGCTATTACATTTGTTAAACAAAGGATAATTTAAAAGAGCGCTAACAAATTCAACTTCAAATTCCATTGAAACTCTTCATATTAAAAAGTATTTTGATATATGGAAATCATGTATGATATACATCTATATTTTTTGACTTTGGGGAGTTATTGCAACGAGTCCGAAATTTTTAAAATATTTTTATGTTTCAAGGTCACTACACTTTCTTCTTCACTATTTTTAAAAAGTGCGTATTATGTTCGTACGTGGTCATTTCTTTTTAGTACGAGATCTCGATAATTAAAAATAATATCAACTACGCTAGGATGCCAATCGACGTGCATTGACGTATGATCTGAAAGATTTTTTTTTTAAATCAGTCAAGTCATGTTTTTTTATTTTAAGAAAAAAACTGCAAAAAGTGAATTTATTACAAAATAGTACAAATAAAAACTTTGTTAAGGTAGTACTATAATCGAAGCGTATTAACGATAATATGATTTGGAAGAATTATTGTCCAAATCGGTTTTTTTAAGCAAAAAGACTACAAAAAATGTATTTTAAGATTTTTTGAAAAAAAAAATTCTCGGATCTAATTTGTTAAATAAATATTTTATATTCAATATTGCTCATTCTGAGAAACAGGAGGTGTGAACCCCAAGGGTTGCACTTGTAGAGTCCCAAATAAACGACCCACATCACGACTTGCTTTTTAATAACGCTTAAACAGTCTAGCACAATATGCAAACGAGGAACAGAATTTAAACCAGTTTTTATCGTATTATCGTATCCTGTTATGTCCATACAGCATGTTCATCAATCATTTTATCGATTGCTAATATCAATTTGAAACTAATCGGCGGAATTTTGGTTATGGATGCTTAATTTTCGACAAAACAATGTTTATTTTAAATTTATAAAATTCAATAAAATTGTTGTGAAGCAACAATTTCAATCCAATTCTACGTTTCTGGATAAGACAACGATCACAGCTACTAATTTACAATCTAATATAATCTGAATGATTCATTTTTATTTTCCAGTCCGATGTAAATTAATCTATATAAATAAAGTGGTAGAAATCTGCTGTTGTGCGCGCATCATGCAAAAATTACTGGACAGATTTCGATCAAAGTTTCTTAGTCTTACTTCTTAGACACTTGGTTTTTATCTAAAAAAATATCACGATATCTTTATTTAATAGAAAGTTATTAAAGTTTTAAGCGACTTGATGCTGTTCAGTTGTATTGTTGGGTCTATTTGAGACAGTATCTGGAAATTCAATAGAAAAAGGCGACTCAAATTGTTATTGATATTGATCCTTATTGATTACTAACTGATTAACAACTAGCGGCCCAGTCCGGCTTCGCCCGGGTGTAAATGTAATATATAGGATATCAAAGATGAGAATCATTATCATTAAATTCTCAACGTGTATTGAATTTGCGCGAATTCAATCGCTTTTATTTGTAAATGTTCAAAAATCGAAGAAAAATCTTATTTCCCAAAAAGAAATTTAAAAAATTCTGTTGATCCGATCGCTACCAAACTTCAGAAGATCACCCGCTAGCCTAATCTAAAGATTGTCTGAAAATTTCATCAAAAATGGTCTACCCGTTTGGAGTCCATAGATTACATATACATCGTCTTTTATCTATATAGATTATTAAAATGTAAAAAGTAGTTATTGTGACATAACGATAATAGTTGGACATATAGTATCGCGAAGTTTTTTTGTAGTTATTGATATGTTCTTTAATATTGTAGAACATACTTTTGTTCTATCATCAATAGTTTCCGCAGCGCATGCGACGAAAGATGTTTTATAGCATTTTTTTTTACACCTTGGGTTACGTTACTAAAGTTTTAGTAAGGATCCCTAATATTTTCTAGCAATAAATATATCCTATGTTACTCAGGGTGAATGTAGCTTTCTATTGGTGAAAGCATTTTTTAAATCGGCACACTAGTTTTTGAGTTTATTCATTACAAACATACAAAAATACAAATCTTTCCTCTTTATAATATTAATGTAGACTAGCTATTTCTCGCACGATCAACTGTACGTCGCTTTATATTTTTTCCTCTGTACATAAAATACATTGTTAATATAATAAACAACCACACGAAGTCGTAGGTATCAACTAGTTTCAAAATGAGTACGTATTATAGAAATTTGGACACATTTCAAAACGTAAATGAAAGAAAACAATTCCAAAATTTATAAAAAAATATTTTTTTTATATAATTTTTTTTATATCATTTTTTATAATAACTGGTCAAAAGCGAGAACATAAAAAATTACATTAAATTTTGAAATTATTTTTCCGTATAATTTTTTTCATTTACATTCACTATTTTTAACCACTGCGTAGAGTAAAAATTTATGACACGTATGACCTCAGTTGTCGAGCATTTATAGTTTGCAAATGTTCATTAAAAAAGTTATAAATTCAGCATTTAATTCATGGTTCCGTTCTATGATCTGTTTGTTTAGGATCAATTCGTAACTGTTCTTCTACCTACATAATTTACGTAAAATATAGTCGGCAAAAAAGTTTTAGATAGCTGTTTGAAAAATCATAGCTTTAAATTTTTAAAAAACCGATAAATTTACAGACAATTTCGTTTAAATATTATAGAGAAAAAAGTACATAATATATTTCTTCAAGTGAGCAATATATTTATTTTGCCAACTAAACCATTCGATTGCATATAATAACACGTTTATATGATTGTTGTTTTTTTTTGTGCACCACTAATAAAATGACCCAATTATGTTAATGCAATAAAGTAAAACAAATAAATGCCATCTAAAACAGTACTTTCCAATTGCGACTTATCAGTTACCATTTAAAAGTATATGAAGAACAGAGAAACCAAAGCAGGCGCAGTTTTCGTAAAATTTTAATCGTTATTTTTGCTATTATAACACAATAACGAAAAATAATAGAAACTTTGAAGGCCAGTTTGTAAGAACAAAAACATTATTAACCACGAACTATCAGAGCATTTATCTGAAATTACCGTGGTATTTTGTTCATTCGAAGGCGAAGTGATCGACCCAAAACTTCGAATTAACGAGATTCAATTTATTGAATTTCTTATATGTTGATGTTTCTTTCTATAAAGTTGTCTGGCCTTAAATTGATTTTCCTTAATACTTTTGGCAAATTCCTCAACTTTATTTCTGATAAGAATTTTTGAATCTCGAGCCTGCTTAAACCACTTTAGTACACACTCGTCAAATTCCGGGAAGCTGAGACACATCTGGTGCGTTTCCTTTTCAAATTGTTGGTGTCACTCAAAATCTTAAACACTTGCAGTTTATTTTGGTCAACGATTCTTACGAAGCGGTAGCCGAAAAATAATGACTGATGGTCCTGTTTATGACATTTATAACAAAGTATCCTTTGTTTTAGATATGGTAAAAGTTGAATTATAGAAGAAAATATTACATTGTGTTATATGAGTGTTCAAGAGACCAGCCAAGAATTTCGAATTATCGAGAAATTCGAATTATCGAAGTTTGAATTACCAAAGTTTCACTGTATTATCATACTGTATAGCAATTATATGTGTTACCAATAAAATAAAATACGTAATCGAAAAGTCGACATAAATGTTTCTGGTACGTATAACAGTCATCGAGCTGTTAAGTGTAGTGGTTTTAATCAAACCACTCAACCGTTTCCTGCAGCGCATAAGGGGAGCCAGCTTAGCCCCAATGCCTCCTTCCCCATTGCATATACAGCCCTCCATTTCACCAACTTCTCTATTCATCGTAGTAATTGGTTATGCAAATTGCCGACGGAATTCCCCTGCTATATCTGGCAATGAGGAGTAAAGTAGAGGAATTTGACAGTTTATTTTTATATTGCAGGATTTTTGTTGGAAACGAAATGTGAACGTAAACTAAACCAAACAAAATATTGAAGCCTGTCGGATTATTTAACATATGCATTAAATTGTCACTGAATTCCATTTAAATAAAAAATAAACGTCGAAGCAGGCAATGATAAAAAAGCAAAAAAACGAAATATTTAACCAATAAAAGTCTTCATTCTATTTCGATTTTTTTATGAACTCGAATTCACTCTTGCTTAGTTAGTAATCGTCCGTTTAGAGATGAGACAAAGTTAAATATATGTTGAGAAAAATAAATCGGTTGAGTAGGGATCGTTGGCGGACTGTTAAAAGAAAACTGCTTGTGTTTTAAATTGCCGTTCAGCACAAACGCATATACAAGTTGGAAATAACGAGCTAGGGAATATAATATGTAGCGTAAGTTAAAGGTTACATTTTTTCTTCTGCTTGTTGCCCTTAGAGATATAATTAAAGAGACCGTCAGTATGTGAAGGTAGAGTCGTCTATAATTAAAGTTTAATTTACCGAAGGGTTTATAAATAATTATGAATTAAGCCAGCCGTTCACTACGAAGGAAACTGTACAAAAGCCACTGCTAACAGAGGCAGAAATATTACTTACTAGCGGCCCAGTCCGGCTTCGCCCGGGTGTAAATGTAATATATAGGATATAAAAGGTGAGAATCAATTCTCAACGTGTATTGAATTTTCGCCGCGAATTCAATCGCTTTTATTTGTGAATGTTCAAAAATCGAAGAAAAATCTTATTTCCCAAAAAGAAATTTAAAAAATTCTGTTGATCCAATCGCTACCAAACTTCAGAAGATCACCCGTTGGGCTAATCTAAAGATTGTCTGAACATTTCATCAAAAATGGTCCATAGATTACATATACATCGTCTTTTATCTATATAGATTATTAAAATGTAAAAAGTGGCTATTGTGACATAACGATAATAGTTGGACATATAGTATCGCGAAGTTTTTTGTAGTTATTGATATGTTCTTTAATATTGTAGAACATACTTTTGTTCTATCATCAATAGTTTCCGCAGCGCATGCGACGAAAGATGTTTTGTGGCATTTTTTTATACCTTGGGTTACGTTACTAAAGTTTTAGTAAGGATCCCTAATATTTTCTAGCAATAAATATAGCGTATGTTACTCAGGGTGAATGTAGCTTTCTAATGGTGAAAGAATTTTTTAAATCGGCACAGTTATTCATTACAAACATACACACAAAAATACAAATCTTTTCTCTTTATAATATTAGTGTAGATAAAAAAAACAAGACAAACTCGAGAAAACTGTTTTTTAAATGTCTGTTTGAAACAGAGTATATTGACGAGCGTTTATTAGTTCAGCCTTGGACGAACAATACTGAGTTTAATTCTACAAAAAATAAATATAGGTACCTATTAAAATATTTTTTTGTTACCGAATATTCAGTTTTGAATTTTCATCTCGAGGTACTATTTGTAAAAGAAGCAAACAATCAGAAAAGCTTTTTTAAACCAGTATCATTATTCCCCACTTTACTCTACTGAACTGTATAAAATATAGGTCATGTTACTTATTTTCGTTACATGTAAAAGTTCATTTAGTTAAAAATTCACGTTTTTTATACTTTAAAACTTATCAGAAACTTTATTGAAATCCACGTCGCGTAATTTTTTAGGAAAGGGATGATTTATTTCATGTCAGAGATATATCAAGTAAACTTATATATCCACTTGCACCAATGTCGATTATCAAGTTTTAATCTTGATAGTCCAGGCAACAGGAAGATTTTGGCTATAGTTACAAAGTCACCTACCCCGCTGATTTTTTGTTTGCGGTTTAATCCTCTCCTGAGTGTTACGAATACACATTTTTAGTGTATTTGCCATATGGCAACATACACTATTGGCGTCGGTCGGATGGCGGGACCTAGGGGTCGGACCAAAATTTCTCGACGTTTCATAACCTCCTAAACACTTTGGCACCATTTTTAAAAATGTTTATATATATATGTATATATATATTTATATATATATATATATATATATATATATATATATATATATATATATATATATATATATATATATATACGTAAATATATACGTATATATATATATATACGTATATATATATATGTGTGCGGGCAATAACTTTCGAAAGAGTTAATTGATTTCAACTAAATTTGGCCCACGTGTTGAAATCCATCGCCGCAAGAAGCCTATTTAAAATGGGCCTAATCGGGCCATTTTAAGGGTAGTTTTTAGGGGTTGAAAAATGTTTTTGGGCCCTAAAATACCGAAAAAATTCTCCGAATCGTTTCAAAATTGAAATTTAACCCTCTGGCAGTAATTAAAATGTGTCCTTAAAATTTTAATAAAATCGACCTTACAGGACCGGATTTAAAAATTTTATGAAAACACTAGTTTGCAGATAGTGAATTATTTACTGAAAGGTGTATATAACATGTATAGAAGCTCGATTGATAATAATATTGCAATTAAGAAAAAAAATGTTATTTTAAGGGGTGTATTAAGGAGTCAAATTTTTTATTTTGCCCAAAAACCAAGTTAAGTTCGCATAATAAAGCCACACTGCCTTTATTAGCAAATACACTATATTGTCGGCAGGGTTTTGGCACTGCGACCCGGGTTTTTTCTATATTTATAAATCCTGTGGGCGCGGGTGAACAGGAGCAAAAATTGTTTTCTTGGCTTCCGATAAATTTGTGACAGAAGCGATAGTACCAGCGTAGAAGGCGCTTCGAACACTACAACTTTGCCCCTCATGATTTTTTTCGTAAATGCAAGAGTTGTCGATTGCGGAGTGAGGCAAACTTTTTCGGAGCAATAATTAGTGTATTTGCCATATGGCAACATACACTATTGACGTCGGTCAGATGGCGGGACCTAGGGGTCGGACCAAAATTTCTCGACGTTTTATAACCTTCTAAGCACTTTGGCACCATTTTTGGAAAAATTATATATATATGTATATATATCTTATATATTTAAACGAGCAATGCTTGTATATTTATATATTTATAACTATGTATCATGATTAGAAATTTCGCGTATCTAACGGCTCTAACGATTTGGATGAAATTCACGAAAAGGGGGTATTGGGGGACAAAAAATCGATTTAGCTAAGTTTTATTCTTGGAAACTTCCGTTTTCTTGCAAATTTATTCATTTTAAAGAATAATTTTTTGACATTTCACTATACCGTAATAAATACTGTAATATTGTAAGTAAGCTTTGGAAATACAAAAGAACAATTGTGTCAAAATACTGATAGTCAATCTTTTTAATAAGTTATACTAAGTAAAACGTAAATTATTTTAATAAAAAAGAAGAAATATTAATTAGGTAGGTAAACATAATGTTAACTAATATTTCAATAATTGGCGTAAGGTATGTTATTTTTATATCATGACGTATTTATTTAACATTATTATATATTTAACATTATAGTTCCAGAGTAGAATTTCGGTTCTAGAGAAGTGAAAATAAACATGTTATTTGTTTAGAACTCTCTCAATTAATGTTAGATCGATTCAAGCATTTTTTAAACGAAAAGGAAGAAATTTCTACATAGATTTTGTATATTACTGTGTTAAATTAGTTCTTTATAAAGACTTAGAAGCATTAAAAACGTATAAACTCGATTTTACGGATCATATCAAAAGAGAAAAACGGTATGTGAAAATTAATACAAAAGGACCATTGCACATAAATAATGACAAAATAGCAAAAATTATTGACTTTATTTAGACTTAACATGAACGTTGATGAATAAACATATTTCAATAACACGACGCTACCACTGTACTAAGTAGTGTTCGATAATATATAAGTTTGACATTAGTTACGTAATAGTAGTAAATTACACGTTTAGAGTTATCAAATTTTAGTTAAAATTTGTCTATTTACGAGATTAGTTGTGTGTGTTGAAACTTGTAATTAGAGTGTAAAAATTATATGTAGTTTTTGAAAGCTGTGATAAATTCCCTGACAATATCTGTGTTTACGAATGTTTAGTTAATATTTATTTATGTAGCGTGGACCGATAGACAGTGGAAGTTCAGATTAACTTTTAGTAAAAATATGATAGTAGGACACCTTTTCAGGGTTAAATTACATAAATGAGATCTTTTATTGATATCGTATATTTGTGCATGTGCTGTGTTTTAGTGTAAGATGGTGCCTTTGAATGGAAAATATGTGCAGTTGATTCATCTAGAAATTTACCAATAATTTCAGGTAGTAACTAATATATCCTGCTATCGAATTTTTACTCGCGGTGAGAATTTGTGAACAATGCTCTTTTTCATGTGAGACCTTCACTCGGAAACATCGCTACACAAGTAATTCAAGAATTTCAAGGTACGATATTTTTATAATTCACCGTATGAAAATCGGGTATATATTTTTATTGACGATTTGAACTTAAATTTGACTCTTTAATACTGTCAAACCTTCCTAAATTATCACGCACAGTTCAATCACAGCTTTCACATACCAGTTTTGCGACGTGTATGCGAGTTATCGCTCAAGAAACTCTGGTATTAAAATGTAACAGAAATAAATTAACGGCATTTTTTCATTGTTTGAAAATTTTTAATTGTTGGTTCATTGTTACCAATTTTTTCAATTGTTATTTTAAGTGAGAAAAACAATAATTAAAAAATTAAAAAACGTATAGAAATCACATAGCAAATTAATACCATGTTTATTGAATTCCCGAGCAAAGCTCGGTCTCCCAGGTACTATATATATCTCTACGCTGATATTGCTTTTGTCGTAAATTTATCGAGAGCCGGGAAAATAGGAAAACAATTTTTGCACCTGTTCGCCTCTCCCACCCCCGCAGAATGTAAAAACTTAGAAAAGTGTGCATTTTTGACACTCCGGGGTGAGGGCTTAAGCCGCATGCAAAAAATGATGATCTTGTAATTATTTACCTGTCGTCGAGACTATAAAGCTTTTATACATTTCTCTTTACGATGCCTTAAGGCTGTCGGACCGCTCTGAATTTAAGCCAAAAATAGAGTTTCGGCTGTCAACTGATTGTAGACTTATTCGTCAACATTCTGCAAAAATTCTTTCTCTTTAAGGAAGATAAACGACAAATCTGGGTCTCTAATGGACTATTTTTGTTATTTATGTACGATTTACTAGAAAAAAGTTGGCATTAATTGTGCCAAAAAACACACGTTTTCAATGTCATACTACGACCTTATTCGTACTTATTTCACAAAACTGTTCCATCACAAACCTAAAGTGACTCTTCCTTTTTCGGAAAAGTTTTTTAAATCTTCAAAATATTTCCCAAACTTAGAGTAATCAATTGACAGCGGCACCCTTGCAACAATATTTTTTAGCCAAAAATTAAAACAAGCCAGCCAAAAATTAAAACAAGCGGATGATTTGAGCGAGACAGAACTAAAGAACGTCACACCCACAATATGTCTTTTGCCTACCTCGCCTCTTACCGTTGGGTCTCAGCATTAACAAAATTCAGAGCGTTCCGACAGCCTTAAAGAAAGTCGAACTGGTAGCAATGTCGCTATTTATATATGACCTGGGAATTTTGATGATGAACCCGTTAGTACTTATGAATAATTAATTTTTTATTTACATATATGTTACATATGTGTAAAACACAAATCACAGAGAATGTTTCTGAAATAAATTATTATTATTATAACTGTAGAAAATCATTACCGATAAAAGCTGAAATGTGACGATAAACTTTGTAGATAACAAATAATTAACAGAGTGCTTTTGACAGCAAAGCATTACTCACCACAGATATTATATTACTGGGTGTTGACTTGATTTTGACATAAGATATAAATGATCTCAAATTAACGAGGGACAGCTAGACCGAAGTTGAACACTGCAAAAACGATAAGAATATTTATGTCCCTACATTAGATCAGCGGTTTACCCCTTTTTAGTTTTTATGAGTTCACTAACCGACCACTCAAAGTCCTAGTTACTGAAAAAGGTTTTTTGTGCAATTCATATTATTTTGAGAAAAAAACATCTATATATGCAGACTTTTTTGTTATCCTGTCGTTTAGAAACACTGTTTTGGTACATTTTTAATGCACTCATTAATTTTCGATATAAAAGTCGCCCTCTAAATATCGTCACAATAAAATTATTCCCGCATTTGTTTAAACATTCCAACCCTTTTTTGAAGGTAATCGGGAAAAATAAACACCGCGGTGTTAATAGAGTTAATACGATGGATAAAAAGTGATCATAATTTATCGTTAGTACGTAAATTTTAAAGTATCAAAATCAGACTGCAATATTCGAGTTTGAATTTTATAAAGTTTTTAATTTTAAAGTTTCACTCACGTTATATAACCACAACGAACACCTGTTGGCTTTTATCAAAATACAGTAATACCCCGGACTTACGCAATAGGTGGGACCAAGAGATAGCCGTGTAAGTCGTATTCAACCTTGCATATAAATACGTACAAAGTTTGTGTAATCGGGACCAGAGTCTAAAGAAAACAATAATTTAGAAGAAACATGTTTAATAAAATGTTAGATAATTAAAACAATTTACATTAGTAGGAATAAAACAACGTAAATCAAAGTTATTTTGATGTTGAAGGCTTCATATATTCTAACAATGTCGCCTGTCCTTCTTCTCACGTAAAATTTCCTCGTAGCAAGCCAGTAACTTTTTTATTTCCCGTTTTTTAGTAGACACGCGCTTTTTATTGCAATCTATTTTTTCTAAAATTTGTAACCCCTTTTCAATAAATTGTACTGAGGCCTTCTGCTAAGTTTGAAATCGTCATTTGATATTTAGTTTAGATACACTCCAAAGACAGTGTTAGGTTCACATGACTCATTTTTTGGTCTTTTAGATGACATAATTAAAGATGAACCAATAATGCGCACTGCGTACGTAAAATAATTCCACAAGGAACACGTCCGAACTTGTCGTAAACCAAACACGCAGATGCGCGCGATGATCTAAAAGTAAAACCGCGTATCTCCGAATTCGCGTAAAACGGGGTAGCGTAAGTCGGGGTATTACTGTATATCATAATAATGACGTTCTTTGCGACTACATCCTTCTCCACTAATCTATATAAAAAACATAAGCCAAAGTTAAATCAGTTTACACAATCTCACTGTGGTAATCCCATTCAGATTAGATAACGGAAGATTATTAAAATTAATATAAAACACCGTCAGCTGTTCAGCAATTATTGCACCGTACGGATAGAGAGATAACATTAATCTCCCCCAGTTGCTTTCGTTAAATTAAATATGTTGTTCAACATAATTTAAAGTGTGTATCGAGATCACAATAAAATATTTGACATTATTCCAAATACAAAAAAAACCCGGGTCGCAGTGCCAAAACCCTGCCGACAATATAGTGTATTTGCTTATACAGGCAGTGTGGCTTTATTATGCGAACTTAAGTTGGTTTTTGGGAAGAATAAAAAATTTTGCTCCTTAATACACCCCTTAAAATAACATTTTTTTTTTCTTAATTGTAATATTATTATCAATCGAACCTCTATACCAAGTTATATACACCTTTCAGTAAATAATTCACTATCTGCAAACTAGTCTTGCTTAAAATTTTTAAATCCGGTCCTGTAAGGTCGATTTTATTAAAATTTTAGGGACAGATTTTAATCACTGCCAGAGGGTTAAATTTCAATTTTGAAACGATTCGGAGAATTATTTCGGTATTTTAGGGCCCAAAAACATTTTTCAACCCCTAAAAACTACCCTTAAGATGGCCCGATTAGGCCTATTTTAAATAGGCTTCTTGCGGTGATGGATTTCAACACGTGGGCCAAATTTAGTTGAAATCAATTAACTCTTTCGAAAGTTATTGCCCGCACACATATATATATATATATATATATATATATATATAAATATATACGTATATATATATAAGTATGTGTGGCATACAGTTTGGGAGCTCGGATAATCATTTAATATATCGTTTGGGCTCTTTTGCCGTCTTAAGGGAGCGGCACCCAATGAACAAAATCGTTTGATTGTCAACTTTGGGAGCTTCACCCTGAGACGTCTATTGATAAAAATTAAAACTACATAGAACCATTTTGTGAAATGAGAGGTCACTGCGAGTATTATTTCAGCGGTTTTTTATGACAAAAAGTATGCAACCTTTGCAGGAATCTATTGGAGTATGGGGTATTTCATAATAAAATAATATTTTTTACTGTCAAAAACCGTAAAAATTTCTAAATGAAGTATGGTTAGGTTTCACACATAAAGAAAAGGGAAGTAAGTAGTCAAGAATAAATGTAAGTAAAATTCATATAATTCTATAAAAAAGTGAATTATTAATATAATTTACACAAAAAATAAATTTAATTATTTTCAGTCATTTATTAACGTAGAAAGACGAAAATTACGCGACAACTCAAATATACATTTGAATATTCTGATACGTTTATGAACGTAATACATCTTATAGAAACTGCCCGCAAATTTGATCTTTTTATATACAAGGAACATTTGAACAACATTAAATAAAGGTAAATATTTATTTTTATAAATGTTTATTTCCAGATAATCAAAGCGTTGTTATGTCAATTCTTTTTAAACGGTACTAGTTACTTTGTCAAATTATCGCCAAGGCTCCCGATATCATATAAACTGAATCTTTTCACTCTAACAACATATCAAACCCATGTCGAATATTAGATTTACATGAGATTCGTCGACAAGCGTTAAAACGTCCGTACTGACGATGCAAAACATTTTCATCTATTGACATTGGAAAATTTTCATATCGATGGAAATACCTTTCCATTCGAATAATTCATCGAAAAAATTAACTCGAAACGATCTTAGTAATAAGTATTAATAGATCAGTGATAATTGAGAGTATTGTATTAAAATTATGTTCTCATATTCACAGGTTATTCAAGTACTATCCAACAATGGATGTTCAACAATGTCTGCAAATATAGGGCCCGAAACCAACAACGATTCTGTAAATTACTCTGTTTATGTTTTAATGTAAAATTGATATATTTGCTTTTTTTAATAAAAAACTAGACAACAGAATATATCTTTAATTTTTTCATACATTTTTATTTATTATTTATTTTGACGTAGCATCTACATTGCGGAATGCGTATTATGACTAATTAACAACGAAATCTAATATTTGATAACAGAAATAAACAAATTTATTAACGAAATGATAAAACAAAAATAGGTATTTCTTATTTCAGTCTTAACATATTTAAAAAAAACACGTATTAAAATATTGTACATGCAATTGTTGACGAAATATGTAAATAAACCGTAAGCCTTGTTTACACGAGTAAACAAGGCTTACGGTTTATTTACATACGAGTACTCGGCCGAGACACTGAACTCGGCATCGACTATTAATTTTGCTGATGAGATACTGCTGATTTTCTCTGTCGTTTCGATTCGGCTTGTACCCAGGATTTTACATGAGCGACAGTTCGTTTTTTCAATTCACTATGCTTTGTTATCGTGTCGAAGCATTTCTGCGAATTCGGAACCTTTCCTGTAGCTATCTCAGTATCAAAAAGTTTTCGCGCAACTGTCCTTTCTGGTGTAGACCATGTGTTGCGAGTCTTATCTGGAGAGAAAAAATATTAAGAATATACTATTTAAAAGTTATAATATTATAAAAAGTTATGGTAGTTTTTAACTTAGTGAGATTTCATTTAGCATAGTTTCACTGCAGCCAAAACTTAATTTACCGAGGACCAAATGCTCAATGAAAAGGTAAGAAGGTTTCACGTTCCGATGGGAATGAGCACAGGGTCCACGAACAAGTGTTTACAATGAAAAGCATACTGTACGTACCTTTCGATTTGTGTTTGTTGATTTCATTATTTATCCATAAACGAAGCTGCATTGCAGTTCATTTTTGTAAGTTATTATCAGATTTGACAATCATTTCGCATTCATTTAAAGGGAGGATTTTTCGATTTCGAATATAACCAGACAAGTATTTTCTCGCCGCAAATTTCTCTGGAGCACTCCAAGTTCTTCTAATAATTTGCGGTTTGAGATCTAGTTCTAAAAACAATAGAAAATTTCAGTGAACAATAAGATATGAAAATCAAACAGATACAAAAATATTAAATCGGTTTGTGTTTCGTTTGTTTAGAAAAGCTTTTGAAAATTTACCCAGTTCTGAGTCACTGGAAGCCGAAACGTTTTCATCGACCGGTAACTCCTATTCATCGTCAACACGATCTGCTGTTCGTTTTCGTAAGTCAGTAGTCGATTTTACAACTGTTTCACATTTAATAGCAGGAAGAAGTATTTTTTTTTTCGGAGTAGACCACATCCTAGTAATTTGCGACCTGAAATGTAATTCTAAAAACAATAAAAATTCGCAGTTGTAGAATATAGAACCGTGTTTCGTTTATTTAGAAAAGGTTTTGAGAATTTACCCAAATCCAGTGAATCGCTGTCACTCGAAGCGGAAGGGTTTTTATCATCCGGTAAATCAAGTGCGCTCGTGTCTTGTAATCTGTCCGATCTGTTTTCGGTGACATTGGCGTATACTTCGGTATTGCAGTTGATAGACTCGTTTTCGTCGACACCATACGATATGTTAGGAAGCGAATCGTTAATATAAATGTCTGTCCCATCGTCATTCGAAATAAATATATTGTCAAGTTTTGCATTTGAATCGTCGGCATTATTAGATGATTCTGACGTATGTTTGTTGACATTTTTTTTCTTTTCGGGATCAATCATGTTTATTTCGTCACTTGTTCGTGTACCGCCACGGTATTTAACGATACAAATATTTCCATTTTCTATGCGCACGTCTTTTTCTTTGCACATATAATATGGATTATGGTCTCAAAATTGAACCATGTAGGTAATACATTTTGTATTTGTTTTATGTAATGAAAGTATGGCCTTTTCAACGAGCAAGAGTAACGACGGCTGAAAAAGAAAACAAAACAGTAAATTAAAAGTGTACTGTAGTTCTATAACGTACATATATTATGTTAAACACTTACTTTTATAATTGTTCTATTATATCGCCTTCTGTTCGGCAAACAGGACAGCACAGTGAAATTCTATCGACAGTCACTGTCGGTTCCAACAAACACCCGAGCGAAGTTTGGAATGAGGTATCTCTTCCAGACACACTGGACACTTATATTGTGCGGACAAGTTTTGTTCATATGATAGGTCATACACACGTACACTTTTCTGTTTGTAGATATATTAGTTCCTCTCCTTTCGTGACATGAACTAAATTACAAATTGACCGGGAGCATTTAGCGCCCTGATAGTCCTTGCAAAAATGTATTTTCAAATGGTTGCAAGCACCCGAACAGTTACTGTTTCAGTAACTTGAAACTGATATAGTTAACGTAGTTTTGTTATAAAGGAAAGTAAAATAGTAATATTACTTTATTATTATTATTATTAGAGAACGTTTTAATTGAACAAAATAAAGAATCACGTATGAATGACGACGGACTTGACTTAACTGAAACTAGGAACTCATCAAAACCTAAATATACGTAAATAACCAAGTACAATTCTGTGGCTTGATCGAAAAAGGGCCTAAGTGCATTTTTTTCATTTTTGATTTATTGGTCCTATCTTACTAATGTCGACATGCTCTTTTCAATGAAAAAGGTTCTATCTCATTATCTTTAACGCTTACCGAGATAAAAAATGTAAAAAGATCCTAACTGAGACTACGTCAATGAAATAAAGGCTTATATTCACTTTAGGCCCTTCATATTGGGGCCTAAGTGTTTTTATAAATTTTTTTCTATATTTAAAAACAACCTAAGTGACATATAAGCCCTTAAATATTGGGCCTATTTACTCTTAGGCCCTTTTCGTAATAATAATTTTATATCAAGAAAGTGCTAACTGCGACTTAGTAAAATGTGACGGTAATTGTCGGTGGCCTATGTTAACATAGGCCTTTTTTAAATAGATTTGTACATTTTGTAAGAAGACCTAAGTGTCACATTGGTTATGGAATCGAAACAAAAAGAAAAAAACTGGAAGATATCTTAAGCTTATTACTATTTATACATCCAAAAAGCAGATTATTTTATTCAAATTTGAAGAGTGATGAATCAAAAAATGACGACGATGTTTGTCCTACAGAATTAATATTGGAAATTATAGATTAATTATACTTATTTTGTCATCACGATGTCCTAAGAATTTTATTTTCATCTGCACGGTTTTCGTGTTACAATAAATACTATTGTTTATTTTTGTATTTTTAATTCTTATTCGAATAAAACCAATATTTTTGTAGAAGTGTTTTACATTTTAACTACAACCATGAATTTCTCAATATGTGTTTTCTAAGCGGTATTGTCTTATTTAATAATATTTTATCATATACTATTATTAATTTTCAAATATCTAAAAAAGGGTAGGTGAAAATCGCTTACTTTTTATACAAAGTACCTCTTATAAAAGGGCTTAAGTGCAACTACATTTAAAGAAAGGGCCAAAGTACATTATTTGGGGCCTATATGCTAGTTTTAGTGCCCTATTGCATAGGCCTATGTAACACCATATACATTTTCTGGGGCCTATGTGACAAAAACTTCTGGATTTTTTAAGAATTTTATTTTTTTTTACAAAAAATCAAAAAATATGCGCTAAAAAAGCAGTATTACAATTATCAGACATTTTGGACAGAATTTCGCTGATTTACAATAGTTTGAAAAAAATAACTTCAACTCCAATTACCTTAAAACTACGTTTTTGTAGTTAGGCACTTTTGCGACCAAGCCACAGAATTTACACAGTATAAAAACTTAACAGTACAGCCATGTTCATAAAATACATAGTGGTGCACCAGAAGAAACAACAATAATAAATATGACATATTATTATCTGTAAAACAGTTTAGATCAGGGGTGGTCAACCCAAATGATCTTACGGACCATTTTGGAAATGCATCATAAGGGGACATTCATTAATTACGTGAGTCGATTTTGGCGATTGTTCGACCCCCCCCCCCCCTTCCCCTTTGGTAAGATGACGGGCGAAACCGGGTCGGACCATAAGTACAAAAAATTTCATCAAAATCGGTTCAGCCGTTTAGGCGGAATAGATTGACAAACGCTTGTACAGAAATATTATTTTTATATACAAAAAAATATTAAATTTTCAATCAAAATTGTTTTGGTAATTTCCTTTTGACAGATCTTCAGAACAAAAAAAGAGCAGATTTTTTTTTTGTTTTCAAAATATTTCTAAAATTAAATTTAGAAAAAAAATGTGTCTCCGACAAATTTTTTTTCTAAATTTAATTTTGGAAATATTTTGAAAACAAAAAAAAAATCTGCTCTTTTTTTGTTCTGAAGATCTGTCAAAAGGAAATTACCAAAACAATTTTGATTGAAAATTTAATATTTTTTTGTATATAAAAATAATATTTCTGTACAAGCGTTTGTCAATCTATTCCGCCTAAACGGCTGAACCGATTTTGATGAAATTTTTTGTACTTATGGTCCGACCCGGTTTCGCCCGAGTGCGTTTCGGGTCCAATTTAGAATTTAAACTATCTACGGACCGACGCAAACGCACACACAAAATTTCATTAAAATCGGTCCAGCAGTTTGGAGGAATAGAGTCCGTAGATAGTTTAAATTCTAAATTGGACCCAAAACGCACTCGGGCGAAACCGGGTCGGACCATAAGTACAAAAAATTTCATCAAAATCGGTTCAGCCGTTTAGGCCGAATAGATTGACAAACGCTTGTACAGAAATATTATTTTTATATACAAAAAATATTAGGTAAATAATCGTTAGTCCAACCTTGTATAATTTCTTAAAAACACAAATACATACTATTATTTAAGTTTTAAAATTTCTGTGTTTTACAAAAAGCAACGCTCGTAACTATATAAGGATTTCATGTCACGTATTTGTGAAATCTAATATTTTTTCATTTCATCCAAAGTTACCGAAAAGTTATAATAATTCTCAAAGTCTTCATAAATTTTAGAATAATATGTTTTTGTGTAAAATTTCAAGCATTTTTGTACAAATAAACCATTAATTAAGTAAAAATTAAATAAATTATTAGTATTAAAAGTTGCCTACATTTAGAATTTAAACTGCCGCGCTGAAAATAACGAGTTGCATATCTCGAAAGTAAAGAAGTACCTTTATAAGTTTTATTAAAATTCGATTTAAATCTTTAATAATCATAACATAAACTAATTATTATTAAATTTTTAAAGACATACCTATGTTCTTTTAAGTACATATTTTTAATCTTTTGACGATTATTAAGGTTATAAAAAAAGAACAGTCTAAGTTCCCTGAAACTTATATTTTCCATTTAAAAAAACATTAGACGGTGACGCAACAAAAAAATTTTTTGCCCAAATATTCATCAACTGTATTAGAACATCTGTCAAATTACCAGAAATATTTTACGCCCCCCTCAAATTCTTAACAGGTACGTTAAAATAGCGAAAACAATTATGGCACATATGACATATATATATGTATTATATCTGCAAAACAGCTTAGATCAGGGGTGGTCAACCCAAATGATCTTGAGGACCATTTTGGAAATGCATCATAAGGGGACATTCATTAATTACGTGAGGCGATTTTGGCGATTGTTCGACCCCCCTGCCCCCTTCCCCTTTGGTAAGATGACGTGAGATTTATCTCGACCCCCCCCTCCACCATTAATCTCACGTGAGATTTTTTAAAATGCTTATTTTTAATGTAAATATGTTAATCGGTGCTTGATTGCGTTGGATTTATTTAATTTGCTTAATTCTTTTTTTTTCAGACTAGTATTTAAGACTTTAATTTTTTCTCATAATTTCGACAGTTAATTTTTCAATATATTTTGATGCGCAAATAAGGTATTTTTTGATACATTGGTTTTCACTACTTAGGCAACTTTAAAATAAATATATTTTGTAAAAGTGCGATGAATCTCGCAGGCCGGAAAAATATTCAAGGCAGGTCGCATGCGGCCCGCGGGCCACGGGTTAGCCACCCTTGGTTTAGATTGTGACTATTATTTTGGTGTTTTGGTAACACCTACCATAACAGCAAGAGGCATACGAAAGGTCGTATGAAGGAGTTATGCAAAAAAGATGGTGATTTTACAATAAATTTCTTCGATTCACGTTATTGAATCAGTGGTTGAGTTCCACATGGACAGGTTATACAGACGTTTAATTATTTATTACCAATCGGTACCCGCGACTTCGCACACGATTGAGATAAAACAATCTGATGTAGCTTTTTCCCGTGGCAATTTAATTTTGCTGTTTAAATCTTATGTGTTATAGCGACCCGGCCCGGCCCCCGGCTTCGCCCGAGTGCGACAACAGTAGTGAAGCATTCGGCTCCACCATATTACAGTCTTGCATCGTGGGGCTGCGCCCCGCTCTGCAAGACATTAATTTATAAAGCTTTCGACTCCCCCAAATGCATATTCTCTAAATAGTGTATTTTCTGACATTTTCATACATTTTGTAAAGTCAACATAAGTCGCTAGTTGAATAACACCGTCCAAATATTTATTTTAGTAAACATAACAGTATACCTACTGAAATGAGACAAGCGCACGGCATCGTTTGTAGTTTTTTCCAGAGCTGCATTATCGATTTTATACTGTTTCAATATTAAATTTTCAATCAAAATTGTTTTGGTAATTTCCTTTTGACAAATCTTCAGAACAAAAAAAGAGCAGATTTTTTTTTATTTTCAAAATATTTCCAAAATTAAATTTAGAAAAAAAATGTGTCTCCGACAAACAGATAAACAGAAACACACGAACTGACAGCAGTCACTCTATTCCTCCAAACTGCTGGACCGATTGTAATGAAATTTTGTGTGTGCGTTTGCGTCGGTCCGTAGATAGTTTAAATTCTAAATTGGACCCGAAACGCACTCGGGCGAAACCGGGTCGGACCATAAGTACAAAAAATTTCATCAAAATCGGTTCAGCCGTTTAGGCGGAATAGATTGACAAACGTTTGTACAGAAATATTATTTTTATATACAAAAAATATTAAGGTAAATAATCGTTAGTCCAACCCTGTATAATTTCTTAAAAACGTACAAACACTATTATTTAGTTTTAAAATTTCTGTATTTTACAAAAAGCAACACTCGAATCTATATAAGAATTTCATGTCACGTATTTGTGAAATCTAAAATTTTTTCATTTCATCCAAAGTTACCGAAAAGTTATAATAATTCTCAAAGTCTTCATAAATTTTAGAATAATATGTTTTTGTGTAAAATTTCAAGCATTTCTGTACAAATAAACTATTAATTAAGTAAAAATTAAATAAGTTATTAGTATTAAAAGTTGCCTACATTTAGAATTTAAACTGCCGCGCTGAAAATAACTTTAGTTGAATTTCTCTATGGGAAAGAATAGAAATACCCTAGATGACACTGACGTAAGGTTTTACAATACAATTAATTTATTATTTCAGAGAAAATACAATGAAATATTTGTCAAATAAGAAACAGTTATCAGTTATAAGTATCATTGACAAAAATACGTAAGTAATTTTATACTTCTGTCACATATAAATTGTTTCGAATATTGCGAAATATTAATTATTCGACTGAATAAGTTGTTTTTATGTTATTATGTGTAATTTTTTCAGATCCAAACGTGCGACCCATTAGTAATGATTGTCGAAATCTGCATAAAATTGCCATGTATTGATGTGAAAGTCGTCTCTGTTCGGGTGTCAAGTTTTGAAGTTTGGTCAAAGTGATACGAATGTGCTTTTCTGTCAACGTAACGCTGGGTACGCATGGAAAAATGGTAACCGATAACAATTTTAATATTTTGAAACGAAGACAACCATTAATCAGATATAGACAGCACAGGATTCGGTTCAACCGATGGAGCTATTTACCGCTAATCTAGGATATTCGTATACCGAACAGTCATATTTTGTCATAGTCAGCTACTGATCCGAAAAGACGAAGTAAATTATAATGTACGACAATTTGAACAGCCACAGAAATGAGTATGACCTGCTTTCTTTAAATATTTTGTGTGATTTGAAAAAATCCGGCGCCAATTTGTTCAAAGCGTTCCCCATTGGGTGCTCTGAAATTTTTTAAAAAATTGGTGTAGCCGTTTTCAACTGATTTCAGAAAGAGTATTTTTTTATATCTTACTGTATATTTCCTACATTTATGAACCGATTTGAAAAAAATCGATGCCACTGTGTTCAGAACTTTGCACACTTTATGTGCTCTATTTTTTTTTTTTACTATGACTTACGGCTTCGTAACAGCGGAGGTGGTTTTATCGGAACTGATAAACTCTGCCTTCGGGTTTTTGTCCTACAATGCCTTTAAATAATAAATTGTATAATAATGAATTTCATACTATTTCAGGATCGGATTGACGCCATGGCTTTCTTGATCTCACTGAACAGAGGTGAAACGACGACCTACTATCTGCCAGTTTTTGTTAAGGCAATATAACTTGGCGACGTTTAAAAAACTTAAGTCTTCTGTTTTATAGGATAATTAGCTAATAAAATATTATAATAGTGGGGCGAAAGAGATAATTGTGCACTGAACGATAAAACCACTAAATTTGAGCTGCTTTATATTGTTAAAAGATGTAGATATTAATACAAATTATATCTATTGTATCGCTTATCAGAAAGTGCACAATACTGGTATATTTTTAGTCTCATCTGTCCGACTATAAAGAATTCTAAGATAATAATATTAATAAGTGTTTGTTAATTGAATGTCAAAATAAAACTTGGTAATATATAAAAGTTTTCATTAATTGTTGTTTTCATATTTCCTTTTACAGTAGCAATAATATTTTCTACCATACGTTTTAAATGAAATTCACTATAGATAATATGGTAACTACGGAAATCAAAAATGCATTATAGAAAATCGTTTGTTGCAATTTTTTGTGGAACGATTTTCTATAATGAGTTTTTGGTTTCCATGATTACTATATCAACAAAACTCATGTATATATTGCGTCTTAATTAAATGAAATTCCCAGTATAATATACATTTTTTAATCAAATCGTTGAAACTTTGACAGGATTGTCAATTTCCTATTATAAAATTTATGTAGGTTTTTTCAACATTTATTAATCTTATTAAACTGCCAATTTGCTTTATTTTTTCATAAATAAGCCTTTTATAAGAAGCAGATTCTTCTGTCAGATGTTAGCTTTGAATAAAATTACAAATGTGCGCTTAAAAAGTTAATTAAAAATTGCAACAATAGATGTAATGTCTTATTGTAGATATTTCTTTTTTTATGAAAACACGGTTATAGTGGCAGATACTCAACTGTTTATTATGAATCTAATGCCTACAAAAGGTGTGGGTGTTGGTAGTATAAACAGCTTTTATATATAATTAATGATTATTAATCTTTTGAACATAAAAATATTTTTTTAACTATTATGGGTTATCTATTGTAAAGTACGGGAGCTTTCATTTTGAACAATGCCGGTAATGCAGTTCTCGATTTTAGAGCTCCCAAACTCAACAATATATCATTAAAGTGAAATAACTTTAAAATCTATTGATGCATATTAATTTGCTCTTAATATAATGTTTACTAATTAGTTTCACGTAGTTTGAATGCAGTTTTGAACTAGGCTCCCAATGATACTGCTACACATATATATATATATAAATATATATATATATATATATATATATATATAAACATTTTCAAAAATGGTGCCAAAGTGTTTAGGAGGTTATGAAACGTCGAGAAATTTTGGTCTGACCCCTAGGTCCCGCCATCCGACCAACGCCAATAGTGTATGTTGCCATATGGCAAATACACTAATTACGTATCCTGATTTTGGTTTGAAAAATGACACACTAAAGGCCCCAGTACACAGTGGTCTGTAGTGGGCCATTGCAGACCATCGTCATTGTGTACAGGGGGTAATGGTCTGTAGTGGCGGACAATTGTGAATCATGGTGCGCAATCCATTTGTTGTCGGTTTTTTTGACACACTTCAAAGGAATCGTGGCGTGGCGTGGCCTGTGGTGTTCACACAGCCGCCCATTGTTTGGACAGGTACCTACTTTTTTGTTGCGTGTTATACTATTTAAATTTTTAACCGCCCAAAATGTCAGTATCCTGGAACAACGGAGAGACTTTTAGGTTTATAATACTATAATAGTTGTAAATAGTATATAAATAAATAGCCGCAGCCGTAATTACTTCCACGTCCATCGCAAATGCTTCGCCAGGCAGAAATGAGCCATGGGCCATTGTGTGAACACCAAGTGATAGTGGCCTACAGTTGCACATTGCAAAGCATGGCTCACTACGGGGGCCTTTAGATTTAATTTAAATTATATAATAAAAGTAGATGGCAATAGATTGCTCCAATCAGCGCTGTATTTACACTAGGGGCACTAGGGGCTAGTGCCCAGGGCGGCAAATTTTCTAGGGCGGCAAAATTTGGAACATGAGGGAAAAAAATTCACGTTATAGAAATTTTTTCGGAAAGTGTGATCGTGTTGAAAACATTCATAAATAAAATACTTTCTGTCTTTATTAAGAATGTGTATAAAATTATAAATACTGCAGTTTTATTTGCAAAATTGTGAAAAACATTTTAAGTAGTTATCTTGTTATTCATAATTTTTTTAAGTTTTTGGGTCGATTAAAAATCGTTTGATATGATCATTATTTTAGTTTAAATTGCGCGCTGCAAAATGTACAAATTGTCTAGTTTGCAAATCAAAAAGTCAAATGCGTTTGCCTCTGAAAAGATGTAAATATCTCGCAACTTATGAGCAATCGGTTTGTTTGTCAATTTATGATTTTTAATACGAAAAAGAATGTTTTTGATGTAATAATGCCGTTTATTATAAAAATATTTTCGACTATAAATGAATCATTTTATTTATTTGAAAATTGTAACCCCAGGGCGGCACTTTGAGTAAATCCGGTCCTGGCTCCAATTGTTAAAAAACACTCATTGAATATTTTTGTATAATTATTCCGTTTATAATAAAAAGATTTTCGACTATAAATGAATCATTTTTATTATTTGAAAATTGTAGCCCCAGGGTGCACTTTGGGTCACCGTCGGGACTTAAACCCGATACTTGCCACTGCCGCAGCGATATGAGTTATCAGTAACTCTACGATGCTATATCTTAACATTCAATCTTGCTCATAATCAAGCAAATTGGAACAGTAAATTCACATAACGCTAGACGTGAACTTTCACATCAGTGAGCGTTTTGGGTGAATCAAAAAAGAAATTTATTAACTGAGCCTAGACTATATTATTTAGTTTCCCATTTTACGTACCACGACAGCTTAGTTTTGCAAATAAAATAACTTTCATATTATACAAGTAATTTGAAAAATGTAAAAGAATGAACCGACGCAACGTCCATATTTTTTCATCGTGTCATGTAGAACGTTAGATTGTATCACACAAAAACAAGTGATCGATCTACACAGAAAAAAATTTCTTTTCAAGCTAAATTTTGATTAAAAAATGCGTGGAAAAAGTTGTTTCGAAGTAAGAATTATAAAAAAAGATGTTAAATTCATGTATACACAGTTTAAAAAAAAAACCGGGTCGCAGTGCCAAAACCCTGCCGACAATATAGTGTATTTACTAATATAGGCAGTGTGGCTTTATTATGCGAACTTAACTTGGTTTTTGGGCAAAATAAAAAATTTGACTCCTTAATACACCCCTTAAAAGAACATTTTTTTTCTCAATTGCAATATTATTATCAATCGAACCTCTATACCAAATTATATACACCTTTCAATAAATAATTCACTATCTGCAAATTAGTGTTTTCATAAAATTTGTAAATCCGATCCTGTTGGGCCGATTTTATTAAAATTTTAGGAACACTTTGTAATTTCTACCAGAGGGTTAAATTTTAATTTTGAAACGATTCGGAGAATTTTTTCGGTATTTTGGAGCCCAAAAACATTTTTCAATCCCTAAAAACTACCCTTAAAATGGCCCGATTACGCCCATTTTAAATAAACTTCTTGCGGTGATGGGTTTCAACACGTGGGCCAAATTTAGTTAAAATCAATTAACTCTTATGTTTATATATATATATATATATATATATATATAAACATTTTGAAAAATGGTGCCAAAGTGTTCAGAAGGTTATGAAACGTCGAGAAATGTTGGTCCGACCCCTAGGTCCCGCCATCCGACCGACGCCAATAGTGTATGTTGCCATATGGCAAATACACTAATAACGTGTCAATCAACCAATTGTTATTCGAACAAGATCGATTTAAAATTCTACTATGCTTTTCTTATGGAGAAATATGTATGATCACAATCTAAGGTCATTGTGAAATCAAATTTTGGTCAGTGCTTTCTGCAACCGACTATTTATAACCAACTATGGTGGTCTCTAATGATTTCGTGGTCTTTGGTTTTAATAACAACAAACCAAATACATTTTCATCGATCGACTATTCTTTGATTTTCGTAAACATTTGTGTGCTTAATTATTTGTAAACATTCCATTTCCGTTGAATAGCCGCTCTTCAACCACAGCTTCTCGTTTCCTCGTTTATATGGATAACCGCATTCCGATTTATAACATCGTCGCGTTATCAAAGCTATACCAACGGATATAATAAATTTTACTCTATGTTTTACTTCAAACCAATTTTTTTCAATTTCTATAATACACCTGGTGCCTGTCTTATTTTACTACATATCTGTGTTTGCAGAAAAATTAAAACACACCCGTTTGTGATAAATATCACACAATTCAAGAGATGAATTATTAGAACGTATACAGTTTATTTTGGCATTTATATTTTGAATAACACATTTCCGTTTCCTGGAAGACACAGGCTAAAGAAAGATTTGCAAAATATCACACGGTATTTAAGTAGTTTATGTATATACTAGCGGTACCCGTGCGAATAATTCGCACTAAAATTCGTTTCTAATTTCTCACACTCTTTATAACTTTCTTCTTTTTGTTGTATTACATTACGAAGCTTAGTGACGGTTCATGAAAATATTTTTCTAAAACTGGCATATAGAGGCGCAAGTATCGAAAACGTTGAGCTGAAGCGCCGCCATACGAAAAGTATTTATACGTGAATTTTGATTAAAAATTAAACAAAAAAAATGTACCGACCGTCAATCATATTGACGTTGTTTCAAAATCACACCCGTCAGGTGGCAGCATTGCTGTATTGTGTCTTAATGTATATCTATATATATAATTTTAATAATTAATAAATTTACAAAAACAAAAGCAATAATAAATTTCTTAGTTGTTGATGTCGGTAGAGCAAGCAATTATCTATAAAATGATATAAAATTTATGTGGAGCAATTGTGTGGTTTTTTCGAAAAAGGGAGGAAACATCTTAACCTTAACGTATAAATATATATGATATTGTAATGCATTTTTTTTATATACGAGATATACATATTACATTTTTCGCACGTACGTCCTAGAAAATAGCTGATATTCACTTCCTAATAAGTCTAAATGTGACAATTTATGTATAATTATATTGGAATCTATTTGGATTGCTTACGAAGACAACGCCTAAATTGTTATCTTTGTTGCTCATATGAATTTAAATGACTACTAATAGAAATACAACTATTGGATTAGTAAAATCGCATTTCTTTTGTTTTATGTTATGCACTAGTGCGAAAATGTCATTTTACTACCACTATGGTAGATTAATTATGTATCTAGTTTGTAATGCATGACGAGTTGAGACATTGAGTTAAAAACGAACGATTAGCGAGTTTTCATAGTCACACGAATCATAAAAGTATTATAATCGAGATACATACAACATTGAAAATAAAATTCGATTTTTAATTAAAAACCTAGGAATTTAATAAAAAATAGTTTTTTATTTGCCGATTTTTAATTTTATCTCAACTTTTTAAATAAAAAACGAATTTTATTTTTACCCTGCGACATATACCATAACCCTCCATTAATGGCGCTACTTTGTATGGTTAAAGTAAGAATTTAGAGAGCTGTCAAATTTTTCTAACTTTCTAACTTTAACATTATATAAATTAAAGTGAGATAGAAATTTAACAGCGCTGTTAATTTTAACATTGGCCATACAAAAAAGCGCAATACAAATATGTTTTTTCGTTAATATAAAACTAGTTACCTAGATAGATAATTATAACTTATAGACTGTCGACAACAGTTGTCATAAGCGCCTTGTAAATCTAATTAATTAAGCTTTTTGAATGATATGTTTGAATTTATAACACATAAATATATTATATGGAAATAAAACTTTCGATTTATAAGAAAGTCGTATTTTTATTAGCAATTTGTAGAATTTCAATACTGTGTCTCGGTTTACAATAATTAAATTTACACGAGACATTTGCAGAACCAATGTCAGTCGAAGGTTAGGTGTACTTTTATAAGTAAAAACAAAATACGTTTTAGAATTTATAAGAAATACCTGACAGGACTATAAATATTTTATCTTTTAAAAAAAATGGTCGGTTTTTTTTTTATTTTTATTTTATCGCCTTTTTATTATAGCTATTTTTGTGTAATATTTGATAAGTAAAACGTAATTACGTAAATCACTCTCAAGTCACATGACAACGAACACCAATCAGAGTGCATGACGTCACTGGCTCATCAACGTGCAGAGCATTTAATTCGGAAGTATGCAGGATAATCTTAAACAGATACTAAATATTGCTACTATGCTTCTCTAAAAAATATTATTATTATTATCAGACGCTGTCAAAAGGCTTCGTTGGTGATTAATATTTAGTGTGTAATTTATTTGAAAATTTCTATGACAACAATTACGAAAAACTTATTACTACATCAGTTTTGCAGCATTTATGAACCTACGTCACGGCAATCACGTGACAAGTATTGACGTTTTGAAGCGAAATTTGAAACGGAATTTAAAATACATGATTTTTAAAGCTTAAGTCGTATTTAAAAAATTATAATAAATATTTGTGGCTATATTAGGTACACTTATGCACGATTTAAAACACTTTCCCAAATATAGTCATGATTATCATGATTTTCTTTTCCTCAACGGAAACTTATTTGTAAATCAGGTTAAAAAAATAAAGATATTTTCGAATATAATAATATCTGTTATATTCATTAAAACTAGATCGGTGCTGGCGGAGGACTATTACTCGTGTTACGCTCACTAATAATATTTTAATAACTAGTAGTGTAGTATTCCAATTAATGTTTTGCAATTATATACAACTAGTACGTACCTATAGAATTTAATAAGCCAAGTTCAAAAGATCACATGCAATTTGAATCAGTAGGTAATATTAGTCTCTAATATATTAAACAGAACCAAACAATATAATTCATTATCAATTAATATTGATTTATTAAATACACTTTAATAATGGTTAATGAAATGTTTTTAATGGTCAAGTGTGAGTATAACTTGTACGCTAAGGGTTCCGGTAATTTGTACACAAGAGCATTGTTTTTGCTATTGATATGATTCGAAGAGTTGTAATAGGAATGTTGACTGTATTCAAATAAAAACATAATTTCAACGAAAAGTAGTAGTTTCTATGATAGAAATACTAAAAAACACTATATTTTTCCTTATTTTTAAGGAATTTAATTAATATTTAATAAATAAAACCTAATAAAATCACTCTCAAGTCACGTGACAACAGACACCAATCAGAGCGCATGACGTCATATGTTCAGCCGCTGTCAGAAAACTTCATTGTTTGGTTAATATTTAGTGTGTAATTTATTATTATTTGTTTATAGGAAACGTCAAATTACATGTAACTGTAGCAACGACTACGAAACAACTTTTCATCACCTCAGTTTACTAACGTTTATGAGCACAGAATACGCATCTATAGGATGGTGGTAGCTCCCGTGTAAACTTTTGAGCCTCCTTTGGTATGAACAGGTGACGTCACGCGACTAGTATTGGCGTTTTGGACCGAAATTTGAAACGGGATTTAAAATACATGATTTTTAAGGCTTGAGTTGTATTTAAATAAAAATAATAAATATTTGTGGCAATATTAGGTACTTATGCACGATTTAAAACACTCCCAAAAATAGTCAACATCCCTATTGTTTAGTACTATAGTGGCAAAATGCCATTGCACATTTTTTTCTTTGTAAAACAAAAGTTGTAATGGTTGATAACCAATCAAAAAATTCTAAAAGATACATGCTGTTTTTTTAACTTTATTAGTAACTAATGTTGGGTTGCAAAAAGGATTGTCAAATAATTTGATTTGACAATGGCCTTAGATTATGAACACACATATTTGTCCATAAGAAAAGTATTGTAGAATTTTAATTCGAGTCTGTTCGAAAATTAATTGATCGATAGAAATGACATTTTTCTAAACTATGTATACGTGTATTTAACATAAATTTGTGTCCTATATTAGAAATACATTGTCGGCAGGGTTTTAGCATTGCGATCTGAGTTTTTATTTAATTTAGACATTATTATGTGCCCTTTGAAAAGTAATAATTTATTTTTTATAACTATACACATACATATAGACTAATAATGGTAGAAAATTTCCTGTAACATTTGATATCGAAAGGATTTTCCAATTGTCGGCGGCTGTTATATTAATATTATTAAATAAGATCTTACAGGAAATTTATTTCTGATTTCTAATATTTCTAGTATTAAAAAATACATTATTTCACATTATTTTTTATATATCATTGTGAAAACAATCAAAGGATATAGTACTAGTCACTATTTTAAATTTATTATTATTAGTGTATTTGCCATATGGCAACATACACTATTGGCGTCGGTCGGATGGCGGGACCTAGGGGTCGGACCAAAATTTCTCGACGTTTCATAACCTCCTAAACACTTTGGCACCATTTTTAAAAATGTTTATATATATATGTATATATATATTTATATATATATATATATATATACATATATATATATATATATATATATATATATATATATATATATAAGCGTATATATATATATATGTGTGCGGGCAATAACTTTCGAAAGAGTTAATTGATTTTAACGAAATTTGGTCCACGTGTTGAAATCCGTCACCGCAAGAAGCCTATTTAAAATGGGCGTAATCGGGGCATTTTAAGGGTAGTTTTTAGGGGTTGAAAAATATTTTTGGGCCCCAAAATACCGAAAAAATTCTCAGGTTCGTTTCAAAATTGAGATTTAACCCTTTAGTAGTATTTAAAAAGTGTCCCTAAAATTTTGATAAAATCGGCCCGACAGGACCGGATTTACAAATTTTATGAAAAAACTAGTTTGCAGATTATGAATTATTTACTGAAAGGTGTATATAATTTAGTATAGAGATTCGATTGATAATAATATTGCAATCAAGAAAAAAAAATGTTATTTAAGGGGTGTATTAAGGATTCAAATTTTTTATTTTGCCCAAAAACCAACTTAAGTGTGCATAATAAAGCCACACTGCCTATATTATCAAATACACTATATTGTCGGCAGGGTTTTGGCACTGCGACCCGGGTTTTTTTTTCTTATTATAAACAGTATAGTTACCGTTACCAAATTTCAATATGGACTCTTGAGACTAGTGATTTGTAATGTTAACACCGGATCAAACATAATTTTTTATTCAGTATATATACAGTTCGCTGTTCGACACTCGAGAGTTCTGTATCAAACAATGGTAATGTAAAGACGAACGTTCCCTTTCTAACATAAGTCCTCGACTTCTCGCGTGTATTTCCAGAATGAGTCAGTGCGTTGAAATCAAAACCAACTGAATATTTTATTTCCCGCCCAGGGTTACACTCCGCCAATACTGGCATAACTTTTGTTCGAACTTGTTTCACATATGTTACATCAAAGATGTAGAATGATCTGCCTGCCCATGTTAAAAATTATGATAAAAATAATTTTACAACATTTATTTATAGATGTAAAGTTTTGCGAGGATTTAGGATCAAATAAGTTAATATTAAATTTTTATTATCGCAATGTTTCAGAATTTTATTATTCCTTCCTCAGGAAGGAATAATAAAATTCTGAAACGTTGCGATAATAAAAATTTAATATTAACTTATTTGATCCTAAATCCTCGCAAAACTTTACATCTATTCGTAGTCAGGATCGGAACAAACTTTAAAATAAATTTATTTATAATAAACTACTGACAAAGCAACTGAGATAGTAATTACACTTTTTCTTTTTTACTTTTTAGTGTATTTGCCATATGGCAACATACACTATTGGCATCGGTCGGATGGCGGGACCTAGGGGTCGGACCAAAATTTCTCGACGTTTCATAACCTCCTAAACACTTTGGCACCATTTTTAAAAATGTTTATATATATGTATATATATATATATATATATATATATATATATATATATATATATATATATATATATATATATATATATATATATATATTTATATGTGCGGGCAATAACTTTCAAAGGAGTTAATTCATTTTAACGAAATTTGGCATACATGTTGGAATCCATCACCGCACGAAGCCTATAAATGTTCTCAATCCGGTTATTTTAAGGGTAGTTTTTAGGGGTTGAAAAAAGTTTTTGGACCCAAAAATACCGAAAAAATTCTCAGAGTCGTTTCAAAATTGAAATTTAACCCTTTAGTAGCAATTAAAAAGTGCTCCTAAAATTATAAGCAAATCGGCCCGACAGGACCGGACTTACAAATTTTATGAAAACACTAGTTTGCGTATACGAATTTACTTACTGAAGGTCGTATTTAATTTGGTGCAGATGTTGGATTGATAACAATATTTCAACTAATAAAATTATTATTGTAAGGGGTGTATTAAGGGGTTCAATTTTTTTTTATTTTGTCCAAAAACAAACTTAAGTTCATTTAATAAAGCCACAATACCTGTATTAGCAAATACACTATATTGTCGGCAGAGTTTTGGCACTGCGACGCGGGTTTTTTTGATATATTACTTGTTTTTATGGGCTAGACGGAAAATCAGTGCAACTTGAACTATGCCTTTTGTTCGTTTTATGTACAATAAACATTTATTATTATTATTATGCTCAAAATATACAAAATGATCAAAACATTCGTCACTCTAATATGATCCAAAATTGTTAAGCCAAATCGCATTCAAAAAGCGTCATTTTAAATTCAAGGTTCATCAAGGTTATCGTAGTGTATTTGACCTTAGTTCTGGAACGTCTATAGTCCAATGTAAATAAAATTCTAACAACAATTATTATACTTGGAGCGATTGGGATATTTTTTTAGGGTTGGAATAAATAATAAAACATTTTTTAAGAATATTTTTTTCCAAAAGTGTGTTTTTCAATGTAATTTTTAACATAGAATAATCTCACTACGCAGATACGTCATTTCTAAACAGCTTCAGCTGATTGGTTATCTGTAGTTGAATCACGCGCATTGGTTCTTTAGATTTTTATCATGTGATATATTATCTCTTTGCATAGACATACCTCTGTTTATCTAATCGCGGAAGTGACGTCCTGGCTCAGGGATAACATTGCCGTTTGAAATAAATACGTTTTTCTAAATTTTTGTTTGCAATTAAAAGGAAGGACATAAAAAAAAAACTTGGAACGTGTCACGGGACACGCGTTTGGAACAAAGTCCCTTTCGTATAGGACGTTTTTCGTAACGCGTTTTATATAATCTAAAAACACCCGGTATAATCTAAAAACACCCGGTATAATTTAAAAACACCCGGTATAATCTAAAAACATCCGATATAATCTCAAAACGCCCGGTATAATCTAAAAACACCCGGTATAATCTAAAAACACCCGGTATAATTTAAAAACACCCGGTATAATCTAAAAACACCCGGTATAATCTAAAAACACCCGGTATAATTTAAAAACACCCGGTATAATCTAAAAACATCCGATATAATCTCAAAACGCCCGGTATAATCTAAAAACACCCGGTATAATCTAAAAACACCCGGTATAATCTAAAAACATCCGATATAATCTCAAAACGCCCGGTATAATCTAAAAACACCCGGTATAATCTAAAAACACCCGGTATAATCTAAAAACACCCGGTATAATCTAAAAACACCCGGTATAATCTAAAAACACCCGATATAATCTAAAAACACCCGGTATAATCTAAAAACACCCGATATAATCTACAAACACCCGGTATAATCTAAAAACACCCGCTATAATCTAAAAACATCCGGTATAATCTAAAAACACCCGGTATCACTGTATACCAGTACACATTATACGTCTTACGGTTTTTCGTGACACATTACATTTTTTGTTTTACGGTTTTTCGTGACATGAATATTACATTTTTTGTCTTACGGTTTTTCGTGACATGTTACATTTTTTTCTCGGCTAGGTCCCCTCGCTAACCCGCGATAAGGAACTTCGTTCCAAAAATATTTGGATTGAAATTGTCAAAATGTAAAAGGCGGGACAACCCTATTATTGTCGGTTCAAGTAAAAACAGAATACAGTCAGCAAGTAAAAGTTTTTGTCACTCATATACTTTGTTGCCTGTACATAGATTCGGTGAAAGGATTTTATGATTACGTTGAGGATAACAGCGATTGCACGTCGCAGGATGTATCTAACAAAAGCCAACCTTTCCTCATGAAATAAATTTCATTTGAAAAGACATTTGATTAGTTCAGCCATTTAAACGCATCAACGAGAATGGACATGTTCCGTATTACCTGTATAATGGAATCGTTTTACGATTTTCTGTGATGTCAACTTGAAAAAGGACACAACTTTCAATATTTTCCATTTCATATAAGAATTATGGGAGAATTTGTTACGCTTCTTGATTTATGAGAAATGTTGATTTCCACTCTATTTTCAAGCTCAGTTTGAAAAAGTTATATATAATCATATACTTTGGATTTCCGATTCTTTTTTAAAGTTTATTAAAATATTAACTTTTTTTAGTCTGGACGTATGAAATATCTCCCGAAAAATATATTTGTCTAAATGTGCAAACAAAATGTACCTACTCTTTAAAATGATTAAAAATAGAGGGACAAGTGTTGGGTAGCTCAGATCTGAACCGGTTCAAAGAGCCGACTCCGACAGAAGATCCGTGAGAGCCGACTCACTTTTTTTTGAGTCGACGGATCAACGGATCCGCAGAACTCAGTGAAACACTTAACACACAGAAGCACGTTTTACACTTACGTATCAGTTCTCGCTTTGATGCATCTGTCAGATCAAATGACTCATGCATCACATGTTTGGCTATGCATTCTTGATTCTATACAGGTCGTGATATGATTGACTGAACTAGGTAACTCAGTGGCAGACTGCAGTAACATATTCAGAACTCGGCTCTTTTTGAACCGGTTCAGTGAGCCGGCTCACATACGGGATCCAGATGCAAAAATGCAGATCACTAAAAAGACCCGTTTTTCCCATCTCTAAAGAGACCTGGATATTCAAAAAATTGAGTGAGTGTACTTATGTACGCGCGTTAGAAGTTATACTTCTTTGATGGGATAATAAACTAATTATTAATTTGCATGCATATAATTCATTGAAATAAAATAATAGAAGGACTGGGGGGAAATTAGCGTAGATACAGCTATTAGACGCTACGTCCATGCGAACATGATCACTATCATACTCTATTTTATTCAATCAGTCAACCGAAAAACAACTACAACGATACATAGCGAAGGCATGTCCAGTAGTGTAAATAAATGTTCTCTACCTTTTTTCTGTTTTTCATAACGCACCAAAAGAAATATAGCTTCAAAAATATAATTATTATGCCAGCCTGTCGCTACGATGTCATGCAAACTGGTTTGTTATTTCAAAGAAATTGAAAATAAAAATCCCGGGCATTCTTGCAAAAATACACTTTTTCAAAATATATTTCATGTGTTTGTTTTGTTTTCCATGCGGTATAAATATTTCGACGCAAAACAATTGAAACAGACTTACTTCTTAACAAAATATTAACACCATAGTTAGATTCTGCAAATCGAATGTATTTCTTCAAAATGCCAGTGTTTCTAGGAAGTTCATGAAATGAATAACTCTTGGAATTATTTTATCAAACCGGTTGCATGTATTTTCACATCTATTCATCTGATAATTTAATAGCTGTTGTGAGTCCGATTTTGCCATTAATGGATCATTAACTGTTGCATAACTAATAATTGCATATCAAAACCTAGGGTCTAAATAAAGTTGTGAGTTTGTATATTATCAGAATACAGGTCAATCCTTTCCATTCAATTACCGTAATTATCACTATTTTTGAATGTTTGGAAGGCGTTTTATCGCCGAGAATTCTGCAGCCTCTTGGACTGATTATGTACCGCTATCTTAACAAAAAAGTTTAAGGGGGTATTCTCATGTGAACGCATACATTTTACCTCTTTTTAGGGAATTTTTTTTAGACGACAATAACATTCAATCATTTTATTTTTTTTGTATGTTTTTATTTGTATCTTAAACTGTATAAAAAAAAATTTTTTTTCTCTTATTTTACATTTTTTATATATATATTTTTTTAATTAAATTAGACACTAAAAAAAAGCAGGTCACTGGTCATGGTAATAGCGGCTGTTCATGTTGTCTGAAATAAAAAAATCGAATGGATCATTGTTCAGTAGGTATGTCGTTATCAGCCCTACAAAAATTAATCAATTTCATTTAAAAAAAATGGCGGACTGTAGAAAAAAAGTTTGTGTTTTTTGTTATTTTTTTTTGTTAAAAATCGTTTAAAAAAAATAAAATATTTTCGAAAATAAGCAATTTTGGTACGGCCGATAACCATTAATGAGTAGAAGAACATATATAAATTTCAAAGCAACCGGCTGAATACTTTTTTAGAAAATAATGTTTCCAGAAAAATGCGTTAAAAGTTTCAAGAGCCGACAAGTCGCTATTACGGCGCGTCGGCGACTATGAGTTGTAACTTATTTAAAACTAAGAATTTCGGTCTCTATTTTTCATAGCATATTTTCGATAGGTTTTACTATTGAAATATGAAAAAAAATATCGATTTTTCGAAGTCGTCATATGAGAATACCCCCTTAAATGCTAATGACCGAAGCTGTTGAGAGTCTGCAATCCACAATATCAACAAAAAATTTGGAAAACAGTTCACCGAAGGCTTGACAATAGCTAGTCGAATAATTAACTACAATTAAAAAAATATTTTTAAATATTAAGGCATCAACTTTGATAATACTGTATTTATGAAATGTTCAGATTGAATTAAGGTAGTTGTCGTGGTTAAGGCACACCGTCAGAAAATTCTTAATTTTTGTATACTTATTAAAGACATGATAATACAATTACCCTGAAAATTTGAAGTCGATCGACCGTGTATAATTCGAGATAAATTCAATTAAAAATTGGATAATTAACATTGATTGTATACGATCTCTGTAGTTCTGAACCAGTTTTTTATTTATAAAAAAAGAACTAACTGTCAGAAACTTTCTAAAAACTGACAGTCTTTCAGTGCATTTATTATGAGTTTAAAAAAAAATAAGAAAAATTTTTTGATCGTCTAATTATTTATAAATAACGGTTTAAAGTTCAACAATTTATAGAAAAGTATACATGCATATCAATACGTTGCCACGGGTACAGTCTTGCGTACAAATTATTGATCACTTAGCTACAAGCTAGTATACTTTTGTGGCGCGTATAATCAATAACTTTTTGACAATATTGTACCACGGCAACTACCTTAATGCTTCAATACATTATATTCATGTACTCAAACTTTCCCTAGGATATCAAAATGTAATGTCTATTAAAAACCCGGAAAAATGCAAACTTTCCAATAGCTTCTATAGTAAAGCTAAAAGGAAAAACACGTACTTTTAGATCTTTATATTTAATCTGTTTTATTTGTGTTATCTAATTTGTATAGCTTTTGAAGAGAGAAGTTTTCTCAAAGCTAAGGAAAATCAAGTTTATGTACGGGTATTAACTGTGAAAGGAACAATACAAAATCAGCTGAAAGAAACATGAAATAATTCAATTTAGTGTAATAGGCGCTCTATTGCTCTAAACTCTGAGTCTAGAGAATAAAAGTGCACAGAACGTTCTTTCCAAGATTCAATAAGAATAAATATTTTACTTAGTTTAAATTTAAGAGCGTGCAAGCGACTTTGAAGATTGCAACCTAACAGGAACTGTGGTTTCTTTTTTTCAAAATATAAGATACTAGCTACTAACCCGGCTTTACTCGGGTCAATTTTGTGCGGATACAATCTTTAAATTGCAATTAGTATAAGTATCGGTATTGGGTGGTATTAATATTAATATAGAAAAAGTGTTCTATGACAAACAGAAGAGTAATTTGTGAATCAAGTCTACGGTACCTCTCGACCAAACTATTAATATAGATTTAACGATAATCACTTTTAATTTAAAAATTAGCTGTTCTGCCTTATTTCGACTGCTTCCACCAAAGGAAGTTTAGAAAGTCACCGTTTCGTTCGTTACTAATAGTGATAATTTGTCGAAAAACTTACCCGTCTATTCATTTCCAAAAAAGAGAAAAAAAACTCGAATCGCAGTGTCAAAAACTCGCTGACATAGTGTATTTGCTAATACAGGCAGTGTGCCTTTGTTATATGAATTTGTTTGTTTTTAGAGAAAATAAAAAAATTTAACCCCTTAATATATCCTTTACAATAATATTTTTTTCTTAATTTCAATATTTCGCCCCTATTTTATCAATTCATCGTCCGCACAAAATTATATAAAACCTTCAGTAAGTATATAATTCTTTTTCCGCAAAAATATTTTTATACAATTTGTAAATCCGGTCCTATCGAACAAATTTTATTAAAACCTTAGAAGTACCTTTTCATTAATACTAAAGGGTTAAATTTCAATTTGAATCAAACCCGAGAATTCTTTCGGTGTTTTTTGGGTCCCAAAACAACTTTAAACTCCTAAATACACCCCTTAAATGGGTTCGATTAGACCCATTTTCAATAGGGTTCGTGCAGTGATGGATTTCAACATATGGGCCAAATTTCGTTAAAATCAATTAACTCCTTCGGAAGTTATTGCCCGCACTCATATTAATATATATTTATATTTCTTTTTAAAAAATAAAAAAAAATTGTGCATACATTAAACATTAATATAAAATACGTAAGGAGCATAGCTTCCGTCGTGTATCCACAAACTGGCGCACCTCTTTTTTACGTTTTTTTAGGGATACTCTTTGTAACTGCGTTATAATATCGCCGCTCCAGATTATCTGGAAGTTAGTTTTCTTTTCCGAACAAACATTCAAACTTAAGTAGATCATTTCGTTATCAACAAACTATTTTGACAGAACACCAAAAAAATGTAAAGCTAAGAATGGCTATAATAGGTTATTTCAATTTTAGTGTCACCTCTTTTATAATGCAAGTAAATTAGACAGGAAGTGAGGCATAAGATAATAATTTAGTATTTGCTCTCTACGTTTCGGCAACAATATTTGCCTTCTTCTAATAGGTTATATTTATTTGATACTTATAGAATTTAGGGTATTGTATACTGTACAAGAGGATAGGGATGTCGGAAGTGCCAAAAAGTATCGATATATATCGTATCGATATTTTTTTTCAAGTATCAATATCGGTACCGATATATTTTTTTTTAAATATCGATATATCGGTCCAATTTGAAAGAGAACATTGGTACTCGAAGAAATTTAGTATACATATTGGCTAGCTTAATATAATCTCAAATAGCAATTAACGGACACCATTTCTAATAAATCTACTAATAAATATTTATCTGAAATCAAAAACAACGATAAGATTTTTTTTTGTTTATTAATTAAATGTCTAATACATTTAGAAGCAGATAATTTTAGAGATTAATCGAACAATTAATACAGCCAGGGATGGTGAACCTATGGGATGCGTGCCAGAGGTGGCATTCAAAATTGTTGGTACAGCATGAATTGAGGTGTAAATCGAAATAATTAAAAATATTCTAGATGTAGAAATGAAATGAAACATTGCATGAATAGACATTTTGACTGTTTATTATTCCGAAAATATCGAAAAATCCGGTGAAAAAGAAACGTGTTTGATATGTGCTTTATTCAGTGTTGTTGTTTTTGGAACGCACTTAAAAGTGTTCCAAAAACATATATAAAACACATGTTTCTTTTTCAGTGTAGTTTTCGAGTTGTCGGAATAATTAAACGGCTATAGTCAGTCGCGGTAGTACCTACATACAAGTGTTGCTACTGGAAAAAAATATCGGTTTCGAAACTCGGAATTTTATATCGATATATCGAAATATTAAATATCGCCCAAAAATATCGATATATCAAATAAAAAATATAGCGATATATCGATATTTTTTCGACATCCCAACAAGAGGATATGAAACAAGATTAGAGTTTCTAAATTTTTCTTATTTGTAAAAATATAATTTTAAAATGAAAATCATACCCGATGTCTGGCGACAGCTGGCATAGAAGCAGTTCTGGATCTGCATTTCGTTTTTGAGTTGTCTACTGGCGTCGGCGAGGTACAGTAGCGTCCTCTCGGACTAGGAGACTCTCTAGAATTCGATGTTGCTCCCGGGCTTAAATGTTGAAGTCTGCTGCTCCCGCTTGCAGACACCGCACCCGGTGATGTTGCTGAGTTGAGGTTAAGATGGCATCTAATAACAAACAGTCTTTCTATACAAACAAGTAAAATAATTTTCAGAAAATCGAAACCAAATTTTTTAGCAAATTTTTGTTTCAAGGTCACTACACTATTTTTGGAAAGAAGTATTTGTGTTTGTATGTGGTCATTTCTTTCTAAGGCGTGTTGCGTTACTGGGAGAGAGTATTGTGGGAAATCCGCCTGTTTCGTACCGCTGTACCTACATTTTGGAACTGAAGTAATGAAGTAATATGCTTACGCAACACGATATAAATTTATAGATATTTTTGTTACCCTACTGTCAGACTATGCTCCTCGCACTGCTCCTCGCTCTGCTCATCGCGCTGTCGCGATGTTGCCCTAAGCGGCCAGACACTGCTGTACTCGCGACGCTCCGCACTCGGTTTTCGCCTTTCGGCAATGGAGGTCGATACTGTGGCAGCGTGCGCACTATGCCTTTACACTTAGACGGCTTGATGCGTACTGAGTGGCGCGGGAGTATGTGGCCGGCTTACTCGTGCTTTTATTGCCGGTCCTTTGACTCGCGCACAAAAAACCGACAATCGAGGGAGCACTGGGCATGACGAGGAGCATGACGTGCGGCATGACGAGTAACGCGGCCACACAACGTCTCTGCCTCCTTTCCTCGCTACTTCCCATGCCGCTCGTCGAGTGTGTGGCTGAGGCATTAGATGTGTTCAGATAGAGATTGAATTGAAACGTGTACGGGTTCGAATATTGTATCTAAATTAATAAAATATATAATTGTTTGATTTGAGAATTTTGTGTATTAGTTTATTTAATTGTATAAATTTCCTACATCAGAAGTGGGATTATTATCTCAAATACGCTCATAAATAAAGTGGAACGGAGTGCATTACGTCATTGCTGTCGAATACGTGCCAATTTTCTAAACCGAAAATTGTTGGAGAGATTTCTCCTAAAGTTTCGGTCTTCACGATGACGCATAGATAAATATCAAAGAACAGGAAGCTGAGTGGAGTTTGATTTAAGTATTTAACGAAATTTCGATAATATGCGGTGAATGGTTACGACTTATGTAATGATGAGTTTTGTGTCGTTGTCGCGATACGAGATTGGTATGTTATGTGATATTAATAGTTTTCTTGTACGCTGATGTTTACTGATAATCGGTATAACAGTGAAAATGATGAAAACAGATCTAATAAGAGTGTGTGGTGTAAGTTTTGCAAATATACGTGGTGTATTGTGTTAAGTAATAACAGTTAAGTTATGCAATTATAATTAAGCCGGTTCACAACTCTAACAGTTAATAGAAGATGATAACTGATGCTAAATTCTTAAAGTGTTGATAACTTACAAAAAAAAGCCGGGTCGCAGTGCCAAAACCCTGCCGACAATATAGTGTATTTGCTTGTATAGGGCCGTGTGGTTTTATACTTTTATTATGTGAAATTAAGTTTGTTTTTGGGCAAAATAAAAAATTTAACCCCCTAATACACCCCTTAAAATAACATTTTTTTCTTAATTGTAATATTATTATCAATATAACGTCCACACCGAATTAAATACACCCTTCAATAAATAAGTCACTATCTGCAAACTAGTGTTTTCATAAAATTTGTAAATCCGGTCCTGTCGGGCCGATTTTATTAAAATTGTGGGGACACTTTTTAATCACTACCAAAGGGTTAAATTTCAATTTTGAAACGATTCGGAGAATTTTTTCGGTATTTTGGGGCCCAAAAACATTTTCCAACCCCTAAAAACTACCCTTAAAATACCCCGATTACGCCCATTTTAAATAGGCTTCTTGCGGTGGTGGATTTCAACACGTGGCCCAAATTTCGTTGAAATCAATTAACTCTTTCGAAAGTTATCGCGCGTACACATATATATATATATATATATATAAATATATATATATATATATATATATATATAAATATATATATATATATATATATATATATATATATATATATATATATACATATATATATAAACATTTTTAAAAATGGTGCCAAAGTATTTAGGAGGTTATGAAACGTCGAGAAATTTTGGTCCGACCCCTAGGTCCCGCCATCCGACCGACGCCAATAGTGTATGTTGCCTTATGGCAAATACACTAATGAGAATTGTAACGAGCATAAAGATCAATTTAATGTGTATGTTGTTTTAGTGGAAAATAATGAAATTGTGTAAACGACACGGGCCAGTTTGCTGAAATTAATGACTGAAAAATAAATTCAAAGTGGCAGAAATTCAAGGTCATTGGAAAGTAATTTAACGAATGAAGAAAACTAAAGTTGCGTAAAGCCGCATTTTCATTATATTTTACAATACTATTTTTCAATTTCTGCAAATCTTCCTCAGTTTCGTCTGCGTATCTTAAGTTATTGATAAGTTGTCCGTTCAGTTGTCCTTCAGTTAAGTGGCAATAAAATATAAAATGTAACTGCTATAATGATAATTGTATAATTTGTACAGATTTTTACTATAAAATTTTAGTTCCGAATAAATATATATTTTGAACAGTGTGACACGCAAGAGAGACGACAATATAAGAAGCTAAAAGTGAAAGAGAGTGACAACTATATTATATACCGTGCAAGAGAAAACGCATCATAGAGAAATCCAAGTGGAAAAAGTGAGAACGAATTTCTCACATTTTGGAAATAGCAGCAATAGCACTTCTAGAGGTATGTCCCAATCTGTAACTTTTTTATTTCTTTATGAAAAAATATTTTTTTTACTCAATCGAAAGCTTATTATTAATATTGATTAACTGTGAAGTATAAACTCATAGTTTGCCGTAATTATCGAGATATTTTCATTTAAAATTCGTTGATGACGTCACACGATATTTTTCCTGTATAGACTAGTGGTAGACTCGGTCACGCGAGTGAAAACGAAAGAGAGAAAAAGTGAATGTGAACTTGGCGCCGAGTATCTACCGCTACTCTAGACAAAATTATCAACAAAAGAATCTTGTTTTTTGTTCGATTAATTACGATTACTTTGAAAACATCAATGACGCCACAGACGAAATCTCAATCGATGCGTATGAGCGTAAATATGTTCTGAAAGAGTTTTTTTTTTTAAATCGGTCAGTCGTTTTTTTTTTTGCTTAAGGTAGTTGTCGTGGTACAATATTGTCAAAAAGTTATAGATTATACGCGCCACAAAAGTATACTAGCTTGTAGCTAAGTGATCCATAATTTGTACGCAAGACTGTACCCGTGGAAACGTATTGATATGCATGTATACTTTTCTATAAATTGTTGAACTTTAAACCGTTATTTATAAATAATTAGACGGTCAAAAAAAATTTCTTATTTTTTTTTAAACTCATAACAAATGCACTGAAAGACTGTCAGTTTTTGGAAAGTTTCTGACAGTTAGTTCTTTTTTTATAAATAAAAAACTGGTTGAGAACTACAGAGATCGTATACAATCAATGTTAATTATCCAATTAAATAAAACGAAACTACTTGCGTTTACTGTTCAAAATATTTTTTTATTTATAAAACGTTTCTACCAAATTTTTGGTCCTTTTCAATTTATCAAAATACAAAATAAATTATATATATATATAATTTATTTTGTATTTTGATAAATTGAAAAGGACCAAAAATTTGGTAGAAACGTTTTATAAATAAAAAAATATTTTGAACAGTAAACGCAAGTAGTTTCGTTTTATTTAATAGTATATTACTGTTGGTAGAGTCAATATTATTAGTTAATTATCCAATTTTTAATTGAATTTATCTCGAATTATATACGGTCGATCGACTTCAAATTTTCAGGGTAATTGTATTATCATGTCTTTAATAAGTATACAAAAATTAAGAATTTTCTGACGGTGTGCCTTAACCACGACAACTACCTTAAACAAAAAAACTGCAAAAAGTGAATTTTACTTCAAACGCGAATAAAAAATGATATCGACTTCTTTAGACTGCCGTATTGATGCCAATGTGATGCAAAAGATAGCTTGTCAAAATCAGCCCAGACGCTTTTTTTTTGTTTGATCAAAAATACTACAGAAATAGAATTTTACACAAAATCTCTTGAATAAAAGAAGGTTATTAACTTTCTTAGGGTGCCAATCGAAGCATATTAATGTCATTAGTTTCGATTTTTTTCTCAAAATCGATCCAGTCATTTTTTTTTTGTTGAAACAAAAAGACTGAAAAAGGTTTATGGTAATACTTTTTGAAAAAGATTTCTCGGGTTTAATTTCTTAAGATCATACTGAGAAGCTGGCCATATGAACCTCAAGGATCGCACTTGTGTAGTCCTAACATACTAGAGATGGGAAAAACGGGTCTTTTTAGTGATCTGCATCTTTGCATCTGGATCCCGTAAGTGAGCCGGCTCACTGAACCGATTCAAAAAGAGCCGAGTTCTGAATATGTTACTGCAGTCCGCCACTGAGTTACCTCGTTCAGTCAATCATATCACGACCTGTATAGAATCAAGAATGCATAGCCAAACATGTGATGCATGAGTCATTTGAGCTGACAGATGCATCAAAGCAAAATCTGATACGTAAGTGTAAAATGTGCTTCTGTGTGTTAAATGTTTCACTGAGTTATGCGGATCCGTTGATCCGTCGGCTCAAAAAAAGTGAGTCGGCTTTCACGGATCTTCTGTCGGAGTCGGCTCTTTGAACCGGTTCAGATCTGAGTTACCCAACTCTAATAAGCAAACATGTGATGCATGAGTCATTTGAGCTGACAGATGCATCAAAGCAAGAACTGATAAGTAAGTGTAAATAGCTCTTCTGTGTGTTAAGTGTTTCACTGAGTTATGCGGATCCGTTGATCCGTGGGCTCAAAAAAAAGTGAGTCGGCTCTCACGGATCTTCTGTCGGAGTCGGCTCTTTGAACCGGTTCAGATCTGAGTTACCCAACTCTAATAAGCAAACATGTGATGCATGAGTCATTTGAGCTGACAGATGCATCAAAGCAAGAACTGATACGTAAGTGTAAAATGTGCTTCTGTGTGTTAAGTGTTTCACTGAGTTATGCGGATTCGTTGATCCGACGGCTCAAAAAAAAGTGAGTCGGCTCTCACGGATCTTCTGTCGGAGTCGGCTCTTTGAACCGGTTCAGATCTGAGTTACCCAACTCTAATAAGCAAACATGTGATGCATGAGTCATTTGAGCTGACAGATGCATCAAAGCAAGAACTGATAAGTAAGTGTAAATAGCTCTTCTGTGTGTTAAGTGTTTCACTGAGTTATGCGGATCCGTTGATCCGTGGGCTCAAAAAAAAGTGAGTCGGCTCTCACGGATCTTCTGTCGGAGTCGGCTCTTTGAACCGGTTCAGATCTGAGTTACCCAACTCTAATAGCCAAACATGTGATGCATGAGTTATTTGAGCTGACAGATGCATCAAAGCAAGAACTGATACGTAAGTGTAAAATGTGCTTCTGTGTGTTAAGTGTTTCACTGAGTTATGCGGATCCGTTGATCCGTGGGCTCAAAAAAAAGTGAGTCGGCTCTCACGGATCTTCTGTCGAAATCGGCTCTTTGAACCGGTTCAGATCTGAGTTACCCAACTCTAATAGCCAAACATGTGATGCATGAGTTATTTGAGCTGACAGATGCATCAAAGCAAGAACTGATACGTAAGTGTAAAATGTGCTTCTGTGTGTTAAATGTTTCACTGAGTTATGCGGATCCGTTGATCCGTCGGCTCAAAAAAAGTGAGTCGGCTTTCACGGATCTTCTGTCGGAGTCGGCTCTTTGAACCGGTTCAGATCTGAGTTACCCAACTCTAATAAGCAAACATGTGATGCATGAGTCATTTGAGCTGACAGATGCATCAAAGCAAGAACTGATAAGTAAGTGTAAATAGCTCTTCTGTGTGTTAAGTGTTTCACTGAGTTATGCGGATCCGTTGATCCGTCGGCTCAAAAAAAAGTGAGTCGGCTCTCACGGATCTTGTGTCGGAGTCGGCTCTTTGAACCGGTTCAGATCTGAGTTACCCAACTCTAATAGCCAAACATGTGATGCATGAGTTATTTGAGCTGACAGATGCATCAAAGCAAGAACTGATACGTAAGTGTAAAATGTGCTTCTGTGTGTTAAGTGTTTCACTGAGTTATGCGGATCCGTTGATCCGTGGGCTCAAAAAAAAGTGAGTCGGCTCTCACGGATCTTCTGTCGGAGTCGGCTCTTTGAACCGGTTCAGATCTGAGTTACCCAACTCTAATAGCCAAACATGTGATGCATGAGTTATTTGAGCTGACAGATGCATCAAAGCAAGAACTGATACGTAAGTGTAAAATGTGCTTCTGTGTGTTAAGTGTTTCACTGAGTTATGCGGATCCGTTGATCCGTCGGCTCAAAAAAAAGTGAGTCGGCTCTCACGGATCTTCTGTCGGAGTCGGCTCTTTGAACCGGTTCAGATCTGAGTTACCCAACTCTATAATATACCATCCACATCACAGCTTGATATTTCTTATGCTGTACGTTTACATATTATGTGTGTGATTTTGTTTATGATTTGATCTATTTACGTCGCAACATGACAGTAGATAATGTTAAGGTCCTCATATTTAAACATTTTATTGTATACTTATTGCAAAAAAATAAAAGCTGACTGGGAATCGTATTTATATAAATGAAAAAACTTAAAATATATATAAGTAGAAGATTTAATTCTTTTACGATAGACAGCTCTGCCTTAAACCTTTGTACTTGAAGCTACTGAAAATAATAATTCCCTCTCGATATTTAAGTTAAATAATCCTATTATCCGAGAATATAATATATCATACCTTCCCGTGGAGGTCGAAGCCATCGGCGATAACAGTTGTGGATTAGGATTAAGATGTCCCCACGGTCGTTCCTTTTCCGTTTGAAGGAATCTGTGTAAGTCTGGAGGCGGTCTCGTCACAGCTATGGACGACGATCTTCGTCGGGTTGCCCCTGGAGATATGACAACGGGCTGCTGCAAGTCATTGCAAACATTCTGATGTTGGAGTGGTTGTCTCAGTCTATTGTGAGCGTCAGAAGATCGTCTTTGGAAATGACGTGCTGACATGCCACGTCTTCCAAACGGTCGCTTGCTAGGTTCGAACTCCTTTTGTCTTTCAATCGTGTTCGCCGACCGCGGTATCAGTTTATCTTCTAGCATCGTTGCTATGATATCGACACTGTCGTCATCTTCGGTTAATGTCGTGAAAAAGTCTTTGAAATTGTCCGGAAACGAGGGAGGCGGACACATCATTTTCTCGAAGGCGTGATGATACACGGAAGATGTTGCCATCATTGTTAACTAAATATCTCTAACACTAAATATCAATAATAATAATACTAAGCTGACTCTAATTAAATGATTAATTAGAGCGGTTGTGGTCCTTGATGACTGCTGGAAAAAGTTTGGATATAAATCCGCGTCACAGGAATTATTGAGAAGCAATACTGAATTTAAAACTGCGTTTCGGTATACTCTGAAGAGCAGGTCCCTCTTTTCCACTGAGCACTCTGGGCAAGTACCCAGAGCCTCGCGATCGTTAGGGCTTCCTAGCTCCTGCCAGATCAGTACCCGATAACCGATACTGCCGACAAATATATTGATATATTTTTTAATAATGCATTTGTTAATTATTGATTTGCTTACTAATTACGCCCTTTTTTTAAGTAAGAATGTTCAAGGTTATTGAAGAATTTCGTTTATATACGATTCTTTTGCCCGTTTTAATAAAATAGTCTTCTGTAATAGTCATATAGAGGCCCCGTTATCTTAAAGTGCCCGGGGCTTCTAATAGGTTAAAGACGGCCCTGCTGAAGATGGCACGAAGTGTACTGAGATAAATGCAATTTTAAATTCAGTATTGCTTCTCAATTGATCCACGGATTTTTATCTAATCCTTCTCCAGCAATAATAATACTAAACAAAATCGATGTCCGCTTCTGTCCGTCTGTTGGCTTCCAAACTATACAATGGATTTTGATTGTTTTCACCATCATTTAGAAAATTTCTTCCGCAAGATTTATGTGTATAATACATTCTATATGAAGTAGTGGAATCTCGATGTTTTGTAATTAAGGTAGTTGTCGTGGTTAAGGCACATTCTTAATTTTTGTATACTTATTAAGGACATGATAATACAATTACCCTGAAAATTTGAAGTCGATCGACCGTATATAATCCGAGATAAATTCAATTAAAAATTGGATAATTAACATTGATTGTATACGATCTCTGTAGTTCTGAACCAGTTTCTTATTTATAAAAAAAGAACTAACTGTCAGAAACTTTCCAAAAACTGACAGTCTTTCAATGCATTTGTTATGAGTTTAAAAAAAATAAGAAAAAATTTTTGACCGTCTAACTATTTATAAATAACGGTTTAAAGTTCAACAATTTATAGAAAAGTATACATGCATATGAATACTGTATGGGTTACGTTTCCACGGGTACAGTCTTGCGTACAAATTATGGATCACTTAGCTACAAGCTAGTATACTTTTGTGGCGCGTATAATCTATAACTTTTTGACAATATTGTACCACGACAACTACCTTAAGTCGTAAAAGACGCTTTTAGAGCGCTTAGAAGTTGAAAAAAGTATTTATTGATTATTACATATTAAATTACATTTTAAATTTAGCAATATCTCCCAAGGAGTTTTATGCTAACTAAGCCATAAAAGACACGTCAAACTAATGGCCGACAGAATTGTAAGTTTTAAAAGGACTACAGGAAAGTCCATGACAACAAAATATGTCTATCTTCTATGGATGACTCACAGTAGCCATTTTTATCTTTTCTTTTTTCGAAACTATCTTTAATCAGTTTATGTTAGTTACCTGAGGTATTTAATTTAGATCATAATTATAGTTTAATTATGATCTAGTTGCTTGGCGAGACTTGTGAAGCTATTTGAATCGAATTAGTATTAATCCTCGGCCAATTAAAAATGTATCTTTAATAGACAATCTACAAATCAGGGTCAAGCTGTACTGGGCGGCTAGTTATAGCAGTATTTTGATTTTTACTCTTTATATTTATACATTACTATATTGTAAAATATTTTTTCATATACCTAAATATTTTTTGTTTGCACATCATAATATATAAAAAAACCCGGGTCGCAGTGCCAAAACCCTGCCGACAATATAGTGTATTTGCTAATATAGGCAGTGTGGCTTTGTTATGCAAACTTAAGTTGGTTTTTTGGGCAAAATAAAAATTTGGCTCCTTAATAAACCCCTTAAAAGAACATTTTTTTCTCAGTTGCAATATTATTATCAATCGAACCTCTATACCAAATTATATACAACTTTCAGAAAATAATTCACTATCTGTAAACTAGTATTTTCATAAAATTTGTAAGTCCGGTCCTGTCGGCACGATTTTATTAGTGTATTTGCCATATGGCAACATACACTATTGGCATCGGTCGGATGGCGGGACCTAGGGGTCGGACCAAAATTTCTCGACGTTTCATAACCTCCTAAACACTTTGCCACCATTTTTAAAAATGTTTATATATATATGTATATATATATATATATATATATATATATATATATATATATATATATTTATATATATATATATATATATTTATATATATATATATATATATATATAGGTATATATGTGTGCGGGCTATAACTTTCGAAGAAGTTAATTTATTTTAACGAAATTTGGCACACATGTTGGAATCCATCACCGCACGAAGCCTATTTAAAATGGGCCCAATCGGGCCATTTTAAGGGTAGTTTTTAGGGGTTGAAAAATGTTTTTGGGGTCCAAAATACCGAAAAATTTCTCCAAATCGCTTCAAAATTGAAATTTAACCCTCTGGTAGTAATTAAAAAGTGTCCCTAAAATTTTAATAAAAACGGCCCAACAGGACCGGATTTACAAATTTTATGAAAACACTAGTTTGCAGATTGTGCATTATTTACTGAAAGGTGTATGTAATTTGGTATAGAGGTTCGATTGATAATAATATTGCAATTAAGAAAAAAAATGGTCTTTTAAGGGGTGTATTAAGGAGTCAAAGTTTTTATTTTGTCCAAAAACCAAATTAAGTTCGCATAATAAAGCCACACTGCCTGTATTAGCAAATTCACTATATTGTCGGCAGGGTTTTGGCACTGCGACCCGGGTTTTTTAAAATTTTAGGAACACTTTTTAATTACTACTAAAGAGTTAAATATCAATTTGGAAACGGTTCTGAGAATTTTTTCGGTATTTTGGGGCCCAAAAACATTTTTCAACCCCTAAAAACTACCCTTAAAATGGCCCGATTACGCCCATTTTAAATAGGCTTCTTGCGGTGATGGATTTCAACACGTAGGCCAAATTTCGTTAAAATCAATTAACTCTTTCGAAAGTTATTGCCCGCACACATATATATATACGTATATATATATATATAAATATATATATATATAAACATTTTTAAAAATGGTGCCAAAGTGTTTAGGAGGTTATGAAACGTCGAGAAAATTTGGTCCGACCCCTAGGTCCCGCCATCCGACCGACGCCAATAGTGTATGTTGCCATATGGCAAATACACTAAAAATACAAATTTTGGAACATACAAGTAATTAAAAAATGACAAGGCTCGTAATTTTACATAAAGTATGGACATCAATGTTTAGTTGACTCAATTTGAGAAAAAAATAACAGTTGAAAAAATCAGTAGGTAACAATATGAAAACAAAAAAAATTCTTAAACAAAGGAAAACATATAATTTAGAAAAACTTTGAAAAGAAGATTGTTTTTAATAAATTAGACTAATAATTATAAAAGCGTAAGGTCAAATGAAATACTTCGTTAATCTCCAATGTCTTCTATTTTGAAAATGTTCTTTTTCGTTCTCGAGGTTTTTCCTACCAAAGGGTAAAAGAAACATGAGAACGTTTTAATTGTAATCAAGATTTTTTCGGTTTTAAAATAATTAAAATGTAAAGTTTAATTCGAAAATTTGACTTCAATTTAAATAGAAAAATAACATTTTGAAACTCGACTCTTAATCTATGTATTAAATGAACGCGTCAATAAAGCTTTAGTAATTTGTTTCCCAGATATAATTGAATTGTATGAATTTTTAATAGAAGCAGCGCCAACGTCGAAGCATTAATTTGATTATAATCTAAAAAATATAAAAAAACGAATATAAGACTATAAACGAAGAAGAGCAGTGGCATAGCAACATAATGTGATTGGCTTTGCAATTTAAAGCTTAGAACGTCGACAAACAAAATAATGAAAATATAACAAAATTTGCTTACATATTGAAACTATAAATTTGAGTTTAAAGAAAGGGCGCTTGGCTATTTGATATATAATCCACAATATTGGATCAGTTTGTGAACTTTAGTACACGGAGTACGTCAACCCAATTCGCGCAGAGCACTGTGAATTATATTTATGCACGAACCATTTCGAGCCCTTTTCAACCTTTTCTATCTCCGAGAATAGTTACGTTACAGAACTGGATTTTTTAAGGTTACCATCAAGAAGCAGTATTGGACTATTAAAAAATATAAGTTCTTATAGCACGCCAAATAGTTCTAGAGTTCTCACTCAGTTTTAAAAAAAGTTCCGTAAATTTTCGCGAAAAAAATCTGGTCAAAAAATGTTGTGCTTAGTTCATAATTTCGCAATTTTCAAAGCCTCGCAGAAGCCAAGCACTAATTACAATAAAAAAAATGCATTAAGAAAAAATGCAGAACTATTGCGCGTACTATCAGAACTCCAAGGAAATGTTATAAAAGAAATCACAATTTTTGAAATTGGTAAATTTTTTTACAGTTCTAATAGTCCCGGAGGCTCGATTAAGGGCACTAAGAAATATTTTCAAAATTCAAAAATTCCATTAGAGTTCAATTGTTATGAGGGTACTTTTCTTTATGAAGTATAATACGCGCCACGGTTTTAAAAGGTTCTGAAGCTAGTCACAGACAGCGTCGCAAATGCATATTTTAGAGCCGTCCTGGTTGTTTTGTGGGAAAGGAAGACTCCCACCACCTCCCAGTTACCGACACTGCGCTCGTCGGTGATTGGTTATCGTTGGTTGTCTTGACACTTGTCGCTTTCCTGCTATAAAGTACAGTCCAGTACGCTATTGTTAAGTTATTTCTCTGATTGTTAATTGATCAAGATGCCTAATACAGACAAGCACGAAAAATATTTTTTGGGTTACTTTATGCAAGGAACCTTTAGAAAAGAAAAATTAAAAATAATAATATAGCGCGAGTTTTTTAACAGACTGTAACTGGGCAAGCCTCCATTTGCATCTAACTTCTGAGCCTTTTAGATCTATGGCGCGTACTATACTCAGAAATATTTTCAAATTTCAAAAATTTTAAAAATAGGTAATTTGTTTTTAGAGTCCTGTTAAAACGTATTTTAAACCTAGCATAAGATTATTTTTTTAAATGATGGGTTTTACAAGACTGGTAGTGTCAAAAGTATTTGGACAAATAACTTTAAAGAAACATGATTTAAATATGTGACACGGAACTTTAAAGAGGACTGCCGTTATTGACACAGTGCCTTTCTAGAAACTGTTTTCTGTAATAAATATAGATGTATCTTGAACATTTACTTTAACATTATTACGGAATTTACTTGCATTGTAACAAAATTCCAACTCTACAATATCACCGTCTAAAAAGGTATATGGAAACAAATATTTCACGAAAATGAACAACATCGCTCTTTATCGAATTTTAATTAAAATTTACATTAAGAGGTTCGTTCATTTTAATTGTAAATAAATTGAAAATGTTCCATAAAATATTTGTTAATTAAAAATGGCTGTACTCCTACAATAAAATTCTCATATATCTAGTGCATTTTTGTTTGTTTTTAGTGTATTTGCCATATGGCAACATACACTATTGGCATCGGTCGGATGGCGGGACCTAAGGGTCGGACCAAAATTTCTTGACGTTTCATAACTTTCTAAAAACTTTGGCACCATTTTTAAAAATGTTTATATATATATATGTATATATATATATATATATATATATATATATATTTATATACGTATATATATACATATATACATATATATATATATATATATATATATATATATATATATAAGTGTGCGGGCAATAACTTTCGAAGGAGTTAATTGATTTTAACGAAATTTGGCCCACGTGTTGAAATCCATCACCGCAAGAAGCCTATTTAAAATGGGTCTAATCGGGCTATTTTAAGGGTAGTTTTTAGGGGTTGAAAAATGTTTAGGGCCCCAAAATACCGAAAAAATTCTCCGAATCGTTTCAAAATTGAAATTTAACCCTCTGGTAGTATTTAAAAAGTGTCCCTAAAATTTTGATAAAATCGGCCCGACAGGACCGGATTTACAAATTTTATTAAAAAACTAGTTTGCAGATAATGCATTATTTACTGAAAGGAGTATATAATTTAGTATAGAGGTTCGATTGATAATAATATTGCAATTAGGAAAAAAAATGTTATTTAAGGGGTGTATTAAGAAGTCTAATTTTTTATTTTGCCCAGAAACCAACTAAAGTTCGCATAATAAAGCCACACTGACTGTATAAGCAAATACACTATATTGTCGGCAGGGTTTTGGCACTGCGACCCGGGTTTTTTATTATTACCTACTAGTGGTTTGCCCGCGACTTCGTTCGCGTGGTATAGTAGATATATTGTATCCGGTTAAATTCTTTTATATAAAATCCACCCCCACCCAGTGCCGGATTAAGCCAATGCGGGGCCTGTAGCAAATTCTGTCAAGGGGCCCTTGGTTTGCTTTACGTTCTCAAGTTTAGGGTATTAAATAAAACAAAACTGTTACAAATAAACTTTTCTTGATTTAATATGGGCAAATTTAGAGATAACACTTTTAATATCGACTTCTTTAAGCAAATCATGCTCTATATTCAACAAAATGAGATAATTAAGACGTTCTTGGCCCATCGTGTTCCTTAATTCATTTTTAATACGTTTTAATGTTGAAAAAGAACGTTCGCTACTGCAGTTAGTGATCATGAGAGACAAGTAAATGCGCAAGGCAATTTCTAAGTTTGGGAAACACGATTCTAAAGAATTATTTAATAAAAGTTGATAAAATTGCTGTTCCAGAGGCTCCTGTTTCTTGCTGTCAATAACAGTAGCCACATCTGTTTTCAGCAGCTCTGCGAACTGCACTAATTCGCCACCTAGCAAATACGATGTCATACGTCATCGTAGGACTAAAAAATCGCACGCAGTCGCATCTAGTGTAACCGCACGCTTACTCACCGCTTACTTTAAGTTTTATGAAAATAAAAAAACCCGGGTCGCAGTGCCAAAACCCTGCCGACAATATAGTGTATTTGCTAATACAGGCAGTGTGGCTTTATTATGCGAACTTAAGTTGGTTTTTGGGCAAAATAAAAAATTTGACTCCTTAATACACCCCTTAAAAGAACATTTTTTTTCTTAATTGCAATATTATTATCAATCGAACCTCTATACCAAATTATATACACACTTCAGTAAATAATTCACTATCTGCAAACTAGTTTATTCATAAAATTTGTAAATCCGGTCCTGTCGGGCCGATTTTATTAAAATTTCTGGAACACTTTTTAATTACTACCAGAGGGTTAAATTTCATTTTTGAAACTATTCGGAGAATTTTTTCGGTATTTTGAGGCCCAAAAACATTTTTCAACCCCTAAAAACTACCCTTAAAATGTCCCGATTACGCCCATTTTAAATAGGCTTCTTGCGGTGATGGATTTCAACACGTGGGCCAAATTTGATTAAAATCAATTAACTCTTTCGAAAGTTATAGCCCGCACATATATATATATATATATATATATATATATATATATATATATATATATATATATACGTATATATATATATTATATATATATATACATATATATATAAACATTTTTAAAAATGGTGCCAAAGTGTTTAGGAGGTTATGAAACGTCGAGAAATTTTGGTCCGACCCCTAGGTCCCGCCATCCGACCGACGCCAATAGTGTATGTTGCCATATGGCAAATACACTAATAAAACGGTAGAAGCATATTTTACATAAGTAAGTTATAGATATTACTTACGTAATAGGTAATCGTTTTTCAAGAGCTCTTAAGATTAAATTTAATCTTCGTGCATAATTGTATTTTCTTTACGCTGAAACGTATATGCATTTTTCTTTGTTATTGCATTATTTCTATAATTCAATTACAACCGTTTAACTATTTTTACTGCGCAGAAAAATAAGTACAACTGTATTAATTTATTTAGGGACGTATTCATAAAAGCCAATAACTAATTTAACAGATAGATCGCATTAATAAACTATTTAATATGCTGATCTGGTATTCAAGAAGAGCAGTTGGTGTTATTGGTCCCTTTAAATCGTCAGATAATTTAATAGGTAGAAGTAGATACCCTCCTATTAAACTATTTATTGGACAGTTTTAAAAGGAAAGAGATGTTTATTATATTTTGTCTTGTTTCATTTCGATTTTTAACAAGAAATTCAATATGGCTGCTGTTGTCATTTCAGCACATAGTAAGTCAAGGACAAATCCAACAGAGTCGTTGAACAAATGTAAAAATCAAAAAATAATCGACTGTACTTGAGTGTATATAAGTAATTAAAATAACTGAAGACAATTGAATATTATTATTGTTATGCGAATAGATCACATGTTTATATTTTATTTAAAACTAGCGGTCCAGTCCAGTTTCGCCCGGGTGTAAATGTAATATATAGGATATAAAAAATGAGAATCATTATCATAAAATTCTCAACATGTATTGAATTTGCGCAAATTCAATTACTTTGGATTGTGAATGTTCAAAAATCGAAAAAAAATCAAAATTGCCAAAAAACAAAAAAAAAATCTGTTGATCCGAACTTCACAAGATCACCCGCTCGGCTAATCTAAAGAGTGCCTGAAAATGTCATCAAAATCAGTCCGGCCGTTTTGGAATCCATAGATAACATATATACATATATCGCTTTTTATATATGTATAAATATGTAGATTTATATAAAGTTCGATGTCTGTAAAGGTAGCGAAGAATAAAATTTCTTTTAAACTGATTTTAGTGTGTGAGGACTCAAATTAATCGCCTTAATATGTTCTGTATTTTTTCTACTTTGCTCCTTACTTATTTATTAACAAATTACGGTTGTTTAAAAAATTTGTCCGCCAGGTTCGCTGCTTTTAAAAATTGTTTAAAAAAATCGATTAGTGTCAGTAGCCTCCCCCTATACTGCTCCTTCTTTATTTTCCACTACCCGAAGTGTCAATATTGATAAAATATTCAGGGATATTTCATGTAGCCAGGTATCCACTAAACAATTTACAGTTATAATAGGGTCACAAATCTTAACGAGTCGATTGTTATATACAGAGTGTCCCACGACATGACTGCCATAGCCAGGGACTGTGTTGCTGGGGTGATTTCAAGTCAAAAATGTCTAATGGACATATTACCCGGAACGCTATCTTAACTGAGCTAGAAGCATTTGAAATTTTAAATAAATAAGCCCACTAATGCAGGTATTAGGTTCGGCTGTTGGTTTTGTTATTATTGAAAATACCAGGTGGCTGTGAATCACCATTAGTATTTATTGTGACAGTAAAACAGACTTTAATCCCCTAGATTACTTTTTATGGGGAAGACTGAAAAGTTTAGTTTATGCAGGAAATATTGAAAACAGAGAACAACTAGTAGCTAGAAACTATTCGTGCTGATCCTGAGACTCTTCACAGAGCTACCACTTCAATTCTAAGAAGAGCTAGACTATGTATACAGCAACTGGGTGGACATTTTGAGCAACTAATTCAATAAAGCGATTTCTTATTTAATGGTTTTTAAATTAGTAGGGAATTCCTACTACTACTTATCTAAAATTTCAAATGCTTCTAGCACAGATAGGATAGCGTTCCGGGTATATGTTCATTAAACACTTTTGACTTGAAATCACCCCAGCAACACAGTTCCATGCTATGGCAGTCATGCCATGGGACACCCTGTATATTTGACAATTCTACTTCATGAATACCAACTTTCCTTATTGGTACAATATACAGTTAACGATTCAATAACTATTGTGAGATTTAACAGGTCTTGATGAATACCGACCTTATTCTACTAAATACCATGTCCAGATTCGCCCAGGCTGGTTCGATCGATCACTCGAATTTATAATTTTACATTTTGAACCACCTTTGACATAAATTTCAACCCAACTATCCGAATTGCACGCCGAGCCAGGTAGTTAGTATACGAAGTAAGCTATCGGAATGGTAAAATCCATTCAGTAGTTCTCGAAATTAGCCGATACAGACATACATACAAGTAAATATTGCAATCGCTTAATTTTTGACCAAAAATAGAGGATATATTTATATACAACTGATAAATTGGTCCCCTATTCTTGTCCAAGAATAACTATAGCGACAATAATAATAAAAAACCCGGGTCGCAGTGCCAAAACCTTGCCGATAATATAGTGTATTTGCTTATACAGGCAGTGTGGCTTTATTATGCTAACTTAAGTTGGTTTTTGGGCTAAATAAAAAATTTGACTCCTTAATACACCCCTTAAAATAACATTTTTTTTATTAATTGCAATAATATTATCAATCGAACCTCTATACCAAATTACATACAAATTTCAGTAAATAATTCACTATCTGCAAACTAGTGTTTTCATAAAATTTGTAAGTCCGGTCCTGTCGGGCCGATTTTATTAAAATTTTAGGGACACTTTCTAATTACTACTCAAGGGTTAAATGTCAATTTTGAAACGATTCTGAGAATTTTTTCGGTATTTTGGGGCCCAAAAACTTTTTTCAACCCCTAAAAGCTACCCTTAAAATGCTCCGATTACGCCCATTTTAAATAGGCTTCTTGCGGTGATGGATTTCAACACGTGGGTCAAATTTCGTTAAAATCAATTAACTCTTTCGAAAGTTATTGCCCGCACACATATATATATATATATATATATATATATATATATATATATATATATATATATATACATATATATATAAACATTTTTAAAAATGGTGCCAAAGTGTTTAGGAGGTTATGAAACGTCGAGAAATTTTGGTCCGACCCCTAGGTCCCGCCATCCGACCGACGCCAATAGTGTATGTTGCCATATGGCAAATACACTAATAAATAACAATAACAATTAAAAACTAGATAAAACCGGTAAACGAACAGTAAAAAAGCCGAATAAGGCGAACGAACGCTCAGCGCTCGTACGCAGCGAAGAGCGCGCGTTCGGATATTTTTGTCGGCCTGCCAGAAAGACTTTTCTCCAAGCACGGGTCGCCAGACTGATTTTTTCATATTCCTAAACAGATAAACTGTCAAATTTGAAAAAAAAAATCAACCTTGATGAAATATTTTGACGGCGTTATGGATTTCGACATAATATTCAACCCTTTGTCAAACGGGATTTGTATCGTTGTCAGACTTGATTTTTGTGCCCAATTCAATTTAAATGAATATTTGACTTAAATAAACTGTACTATTTTAATAAATTTTGATTACTTTTCAGTGAAAATTATAAATCTTTATTCTTATTTCGTCAGTACGATTTGAAGTAACGTACTATTTATAGAAAAGCTTTTTTAGTAATTAAAAACGTAATTTGATAACATTTTTCATGATAATTTTAATTATATAAGTTAACTCAGATAAATTGCAAAAACGTTGTGTGGTTTTTCCTTCTCTAATTAAAACATAATATATGAATCCATCTTCATGTAAAATTAGGTTGTTTTCAACATTTATATACATAAAATGAAATAATACGCATGGAACTGATAAGAAATTCAAATTCAAAATTATATTTTATTAGTGTATTTGCCATATGGCAACATACACTATTGGCGTCGGTCGGATGGCGGGACCTAGGGGTCGGACCAAAATTTCTCGACGTTTCATAACCTCCTAAACACTTTGCCACCATTTTTGAAAATGTTTATATATATATGTATATATATATATATATATATATATATATATATATATTTATATATATACGTATATATATATATATATATATATATATATATATATATGTGTGCGGGCAATAACTTTCGAAAGAGTTAATTGATTTTCACGAAATTTGGCCCGCGTGTTGAAATCCATCACCGCAAGAAGCCTATTTAAAATGGGCGTAATCGGGCCATTTTAAGGGTAGTTTTTAGGGGTTGAAAAATGTTTTTGGGCCCCAAAATACCGAAAAAATTCTCAGAATCGTTTCAAAATTGGCATTTAACCCTTTAGTAGTAATTAAAAAGTGTCCCTTAAATTTTAATAAAATCGGCCCGACAGGACCGGACTTACAAATTTTATGAAAACACTAGTTTGCAGATAGTGAATTATTTACTGAAAGTTGTATATAATTTGGTATAGAGGTTCGATTGATAATATTAATGCAATTAAAAAAAAAATGTTATTTTAAGGGGTGTATTAAGGAGCAAAATTTTTTATTTTGCCCAAAAACCAACTTAAGTTCGCATAATAAAGCCACACTGCCTGTATTAGCAAATACACTATATTGTCGGCAGGGTTTTGGCACTGCGACCCGGGTTTTTTTTTTTTAGTACTTTTAAAGTATGGAAATAAAAATGCGCATCATTATTGCAATTGGTAAATAAAAAAGAACAATATGTAACGTGGTGAAAAACATTTAAAAAAATTTTAAAACATGCCTATAGATCTTTTAACACTTGACGAAAAAATCTTGCACGTTACCTACGTTTCATTATTTCAACATCACTATATTTTCTTTGTAACAACTAACACAATCACTCCATCAAATGAACTGTTTTGGCGCGCAATATGAACCTGTCAGTCATACAACAATTAATCATAATATTTGTCGCGACGACACAACATCGATCCGCCGTTCATTTATCTACATTATAGTACAAAACAACAGAACATCGTTTGTGTCAACGCGCGCTGCAAGTTTCGCGGGATGCGTTTCGATACAGACTGACGGATCCTGTGGACATAGCTGACTTATTATATACGAATCGTATACACCCGCACCTCCACGGTACATTCCCCCATAGTCCCGGCACCTCCACCATCCTCCCGAGCGTACAACTCGTGTCTCTCTCTCTCTGTGTGTGTATCTCGGATATCATGAACCATAGACACTTAGAAAGCGCTGACACACTCTCGTACCTACAATAGTCCCGGTGCTTCCACCATTATAGCATTCGTAGTCCCGGCACCTTCATCATTCTCTCGAACGTACCACACGTCTTTCTCTCTCTCTCTCTCTTTGTGTACGGATACCATGAATAGTCCCGGTGCTTCCACCATTATAGCATTCGTAGTTCCGGCACCTTCATTATCCTTCCGAGCGTATGACACGTGTCCCTCTCTGTGTGTATTACGGATATCATGAGCCTTAGGCACTTAGAAAGCGCTGACACACTCCCTTACTTACAATAGTCCCGGTGCTTCCACCATTATGGAATTCGTAGTCCCGGCACCTTCATCATCCTCCCAAGCGTACGACATGTCTCTCTCTCTTTCTCTCCCATTAAAACATAATGGCCCATGCATAGTTCCTGCACCTTCACCACCAACATTACAGTCACGTCGAAAGCTAAAAAAACATAAACTATAATGCACTTTACAACCCAGTACAAATTATAGTTTAATGTGTATTGTGGAGTACTGATTATGGTAAATATGGTATTGCATGTAAACATTGGACGATTTGTACTACAGTAAGGCCTTTATAATTCGGACATTCAGTAAACCGGATTCTTCGATAATTCGGCTAAGCATTTCAATTACATTGTGTACTTTATAATCCGGATTTGACAGTACTTGGTAATTCGGATCTGCGTTTTTAAACGTCTATTTCATTCAAATTAATAGCATTCGATACTATAGCGATAGTGAGAGATTCCCCGCCATGTATTCGGTCGGATCTGATACATATCTGAGGATTCCTATAAGCAGGCATTATATGTGTGACGTTGTTTTGATTGTGTATTAATTGTATGTAGGTGCGTTATTTTATGTTCTGCATAAGTATATAAAATAATTTTATACACGTATATGTTAAAATAGCTTCTAGAAGAAAACACACTACGTTGTCAATAAAACAAAAATCCGACATAGCCCGTGGTGAAAGTGGAATAGTTTTGGCAACATCAATTTCCAATATAAAAAAGAACAGAAGCAAAATTAAAAGATATGGTATATTTTAATGACTATTTTGGATTTTTACTATGTATGTGTTCCTTCTTTTATTCCGGTCCCGGCGCCCGAAAGGAATTACGAAAAGCCGAATATCCAGAAATGGAAACTCATTTGTATGCATGGTTTTGTACACAACGATCAAGGCATGTTCCAATTCCCTACGAAATCTTATCTGCCAAAGCAAAACTTCTATACCGAAATCTATGGAAATGATAATTTTAGAGCTAGCAGAAAAGGGTTAAGCCAACAATAATATAAAATTTAATAAATATACTTCTATTTTGCATAATTTTTTGTTTACGTACTATTTTCTAGTTATTTTATAATAAATGTTTACCTTTACAATAAAAAAGCTGGGCTGCTTCAGTAATCCGAATTTTTTACTAATCCGGATCACAGCGGTTTTAATTAGTCCGGATTATCGAGACCTTACTATATTACTAACATGTGTTTTGTTTATTTATATTTCTAGATGCCTGATGTAGGTCAAATAATTATTGACCAAAACATCGCGAAAATAAAAATGAGCCGATTATATAAGCATTTCTTTTTTCATCCACGTTCCTGTGATTTTTTGTTGTGAATTTGTACAAATCATGGATGCTAATATTAATTTGTTTATAACCTTCCTAATTCCAGCTATATTATTAATTTCAAATGATAAAACGTTCGTTTTGTTCTTTCAAGCATTAACACCCAATCACTTTTCGATAAAATCGGACCATTTTACTAACGGTAACATATTTAATAATGCATTCGACTGTGTTTTACAATCTCGAAAAAGCTCTATTTAGGATTCATTGCAAGTAAAGTTCCAGCTATGCTACTTGTTGGACCTCTGTGATATGATACGCATGCGCTGTCATATAATGTCACATGCCATTGTTGTGATTGTTATAATATTGTTAGACTTGATGTTCTATGGATGTTTACTACTTACGTTTCTAAGCTTCTTGTACCTCAATAGAAATTGAAAATCTAATTCACCGCTAATGAAAGCCCTCCAAGTGAATTTGAATGTTTAACTTTAAGTAGATTAAATTATTTTTATTTTTTTAATCATAAGAAGGTTCAATTGTAATGTAAACTGCAATGATACCTACAATTTGGAAATATAATATTGTAAGAAACATATTTCATTTTTCAATTTTAGTTGGACAAAACGCCAGTGAAAAAAATTATAATGAGCCTCACCCTCATAAACTCACATAAGAAGTTTAACTTCTTTATTTTTTTAATAATATTCCCAAGTTTATTTTTTTTATGTGAAACTAATTAATAATATTTACACATACTTAGCAACACACTACAAACTTCTGTCCTTGTCAGTTTCATGTAATTTAGTAGACAAACTAACTTCCCCATTAGGGGTCAATTTTACTTCCCCTCGATTTCTTACTTAAACATTCCGCCACTTACTCGCCAAAAATATAGCTCATTACATCTTAGATATAGATCGTTAAATGATCCAAATGACCAATTTAACGCAACAAAAATATTCGCGCTATATCAATTCCATAGTATTTTTTTGCTACACAAATATAATGTCAATTTTTTACTGAAAATGGAGTGAAACCTAGCTATGTTATAGGGAATAGTGCAAAAAATATTGTTATCTCTAACGCAATGATATTTTGAACTGTGTGACTATTAAAACTCGCTGGCACTCGTTTTAACATTTTGTCGAAAATTACTTCACTACACATTTTTAAAAATTAGCCGCACTATTAATGCTATCAAATATTCAAATCAAAAATGTACCTCTGTTCAAAAGCTTATGGTTTAACATTTATTAGTGTATTTGCCATATGGCAACATACACTATTGGCGTCGGTCGGATGGCGGGACCTAGGGGTCGGACCAAAATTTCTCGACGTTTCATAACCTCCTAAACACTTTGGCACCATTTTTGAAAATGTTTATATATATATGTATATATATATATATATATATATTTATATATATATATATATATATATATATATATATATATGTGTACGGGCAATAACTTTCGAAAGAGTTAATTGATTTTAACGAAATTTGGACCACGTGTTGAAATCCATCACCGCAAGAAGCCTATTTAAAATGGGCGTAATCGGGCCATTTTAAGGGCAGTTTTTAGGGGTTTTTGGGCCCCAAAATTCCGAAAAAATTCTCAGAATCGTTTCAAAATTGATATTTAACCTGTCAGTAGCAATTAAAAAGTGCCCCTAAAATTTTAATAAAATCGGCTCAACAGGACCGGACTTACAAATTTTTTGAAAACACTAATTTGCAGATAGTGACTTATTTATTGAAGGGTGTATTTAATTCGGTGTAGACGTTAGATTGATAATAATATTACAATTAAGAAAAAAAAAAGTTGTTTTAAGGGGTGTATTAAGGGGTTAAATTTTTTATTTTGCCCAAAAACAAACTTAATTTCACATAATAAAAGTATAAAACCACACGGCCCTATACAAGCAAATACACTATATTGTCGGCAGGGTTTTGGCACTGCGACCCGGGTTTTTTTTAATTAAAACTAGATGCTGTTTATTCCTTGGACTGCTCACAAAAATAATACTTTTCTCTGGCAAAGCAATTTTCTATCTCTGTTAACAAATTTTCCGGTTAAATGCACTCTATAGAGTGTAGCTCTATTAACAAGATTTATCGCACGTTGTCTCAAACCCTTTCCATTAAACGTGAAATAAGGAAGTTGATTCTATAACATTAGCCTAGATTCAATATTAGTTCTTAACCAATTCAAAGTTTGTACCTGCTATCTCGAAAAAATGTAATATTAAAGTTGCCAACAAACTTCCTGTGTTTTCTGTAATCTAATTATGAATCGCTGGATGTATTTAAGTGCCTAACTCAAGAAATACAAGATGCTGTAAAAATACAAAACACTTTTCTTTTTCTGAATGCCTATAAAGCTTGAAAATTATAGAAGTATTTCAAAACATTGTAAGTGATACTGTACACAGTAAATATCGCTCCGTCTATATTTTTAAGTTACAGAATTTTAACGTAACGAAATTTCGTTTTATTAAAACCTTTTATGAAAATAGATCGGTGATGCGAATAGTAACGCCGATGATACTATTTTTAGGAACTTATGCATGATTTAAATGACTTTCCCAAAAATAGTCTCAAACCCCGGAAAAAGTGCTTAGCTTTTTGCAAATATTTTTAAATATATCTAGTGAAGTTGCTATAAAAATTTCAGCGTGAATCATTCACTTATTTTTTCAAAAACACTTGAAAATTCTACAAATAATTATTAAATTATTTCTCGACGATCGTTTCGGACAATAAGTCCATCCTCAGGAGTACATTATTATAAGTTTTTGTACTCCTGAGGATGAACTTATTGTCCGAAACGATCGTCGAAAAATAATTTAATAATTATTTGTGGAACTTTTAACTGTTTTTAATTATTTGTTATTATTAATAATGTTCTACCACGTGCCGAGTGAAAAATCAGTGCAAATTATAACTTATTTTTTAAGATTAAAAATTATCAGGAAATTGGACAAAATAAAAAATATGCAATCAATTCTGCGACGTTTCGGTTTTTTAATTAAACCTTCATTAGGCTTCTGAAACATACATAGTAAGAAATAAAAATAATACAATTAATTAATAAAATAAAAAAAAAAAAAAAAAAAAAAAAAAAACAATATAAATATACCTTGATTAAAATATTTAAATAACAATAACTTATTATACATTATTAGTAATGTATAATAAGTTATTATTATTTAAATATTTTAATCAAGGTATATTTATATTGTTTTTTTTTTTTTTTTATTTTATTAATTAATTGTATTATTTTTATTTCTTACTATGTATGTTTCAGAAGCCTGATGAAGGTTTAATTAAAAAACCGAAACGTCGCAGAATTGATTGCATATTTTTTATTTTGTCCAATTTCCTGATAATTTTTAATCTTAAAAAATTATGGATGATAATATTAATACCTATTTTTTAATTTTTGAAAATTCAACTTTGTGATATTTTGGTTTAATGTTAACCCCTCCAAAAGCGTCTGACTTATTTATTTATTTATTTAAAATCAACTTAACTTGCGAATAGTACTTGTTGGCTTTTTTGGCACATATTTTTTTAAACCTTCCCTGTATGCGTAGTACCTGGCGTACCCAGGTAGGACTGGCAATCACTCATTTACATATACATCCTACCTATATATACTATTGTATAAAATTTCTACTTCATGAAACGGGTATCATCAGGTCTTGGACTACTAAAAGAGTGGGCTACCAGCTGGTATACCGTATACACGTCTCTAGATCTTAGCAATAAATCAGACAACGACCAAACGGTTTTCTCCGTATCGGTTTTCATTCAACACACAATAAATCCCGTATGTTTACTAATTAGTAGAGTTACATGTAATTTAAAGTGTCCTTGTTTGTAAACTTTGTTGTGTTATTGGGCGCTGTTGAATGTAATTTATTTGTTTGTGACATAAAACAACTGTTACATTGAAACATATTTTATAATTCAGTTTCAAGGAATTTCATTCTAATTATAAAAACTTTGTATTTACTGGACATAAAAAGATAAAGGCTGGTGTTAACATTACAGACCTAGCCGGAAATTCGTATTCATGAAAAATGTCAACATTCTCTGATACTCATACGCAATCCCACCCGCTGCAGCTAAGCGCGTCTTTAAATTAAAAAGAAGAAAAGTCAAGTTCGAACCGAGCTCGCGTAGGGAGGGTCCGTGCCATTTCGTTTTCTATGAGAACTTTAAGATTTACGATTTTCGTTTAGATTTTAGTTTCAGTAGTTTTGGAGGTTGCTCGTTTTTCGTATATTTTTCTTAATATCTTATAAACTATTCATTTTAAAATTAAAAAGAAATATAGTTGTATTTCTTATAACAAGCCCTTTCATTTGATATGTCACATGATGCACTTGATTTTTAGTGTATTTGCCATATGGCAACATACACTATTGGCGTCGGTCGGATGGCGGGACCTAGGGGTCGGACCAAAATTTCTCGACGTTTCATAGCCTCCTAATCACTTTGGCACCATTTTATATATATATATATATATATATATATATATATATATATATGTGTGTGCGGGCAATAACTTTCGAAGGAGTTAATGGATTTCAACTAAATTTAGTCCACGTATTGAAATCCATCACCGCAAGAAGCCTATTTAAAATGGGTCCAATCTGGGCATTTTAAGGGTAGTTTTTAGGGGTCGCAAAATGTCCATCACCGCAAGAAGCCTATTTAAAATGGATCCAATCTGGGCATTTTAAGGGTAGTTTTAGGGGTCGCAAAATGTTTTTGGGCCCCAAAATACCGAAAAAATTCTCCGAATCGTTTCAAAATTGAAATTTAACCCACTGGTAGTAATTAAAAAGTGTCCCTAAAATTTTAATAAAATCGGAGTTACAGGACCGGATTAAAAAATTTTAAGAAAGACTAGTTTGCAGATAGTGAACTATTTACTGAAAGATGTATATAACTTGGTATAGAGGTTCGATCGATAAAAATATTGCAATTAAGAAAAAAAATAAAATTTTAAGGGGTGTATTAAGGAGTCAAATTTTTTATTTTGCTCAAAAACAAAGTTAAATTCGCATAATAAACCCACACTGCCTGTGTTAGCAAATACACTATATTGTCGGCAGGGTTTTGGCTCTGCGACCCGGGTTTTTTTTTTTATTTCCTAAATTGTTCCCTAAAATTAACCCCCAAAATCAGAATTCGTTTATTTACGCTATACGCCGTAATTGGGTCATCTAATCCTAATTATATACCAAATATCAACGATTTTTCTCAAGTAGATTCGGAGAAAATAAGCTGTGACAGACGGACAGACAGATAGACATGAAAGTGTTGTTATAAGGCTTTCGTTTTCTCCTCGGATGTACGGAGCCCTAAAAAAAGAACAAAAATGTAATAATAACAGCACCGACCTTTAGGCTACAAGACAAAAATTCTACCTCGCCACCAACTTAGCTTAATGTTCTACAGCCGGCATTTATAGTACCTATAGGATATAAGTTTGCAACACACTCTTTTAGACGCTGATGACCTTAGATGTTGAGCGTCTATAATCTTCAATTCATTCATTCATGCAACACACTCGTTATATTTTCAATCTCAAGAATTCATTTAACTCTACCGTGGCAAAATAAGTTTTACTTAAAAAAACTTGTGAACCTCACCCACATATTGTCACGAGGAAAGTGAAACTTCTTTCGAAATTATTTACTACAGCTGACACTCAACAAAATGCACATATTTATAAGTATTTAAACGTTAAATACGTATACGAAAATATGTTTATATGTACAATATATAAACACTGTACAAAAATTATTTATCAATTCGCACTTTTTCGATTATATTATAGTACTTTGGCAGTTATATTTCAAAACCCACGCAAAACTATTGAATAATTCAATATTGATACATAGGTTATACACGTGTAAATGTGTATTTGTATACATTTATCTCTTTCTTTCTCGCGATCAAGGTTACTCTTATATTCCTCCGCTGTTAAATCATTTCTCCTTTAAAGTCACATAAAATTTCAAGCAGATACGTTGCTAACAAGTTTGACTTGAAAAAAAACGTCAACATTTTTTAAGTTTGAAAGTGGCGTGCCGGATAAGATCTACCTTTGACATCATCATATTATGACGTCTGTTCAGCCGTTTTTAAATATTGCTTGCAATTTAATATTTAGGAATATTTAGGAATAAAGTGAAGTGTTCAAAATAATCAAAGTAGAGTTTCTGACAATGCTTTTCTGCAACCCAACACTAGTCGACCTGTGAGCTGAAGATTTGTGATAAGACGATCTATGGAAAGAAAATATAATATAAATATTTTACACGGTATATTTCATTCAAGTTCTTCTAATATTTTTATTTTTTAGCAAAAACAAAAAAAAATTTGAACTGAAATTCTCAAATTAAGAAATTTTGCTAGACAGAAAACTGCGCACAAAGACGATAAATATTACAATAATTTATACAAATTACAAACGCAATACACAGCAGAAGGTAAAAGTTATTTACATACATTAAAAATGTTAAAAATTTCTCCAACATCTAATTTTAATTTTTAAATGTTGGCCATTTATTAAACCTCACTTCAAAAGAAAATTTATTAAAAAATTTAAAGCTGATGTATTTAAAACTTTGCAATATTTTAAGCAAACATAACATGGGAAAAATAGTTCTATTTACTTGTGATAATTACAATGGAAATTCGTTAATTCGAAGTTCTCGATAATTCGAATTTCTTGAGTGGTTCCTTTAACTTCTCATATAACACATTGTAATATTTTCTTCGATAACTTGAACATCAACTCTGAAAGTTCGAACTTTTTACCTGAGACCAATAAAGCTCCGACCTCAAAATTTCATTATTTTCATCTTCTTAGTGATTTTTTGAAGGAGGTTAATATTTTTTTTTAAAGTTTTTATAGCGTCAAATATCCTAATCTTCTATTATAACTGTCGTCGCAGATACGACAAGTAGTCATTATTTTTTCGGCTACCGTACCACAAGGATCGTTGACCGAAATAAAAGTCAGAGGTGGTTTAGAAATTAAAAATATCCGAGTGTGCAAATCAGAAGAAGTCATAAAACATTAAAACCCGGGTCGCAGTGCCAGAACCCTGCCGACAATATAGTGTATTTGATAATACAGGCAGTGTGGCTTTATTATGCGAACTTATGTTGGTTTTTGGGCAAAATAAAAAATTTGACTCCTTAATACACCCCTTAAAATAACATTTATTTTCTTAATTGCTATATTATTTGAACTTCTACACCAAATTATATACAACTTTGAGTAAATAATTCACTATCTGCAAAGTAGTGTTTTCATAAAATTTGTAAGTCCGGTCCTGTCGGGCCGATTTTATTAAAATTTTAGGGACACTTTTTAATTACTACTGGAGGGTTAAATGTCAATTTTGAAACGATTCTGAGAATTTTTTCGGTATTTTGGGGCCCAAAAACGTTTTTCAACCCCTAAAAACTACCCTTAAAATGGCCCGATTACGCCCATTTTAAATAGGCTTCTTGCGGTGATGGATTTCAACACGTGGGCCAAATTTCGTTAAAATCAATTAACTCTTTCGAAAGTTATTGCCCGCACACATATATATATATATATATATATATATATATATATATATATATATATATATATATATATATATATACATATATATATATAAACATTTTTAAAAATGGTGCCAAAGTGTTTAGGAGGTTATGAAACATCGAGAAATTTTGGTCCGACCCCTAGGTCCCGCCATCCGACCGACGCCAATAGTGTATGTTGCCATATGGCAAATACACTAACTATAGCCAAAAAGGTGAAGGCTACTCGTGAAGTGGGGAAAACGAGAAAAAAATACCGAAGTGGCAAAGGAGTGGAGCACTAGTGAACGCTCTGTCGACTTATTTAAAAAATAAAAATAAGATTTTTAGTTAGAATAACAATTTGAAAAGGAAAAACGCCCGTGGTCTCGACTTCCCGGAATTCGACTAGTATACAGTAAACTGGTTTAAACAGGCTCGTGATTTGAGAATCATTGGTGCCATTATCAGAAATAAAACTGATGAGTTTGCCAAAAGTCTTAGAAAAGGTATGAAAGAAAAGAGCGACATCAACTTCAAAAATTGGATAATTCGAAGTCTCGTTAATTCCCAGTTTTAGCCGTTATCTTCGAGTTCAAATCAACAAAGATTTAATCTATGTCATATTTTTCTTTTTAAACTCTAAAGGTTCCACTTTTCGGTGTTCTAAATTTTTTCTTTCTGAAATTCAGAATTATTATGAAAAAATCTTCTTTTTTTGTTTCTAAAGTATATAAATTTCTTTTATATAGGAAATCCGGTTCACCAAATAGGGTCATTCGCAGCTGAGTTCATAATATCATAAATATCTTCATCACAGAGTAACACTAAGGGTCGACCAGAAGATTTCCCTGTCAAAAGTAATTGTTAATGCGACACGCATGATATTTTAATTTACTTTTATAAGAATATTATTAATCAATTATTAATTAAACCTGGTTGTAATTTACGTTTTAATTAATTTATTGCTTTAGCTGATAGTGTACTGCTCCAGGAAATTCATCTAATTTATTAAAGAAGCTTTAGGGGCAGTTTTTAATAAGAACCTTTGTACCATTGTGCATTTACAATGGTTACAATGTGTTGATTTCGAAAAAAACTGAGGAACGATAAGCCCTGGTTTCCTAAGATAACGGTACCATAATATAACGGACATAATATGACGGTAGATGACGTCACAAAAAACGTATGTGATTTTCTCGGTAGCTGCGTCACCACCGTAACGTAAAAAAGCGGCATCGATTTACTTCTGTTTTTTATGACGCCATCTTAGAAAACCAGGACTTTAGTAACGATACGCAGCACTTTATTTTGGAAAATTTGGACTTTTCTATGTCAGATTTGAAAACGGTTCCCCCTACGACGCATTACCGTATGTTGACATTGATCCTTTGATGGACTCATAGAATAGCAATGAACATTCTTTTCGAAGTGGGGTTTTTTTGTTCATCAAAGTGTTTAAGAATAAGAGTAGTTTATTACTGAAAACGATCAGATCAGATTAAATCATAGGACTGATCTTCCAGTCTGTTCTTGATATTACAATAAAATAACAAGTACATAATATAACGAAGAATAAAATACAAAAAATAATAACAAAATTAAAAAACCCGGGTCGCAGTGCCAAAACCCTGCCGACAATATAGTGTATTTGCTGATACAGGCAGTGTGGCTTTATTATGCGAACTTAAGTTGGTTTTTGGGTAAAAAAAAAATTTACTCCTTAATACAGCCCTTAAAATAACATTTTTTTTTCTTAATTGCAATATTATTATCAATCGAACCTCTATACCAAATTATATGCAACTTTCAGTAAATAATTCACTATCTGCAAACTAGTGTTTTCAAAAAATCTGTAAGTCCGGTCCTGTCGGGCCGATTTTATTAAAATTTTAGGGACACTTTTTAATTACCACCGAAGGGTTAAATTTCAATTTTGAAACGATTCGGAGAATTTTTTCGGTATTTTGGGCCCCAAAAAAATTTTCAACCCCTAAAAACTACCGTTAAAATGGCCCGATTGGGCCCATTTAAAATAGGCTTCGTGCGGTGGTGAATTCCAACATGTGTGCCAAATTTCGTTAAAATAAATTAACTTCTTCGAAAGTTATAGCCCGCACACATATATACCTATATATATACATACATATATATATATATATATATATATATATATATATATATATATATATATATACATATATATATATAAACATTTTTAAAAATGGTTGCAAAGTGTTTAGGAGGTTATGAAACGTCGAGAAATTTTGGTCCGACCCCTAGGTCCCGCCATCCGACCGACGCCAATAGTGTATGTTGCCATATGGCAAATACACTAAAAATATAGATCTAATGAGTAGCGATGAGCAAAACAAGACCAAGACCAAAACCTTGCTTGTCTTGGCATCGGTCTTGCTTTTACTCCTTTCTTGGTCTTGATCTTGGGTATTTAATCCTGGTCTTGATCTTGCATATTAATCCTGGTCTTAGTATGGAGAATGTAGCTTAGAAATAATTTTTAACTTATGCAAAAGTTGAATCTAAAAAATGTATTGTCGCTTTTATTTAAAAAATGCCGGTCCTGAAACAACTATACGATGGAAAATTTCTATAATGTAGCCATATAATAAAATGGAAATTACAATATTACATCTGCAGTATTCAGTCAACCTGAAATCATGAATATTCTTCGAGCATAGAATACGGTCGCTTTGAATATCTCCACAGACTTTCCTACCCTCTGTAATCACTATTACAAAAGTTTCGTCTTTTTGATATTAATACGACCTCTTTTGAATTTTGATGAAATAAAATTTTCAAAAGGCATAGTGGAGGGAATACTTTAATAGTTATGAACGCTACCTTATAAAAAATTACTGAAGGCACTTTTTTTCAGGTTGTTGTGCAACAAGAAAGTGTTCCAAAAATCAACTAATATTTTTTATATTATTTGTTTCAAGACTAAAATGTTTTAAGGCTGTCGGAACGCTCTGAATTTTGTTTGCGCTGAGACCCAGCGGTAAGGGGCGAGGTAGGCAAAAGACATATTGTGGGCGTGACCTTCTTTAGTTCTGTCTCGCTCAAATCATTCGCACGTTTCAATTTTTGGCTGGTGCACACTACGAGGCTAAAAAATGTTGTTGTAAGGGTGCCGCTGTCAATTGATTATTCTAAGTTTGGGAAATATTTTAAAGATTTAAAAAACTCTTCCGAAAGAGGAAGAGTCACTTTAGGTTTGTGATGGAACAGTTTTGTGAAATAAGTACGAATAAGGTCGTAGTGTGACATTGAAAACGTGTGTTTTTTTGCCACAATTAATGCCAACTTTTTTCTAGTAAATCGTCCATAAATAACAAAAGTAGTCCATTAGAGACCTAGATTTGTCATTTATCTTCCTTATAGAGAAAGAATTTTTGCAGAATGTTGACGAATAAGTCTACAATCAGTTGACAGCCGAAGCTCTATTTTTGGCTTAAATACAAAGCGTTCCGACAGCCTTAAACTTTTAAACACTCCACAAAATTCGAGATATAATCTTCAAAAAACAGTAAAGTTATAGAATTTAGTATTTAATTACTTCTTTAAGAGACAACTATATAAGTAATACCTACAGTAGCACTTCGTTAATTCGAAGTCGAAGGGACGAACCCAAAACTTCGAATAAACGAAACTTTGAATAATCGAACGGCTGTTAAATAAAGGGAGGAGAAAATGAAAAGGAGGAAAAAATATTTCCCTTCCCACTTTTTACAAACTTATGACTGTGTATGTACATGTAAAAAACAAATCGTGTGGTTAAAATAATATATTTATCCTTCAATTAAAGACAAAGTAATTCGAGAATTTTTTCTTGTTTCTTTGACTTCAAGGCGATGTTTCTCGAAGCATTTTCCTTACGATACGTTAACCAAAAAAAATAATGTCTACTGGTCGTATTTGTGGCATTTAAAAGAGAACGAACTGACAATTACTTTTCTACAAAGAGTGTCTCTTGTTTTAGATATGATTTTATGTTCGAATTATTATCAAAGTTGGTGTTCGAATTAGCCAAGAAAATTTTACATATGGGGAGCTCGTGTGAGACTTGTAATATATTTCAAATGTTTGAAAATACCTACCAAAAATAATTATATTATTTTAATATTTTATTTATTGTTCTTAATTAGATCAGTTTTAGAAAAGTAAATCACAAATGTGTTTTTAACATAAGTCTATTAATTATTATATAATTAACTAAACATATAATTCTATAATTCATGTCATTCAATATTCAACAGGACCAACCAAGAAATTCGTTTGGGAGGTCGAATTAACGAAGTTCTACTGTATAATAGTCTTGATGAATTCAAAGAATAATATAAAGTTCTATTTATAAACATTGTTTTGAAAATGAGATTAAACATTGAAAACTAAATAGAAGTTTTTGCACTACCTCTGTAAACTAACTGCTTTTCGATGACCCATTTAACGCTAGTTCGTAATGCAAAATTCAATGGTAATCTATTATTAATGTCTATTGTAACCTATTACGTAAAAAATTTGCCACACAAGAGAAATATCAAACATTTTGAAATTATACTGAAAAAGAAGTGAAAAACAATGATTTTATAGACGGTAGTGCAAAAAAACTTTATTCGACTTAATCAAATATTTATGACGTACATTTATAAATTGTCGGGCGTATTATAATAAAGAAAATGTGGCCACAATCCAATTAAAAACATAATAAAACAAAAACAAAACACGTCATTAATTCATACCGGAAAGCATTTTTCATTAGAAATAAAGTTTCAATGAAATATTTTATGAAAACAGTGAGGGCTTCCCATGGCATTTCACAATTCGCGGTCAGAGCTCCGACGTGGAGCTCTAACAGCCGCCAGTCAAAGAAGATATCTCATTTATTATTTACTTTATACATACAGATTATCGTAAGTATTTTACATAAATATGATTTTACGTTTTCAGTATAATCGCGTTTGGGAAATTACAGGATTATATTTCAAAGATCGTAAGCACATAAACATAAAAGGTTTGCTTTGTTTTTAGTGTATTTGCCATATGGCAACATACACTATTGGCGTCGGTCGGATGGCGGGACCTAGGGGTCGGACCAAAATTTCTCGACGTTTCATAACCTCCTAAACACTTTGGCACCATTTTTGAAAATGTTTATATATATATGTATATATATATATATTTATATATATATATATATATATACGTATATATATATATATGTGTGCGGGCAATAACTTTCGAAAGAGTTAATTGATTTCAACGAAATTTGGGCCACGTGTTGAAACCCATCACCGCAAGAAGCCTATTTAAAACGGGCCTAATCGGGCTATTTTAAGGGTAGTTTTTAGGGGTTGAAAACTGTTTTTGGGCCCCAAAATACCGAAAAAATTCTCCGAATCGTTTCAAAATTGAAATTTAACCCTTTGGTAGTGATTAAAAAGTGTCCTCACAATTTTAATAAAATCGGCCCGACAGGACCGGATTTACAAATTTTATGAAAACAGTTATAGTTTGCAGATAGTGACTTATTTATTAAAGGGTGTATTTAATTCGGTGTAGACGTTAGATTGATAATAATATTACAATTAAGAAAAAAATGTTATTTTAAGGGGTGTATTAAGGGGTTAAATTTTTTATTTTGCCCAAAAACAAACTTAATTTCACATAATAAAAGTATAAAACCACACGGCCCTATACAAGCAAATACACTATATTGTCGGCAGGGTTTTGGCACTGCGACCCGGGTTTTTTAGGTTGCAAGTGTCAATTACGTATAGTTCTTTAATCAGTTTTTTAGGGTTCCGTACCCGAAAAGGAAAAAACGAAACCCTTATAGGATCACTCGTGTGTCTGTCCGTCCCACTGTCAAAGCCAATTTGCGCCGAACTACTCGACCGATTGAGTCGGTGACCATAATACGAACGTGTAACGTAAATAAATGAATTTTGAACATGGGGGTAATTTTTTGGGGGAAAATTAGAAAATTAAAAGAAAAAGTTTCGCAAACTGTACCGTGTGACATATCAAATGAAAGGGCTTGTAGTAAAGGTCTCAAATATATATTTTTTTATAATTTTAAAATAAATAGTTTTCAAGTTATTTAGGAAAATAAATGAAAATTTACTTTTTACCCCCCCTTACCTCCTACTGGACCGATTGAGTTGAAATTTGGTACACATATGTAAATCGGTGACCCAAAGACGGACGTGTAACGTAAATAAATAAATTTTGCACATATCAAATGAAAGGGCTTGTGGTAAGGGTTTCAAATATATTTTTTTATAATTTTAAAATAAATAGTTTTAAAGTTATTTAAGAAAATAGATGAACAATTGACCATTCCCTAAACTTATCTCCGAAACTACTGCGCCTAAAATTTTGAAAAAAATAAGAAATGTCGGCTCTCACCCATAGTTTACAGGAAAATTGAAACGAAAATCTTAAGTCTTAAAGTACTCACGGAAAACGGAATAGTACTGAACCCTCTTCTCGCGAGTTCTACTCGCACTTGACCGGTTTTTTTAATGCATTCTTTTCAATATTATACACAAAATCTGGAAAAATCCCGAAAAAATAACCAAAAAACTCTTTTTAACACAACCCCCTATAAAATAGCCTCTTTTCAAGCCTGTGTAGCGGTTGTAAATTGGCCCATTGCGCATTAGTGCCTAACGTAAAACAAAAGTAATGCGATTTTACCAATTCAATAGTAATATCTCTGTCATTTGCCATTTAAATCTATATGAGCAAGAGAGACATCACAATCTATATAATATATGTATCTAACATCGCCGAACTGAAGTGTCAAAAATATTACAAATAAACTTATTAGAATGTAAAAATAGCTATTTCATAGGACAATATTACTTATAGAGATTACCCTAGTTGCAATAAATACCTTTTTGCAAGCCCTCCTACAAAGTAACTGCTCTTTATGCCTGTATAGCGGTTAGAAAAATGACCATTTTTCACACTAGTGCGTGAAGTAAAACAGAAATAATGCTATTTTAACAAACTTCCTTCAGTTGCTATTTCAATCGCTATTTTCACCTTTTAACACGTCACAAATCGTAACTAATAACTGCTTTTACGTTCTAGATGCATAAACATGATAAACTACTATTATTATACATTGAAGCTCATGAGCTTCAATGTATATTAAATTCGATCATTTTATTATTATTTGCAATATGCTCTCCCGAAGAATTTAGGAAATATTTAAAATATCGAATAATTCAGTTCTGAAAATTAATTACTAATATAATTTTGTTTTCAGAATATAACTATTCATTATATTACGCTTTGATTACTTTTAAAAATATATTTAAAACACTTTAACTTGATTTTTATCACATGGAAAAGCGGAATAAATCCGCATTATAAGCAAACGTATTTTATATTTATTTCAAATAATTTTCTATAGAAGCTAAACAAATTTTCCAAGAATACAACTACGCATTACAAAAGCGTTTAAAAAGACGTCGCACAGTTACATCAAAAGTTTATTTTAGATTGGCAGTTATAAAATGGCAATAAATATTATAATAACCTGACGCGTTAAACATGATATTACGGTATGAAATGGTAACTGTATATTGATTATAACTGTATTAAAACGAAACTTACATGCCTATAGCATGTTTTATTATTATTATTATTTTTTTTTTTATAAATGTATATATTAGATCCTTTTGGTAATAATAATTATAAGTATTTTAGAGGAATACGGATCAATGAATTTTAGGATAAATTATTTTTCACAATTTGTAGTATATTTGATTACTAAATAATTTGATTTGTTATGATAACTTCAAAATAATATAACAAGATAACTAAATTCAAACTAATTGTGAAGATATTTAATTTAGATCACCTGATGAAGTATATACGAAACGTTGTGAAAAATAATTTATCTAAAAATTCATTGATCCTTATTCCTTTAAAATACTTATAATTATTATTAGTTTTTTTGGTTCACTAAAGCAAATCTACAAAGGAAAATTACAAATTACATTATTTACTCTATTATTTTCGGTGTATTTATCTATAATATAATATCTAGGCGACCGAGCTTGCTCGGAAGAAATTTTACCATCAAAGCCTCCAGTGCCAAAAATGCATTAGTTTTCATGTACAGTATTTTTTCTCTTTGGTATACTAAGTAAAATCACGTTTATACATTTTTAATGCTAATAAGTCTTTCTAAAAAACTGATTTAACACACTCTAATATACAAAGTCTATGTAGAAACTTTCGTTTTAAAAAATACTTAAATCGATCTTTTGTTAATCAAGCGAATTATAAGCAAAAAACATAATGTTGAATTATACATAATATAATAATAACATACCTTATACCATATTCTTCAAATAATGCTTAAAACTATATTTACTTAATTAATATTTCTTCGTTTTTATTCAAATAATTTACGTTTTATTTAATATAACTTCTTAAAGATTCACTGTCAGTATTTTGACACAAGTGTAATTCCAAAGCTTACTTACATAATTACAATATTTTGAAACGTGAAAAAATAAATATTTAAAATGATTAAATCTGTGGGAAAACAAATTTTCCGAGAATAAAACTTAGCTAGATCGGTTTTTTGTCCCCCAATACCCCTTTTCAGTGAATTTCAATCAAATCGTTAGAGTCGTTTCTAAGACCTTGAAATTTATAAACATATAAATAAATATAAAAATAAATATATAAATAAACATATAAATAAATATAAAAATAAATATATAAATAAACATATAAATAAATATATAAATATACAAGATTTGCACGTTTAAATATATAAGATAGGCAGATACATTGTTAGCATTGGTCGAATGGCGGAATTTATGGAAATGGGTACGCCTTGATTTGTGGAAAAATTAAATTAGTGTATTGCACAATGTATACAAAATTTAAAAGCGATGTTAAACAGTAATAATGTTATTTTACAGTCTTTAGAAATAGAGGTTGGGTCGATAGAAACGCGCAATGAAATTTAATTATGATGAAATGTAATGAAACTTATATTTAAACAAGGTAAAGGCGTCACATGTACCTAACAAGTTTCTAAGATTCTTAAAGCAACTCGTGTCAAACAGCTCCTTCATCACGCTTAATAAATATCCAAGCTTAAGTTTAATATATATAATGACATTCTAAAAAAAAACTTATCGATTATTTGTGACCATTTAATAATCACTGTAATTTTGATTTTAATTATTAATTGTTGTCGATTCTTTCTTTATAATTCCATGTCAAAAATGTATATATGAAAATAGTATTTAAAAAATTGTTTAATACATCAAATTTTTAACTTCCCGCCATTTTCATAAATTGGGAAGTTTATTGTTTTCACCTCGATTTTCAAAAATCGCGTTTTCAGATCCTAGGAAGCTATTCTGACTACTTTTATAATGGTGTCCTGGAATCTGTATGTGGAACGGCTTGACCGATCGGAACGCGGTTTGCGGCATTCAAAAGATTTCCACTAAAATTAGATTTACTGAAAACTTGAATTGATTTGGCATTTGAGAACTCTTGGAAATAAAATTTTCAAAAAAATGTTTTATTGAAATAACTTTTTTTTAAATAACTTTTAGACTACTGTACCGATCAATTCCAAAATCTAATCAACCTTTATCCTTAAAAAACAACGTCGAATTTTTAATCTTCTGCTTGTATGACATGTAATTAGATTGTAGATTATAGGCGCTCAACACCGAACTGGGTAGAGTAGTGGTGACAACACTAGACTCGCATTCGGGAGGTCCGGGTTTGAATCCCGGCGGGGGCAGATTTGGCTTGGGACTTTTTCCTACTACCTCTCACCGAGAAACGGTAATTCCTGTACCGGCCATCTTGATTGAGGTTTTCCATGGTTTCCCTCAATTAATTCCAGATAAATATCGCGATGGTTCCTTATTTGAGGCCATGGCCGATTACCTATCAAACTCCTAGTTCAAAAATTACCTACCTTATCCTAATTTCCTATAATTCCTTCATTCGCCCATTACTATTACATAAGTTGAAGTTTTAAAAATGTAGAAAAATAACGGGAAGTGTTGTAAATGAAAAATAGTAATGGTGCGAATGGCGTCTGTTATGACATAAAGTCGAGAAACGGACGTTAAACGCATTATTATTATTATTATTATAGGCGCTCAACATCTGAGGTCATCAGCGTATATGATATGTAGCGTGATTCTTGCGACTTCATTTGGCGTTTACCCGAACCTGTTACTTTTAAAAACAGCATCGGGAGAGCTGTAACCGTTTTTTGTCGAGGGGAAAGAATGTGAGATGTAGAATGCAAGGGGTATTTATAGGTATCAAACGCCATACCATACGTAATTCGTTATACTATGCCAATGCTCATAATTAAGATAAAACAAACGGAATGTTACAACCTCTCATTAGGAGGTATATTATTTGTATTACACGTGGCCGCCGTAACAGTTTAACCGTTTATTTGTCGGCTTTTGTTATCTCAAAGGCATATTATACGTAGGTAGATATGATGTGTGTAAATGACATTTTATAAAATGCGCCATGTATGTTGCCTAACCTACGTCTTCATGAAAGAATTAAAATCCTATATTATAAAACTGATTATATTATTTTCCGACTGAATAAATCAGCAAAATTTTGTTTCATTTTGATACAAATTAGCATATGAAAAAAAGTGCACGTGTAACTTTTACGCGCATTTGAAATAAAATACATATTATACATGTATAATTTCAGATATTATTTCGCCAGGTATTCAAAAATACATAGAAACTCTGTGGACCGCAAGCTTATTATAAAATAAATTTTCTTGAAGATATTCTTACGTCAAGGCTGGTGAAGTATGACGTCATCCTCTAAAGGTCAATAACCGCCATCTTTCTCTCTTCATTTTCTTCTCTCTTCCCTGAAAATTAGGTTGGATCAATGCAGGTACTTTCAGAAGATGCACATGGATAAGTCAGAGACGGCTATAGACATTATTAAAGATGTTTTTGACATATGAACGTAAAATATAATAATAGAAAACAGTATCACGGGTAATTGGAATGATGAAAATAAATCAATTTAAACACTCATTGATTGCAACGTTTCGTCTTTTAGAGCTTGAAAAAGTCTTAATTAAAGACGAAACGTTGCAATCAATGAGTGTTTAAATTGAGTTATTTTCATCATTCCAATTACCCGTGATACTGTTTTCTATTATAACATATATCTGGAATTGAAGTTTAAAGATGTAAAATATAGTTATTCATCCGGAATAGTTACACGAAAATTTTCTCCGCAATTTGACGGTTTTTCCTTGTGAGTTAGAAATTGAAAACTTTGAGGATTTAAATACAACTTGATGTCAAATCGTGCCACCACCCCCAACTGCCTCCCAGTAAGCACAACTGTGTTATTTTAAGTAACTCTACTTCGGAAAACGTTACATAACATTATACGCAGCTTTTCTAAAATGAAGCAATTATGACGCTGATGATTTTTTTTTTATCCCAGACAGCATTTTTATTGAAAACAAATAATTTTAGACCTATTCATACTTGACTGATATAGGTAGGCTACGTTCTGCATTTTTTAGAAATACTTTTAAACGACTGAACCGAACAGTTAAAAATCTAAATTGTTGTTAGATGCGACCTCAGCACAGCTGAAGCGCCTATGCATTCACTGTGCGGGTCTTCAAGTCTATGTCAATTGTCACGCAATTCTGTATCACGCAACCAAAACTGGACCGATTTTCAAACTCGTTTTTAACACGCTTTGATTAGCTTCACCTGTATACATATGTTTGTTTGTAAAGAAATCTTTGAACGTGAAATACACCCAAAACTGAAACTTTGCACAGTTATCAAGAACCGATGACAAATACAATAATTTAATAAGTTTGTCCCAATACCCTGATCAGGACCTTCAGGATAAAAAAACTTGAAAAATTACAACAAGCAAGCTGATCTAAATTTTTTCGTCTGTAGCTTACTCAAAAGAAGTCGAATCGATAGTAGCTTTCGTATATTAAAATGTCAAAACAGTTTTTGATGTGTAAATGTCTTTAACACGGAACTGGAAAGAAGAAGGGAAAAATAGGATGTTTCTTTTCATTGTAAAGTATAAAAACAGCAAACAGTCAAACAGCGTAGCCAATATTAAATTCAGTAAAAACTAGTTATCACTGTTCGTCTCGAATATTATACATTTAAATTATTAATATCGGGGTGAATGGTTTCTCAAATGACTCTCACTGAAACTGACCTTTCAACTGAGGATTTTATATTTTTATAGATAATCGGATTGCGAACGTTGACTTATTATTTGTATTTTTAAGGGATCATCTTTATTATACTTTTCATTCGGTATATAAATACGCGGTTATTTCCCTGATATTTTTCCATATAAATTAAATGTATTTCAGTAAGTAAGATTCAATTTTGTTTATTAAAATATAATAAATACGAACTATGAAAACCAGTTTCTAAACTACGAAAAGTTAATAGCGAATTCTGCTCGTGTGAAAATTCAAAATAGTGCGATTATAAACTAATGCTTTTGAAGGTAACATTTCTGGCTCTTTAAAAGCACGTTCTCCACAATCATCAACAGAAAAGAAAATTAAAAATACTAAAAAAAGAATGAACCTCCCTTAAAAAAGCCACTAAAAAGCGAAAATAATAATGTATTGATGTTGGCGTTAATTTAGCTACTATAACTTTATATGTACCTTTGCAGTTTCATTAAATTGACACCGACCTCAAAACTTTATTTTTCGCATTTTAGTGGCTTTTATGAAGGAGGTTCAAGTTTTTATATTTTTTAATGGCTTTGCAACACCCACGTAGTTTTCTTTCTTAATATTTTAACACTAAATCAGAAAGAAACTGCTCAACCGATTTAAGAAAAATTTACCAACCTGAAGTATGTCTATCGAAAAAGAATCATCAAAATCGGTTTACAAATGCTAAAGATATTAGGCAACATAAAAAATCTTCTTTTTTGAAGTCGGTTAAAGACGACTGAACCGATTAAAAAAGTATAGGACAAAATAGTGTCAAATTTTTTAAATCGGTTTACGGTTAGCCCTTCGAAAAATTATGTGTAAAAAAATGCACGACGAATTGATAACTTCCTTTTTTAAGTGGGTTAAAAATATACATTTTCAAAAAAATAAGAAAATTCGCCGTTTCTTTCTTAATTAACAATGTCACGTAGTCCGAGAATTTTTATGAATCGGTTTTGGCGTTTAGTTTTTGTTAAAGAAGATAGTCAAAGTCGATAACGTCTCAGCTATAAATTCTTCTCGTTAACTTACCCACATGTGAATCCCGCGGTTAAATAATTTAGTGAAAACATCCGCTTATCTGAAATTCAGTAGATATTTACACGTCGTGTAGTTTGTAGAACAAACAAAAAAGACACGAAAAAAGTGCAGTTCGTTCAACTCTCCGCACCATTATTGGCTTCCATACCGGTCGACTGCTGGTCGGCAGTTCGCTTTTAGCTATGAGCTTTTGACCTGCTTTTACTTTGTATGCCTATTATTTGTTCTGTAATCAAGCGAAAACAAATTGAAGTGTAACTACTTTTTGCCCATGCGCAGATCGGAACGATGATATTGTTTTGTTTGTGTAGATTATAATCAAACCACTTTGTTCTGTAAACAATCTATCTTTCCCTATCTATCTCTTGTCTAGAATTCTTTACCACTCGATCTTAACATTCCGGATGTTAAACAAGTTTTATGTAGAAATCAAAACAAAGCAAGGGTTTATGATTATTCTAATAACTGATATTCTTAAAATGTCAAGAAATAAGTTTAACAATAATGAAGACTACAACATACAACTTTTGTGCTGGGTTGCAGAAAGCATTGTCAAAAATAAATGACATTATTTAGTTCGCATAAGTAATTGGAGTTCGTGACGTAATCGATAATGAAAATACGACACGTAGGTAAAGCAAACTAGAATGTTCTATCAACTAATGGAAACTTAGTTCTAGGTCAAGCAACTGCAGACAGATGCTGGTTTGCAGAAGGCTTTGTCAAAAATTTTGATTTGACAATGACCTTAGGTTGTGATCATATAATTACAGTTTTATACATTCAGAAGCAATCTAATGTCGTTGTGAAACTCCCTGCTATATCATTCGATTGTATTCACACAAAAATAATTGATCTAGGTAGCAAACGATCGCTTTTCAAGCTATATTTTGATATAAAAAAAAGTTGTTTCAAAGCGAAAATCGTACAATAAAACCGATGTTAAATACGTGTATATACAGTTTAAAAAATATATTGTTTCAATCGATCAAACATATTTTGTCGAACAGGGTCTATTTAAAATTCTTATGCCTTTTTATGGAAAAATATGTATGGTCAGAATTTAAGGTCATTGTCAAATAAGATTTTCTGACAATGCTTTCCGCAATCGAACATTAGGATTTCGTACCCAAATGGTGGAACTCTATTGTTTGTCTGTCTGTCCGTCTGTCAATAACAGTCTTAAATCCAAGCCATAAGTGACAACAATGAAATTGGCATATTTAGGAGGCTAACAGAATTCAAATTATCTTAATAATAAAATATTTCTCACCAAAGAAAGTTTATTAATCACGCAGTGTTTAGATTTGCTAACATAATTTTTTGCACAATGAAATGGATAACCTATTATAATTTGCACTGATTTTTCACTCGACACTTGGTAGAACATAATTAATAATCAACACTAATATTATAAAGAGGAAAGATTTGTATTTTTGTGTGTATGTTTGTAATGAATAAACTCAAAAACCACTGTGCCGATTTAAAAAATTCTTTCACCATTAGAAAGCTACATTCACCCTGAGTAGCATAGGCTATATTTATTGCTAGAAAATATTAGGGATCCTTACTAAAACTTTAGTAACGTAACCCAAGGTGTAAAAAAAATGCCATAAAACATCTTTCGTTGCATGCGCTGCGGAAACTATTGATGATAGAACAAAAGTATGTTCTACAATATTAAAAAACCCGAGTCGCAGTGCCAAAACCCTGCCGACAATATAGTGTATTTGCTTGTGTAGGGCCGTGTGGTTTTATACTTTTATTATGTGAAATTAAGTTTGTTTTTGGGCAAAATAAAAAATTTAACCCCTTAATACACCCCCTAAAATAACATTTTTTTCTTAATTGTAATATTATTATCAATCTAACGTCTACACCGAATTAAATACACCCTTCAATAAATAAGTCACTATCTGCAAATTAGTGTTTTCATAAAATTTGTAAATCCGGTCCTGTCGGGCCGATTTTATTAAAATTGTGGGGACACTTTTTAATCACTACCAGAGGGTTAAATTTCAATTTTGAAACGATTCGGAGATTTTTTTCGGTATTTTGGGGCCCAAAAACAGTTTTCAACCCCTAAAAACTACCCTTAATATAGCCCGATTAGGCCCATTTTAAATAGGCTTCTTGCGGTGATGGGTTTCAACACGTGGCCCAAATTTCGTTGAAATCAATTAACTCTTTCGAAAGTTATCGCGCGTACACATATATATATATATATATATATATATATATAAATATATATATATATAAATATATATATATATATATATATATATATATATATATATATATATATATATATATATATATATACATATATATATAAACATTTTTAAAAATGGTGCCAACGTGTTTAGGAGGTTATGAAACGTCGAGAAATTTTGGTCCGACCCCTAGGTCCCGCCATCCGACCGACGCCAATAGTGTATGTTGCCTTATGGCAAATACACTAAAAACATATCAATAACTACAAAAAACTTCCCGCTACTATATGTCCAACTATTATCGTTATGTCACAATAACCACTTTTTACATTTTAATAATCTATATAGATAAAAGACGATGTATATGTAATCTATGGACTCCAAACGGGTAGACCATTTTTGATGAAATTTTCAGACAATCTTTAGATTAGCCCAACGGGTGATCTTCTGAAATTTGGTAGCGATCGGATCAATAGAATTTTTTAAATTTCTTTTTGGGAATTAAGATTTTTCTTCGATTTTTGAACATTCACAAATAAAAGCGATTGAATTCGCGCAAATTCAATACACGTTGAGAATTTAATTATAATGATTCTCATCTTCCATATCCTATATATTACATTTACACCCGGGCGAAGCCGGACTGGGCCGCTAGAAACTCTTGAAAATTGTACAAAAATTATTATTAAATTATTTCTGGCGATCGTTTCGGACAATAAATCCATCCTCAGGAATATAAAACATATACTATATATGTAAAGGAATCGTGTAAGAGCAATATTAAATTTTATAAAATAGAATTCGCAAGAAAAGGAATATACAGAGTTCCTAATATCCTATTATTATATTCTAGGTACTATACATGTAGATATTGATAAAAATATTGTGTGACCTGTCAAGTTAAATAATTTTCACTGTGCAAATGAACTGTTGTTTTCATGAATAACGGTTTAAACAGAACATTTTTTTGTTTCTTTAAAAAAATATTTACTTTACATTATATTGTATAAGTTACATAATGTATGGTTCAATCATTTTTTTGTTTCTAATACAAACCAGGATCAACAAAGCGTCATAGTATAAGGTCAAAGTACTATGAAAATAATCATCATGATGTACAGGGTGCCCCAGAAAACTTGACAGAACACAAAAATAATACAGTACATTCTCGAGGCAAAATAGGACCGAAAACCGTATAGAAACTTATAGGTATTTTAGAGATATGATACACATATACCTACTGTCTTCAAGAGTCGAATATGCTACCAATAAATATCCCCTGCCCTGTTCATCTTAAATCCTGGACCTAAAAACGGTCATAGCTCTCCCGACGCTATTTTTAAAATTGAAAGGTTCGGACAAACGCCGAAGGAAGGACTAAGAACCAATCTACATATTTTATTCTTACAAGCAAAAAATTGAAAAAAAATCCTAAAAAAATGCGATTTTTTTAAAAATTATAAACTACGTAATATTTCACACGTAGCCAAAACGTTTTCAAAAAATTCGCTGCTAGGATCTGTAGAGTGATTCATGGTCCATCATTTAGCTTTAAAAATAGTGTCGGGGGAACTACAAACGTTTTTAAACGAGAGGAAAGAATTTGAGATGAAGAGTGCAGGAGGTGTTTGTAGGTAACATATACTCGATACAGTTGCAGCATGTTAAAAGCTAACAAAGAGAATTTATTTATTTCGAAATTCTCGCGACGCCATATTTTGTGCAGTGACATTATGTCATCACAGTTATTACAAAGTAAAGATTCGGAATATATTAAACCAAGCTACTAATGTAATGTAATGTAATATCTACATAAATATAAATAGTTCCTGAAAGTCTCTGAAGACATGTGGCAACATTCAGATTCGAATACAATGACAGCTATGTATAGTTTCAAAAGTATTGATAGCTGAACAAGAAGAACTGAATTTAGGTGACCATTTTTTCCGTGTCATTTCACCGAGTGACAAGCAGAAATTTTGGGGTGCCATTCACCCTATTCAAAGAATAAATGCTGCTAATGTTTTTGGGAACAAAATACAACCTACTAATTGCCGGGGAAAAAATCTTTTCATTTTCGAAAAAAAGTAGGAAAATAAGGAAGGTAGAATACATTTTTTTTTGTTAAACACCAGTTTTTTGTTAAAAACGGTATAATGATGTTTTTCTGGTAGATTCTGCTACATAATTACTGGAGCATATGTACCGTATCACGTAACTTTTCAACTGAGTTCACAATATCATAATGATAGATAAGATCAGAAAAGCTTTTCACTTTTACAAAAAAAACATTTTAGTTCTTCGTTCTTTCACAAATTTAACTTTACAGTCTTTAAGTTTCCATTTCAAAGTAGTGATGAGCAAAACAAGACCAAGACCAAGACTGGGTCAGTCTTGGTCTTGTTCTTACTTGTTCGGTCTTGGTCTTGCTCTTATTTGTTGGATCTTGGTCTTGTTCTTACTTGTTTGGTCTTGGCCTTGCTCTTATTTGTTGGGTCTTGGTCTTGGTCTTGCAGACTCGGTCTTGGTCTTGGTAGCTCGGTCTTGCTTTTGATCTTGGTCTTGCATACTCGGTCTTGGTCTTGCTAGTGTAAACAGGGTCTTGGTCTTGGTCTTGCTTTTTTGCAAGACCAAGACCAAGACTGCTCATCACTATTTCTAAGTTTAAAAAAAATCTGTTTTTACAATATCATTGACTAAACTCTTTACAGTGCTTAGTCGACGTTGGTGCAAGTGGCATTCAACTTTATTTTTTGTTATTTATTTATATAATACATTCTTTTCTTCATGTTCTGACAACTTGGTGAATTCACACCAGTTTCACAAAGAGCATTAAACTTTAGCTATTCAAATATCCAATCTATGCACAGTCATATTTGTTTAGGACTGACGCGATGTCGTCGTCGTCTTTTATAACTTCGAATCAGTTGAAAGTATGTTCAGTGTGTAAATAGATGAAAGTACAAAAGGTAACGAGCAGCGTAAAGGCCTGACACAAATTTTCGAACAGTTATTTCATAACATCTTGCAAATATCACTCTATCTGTATATATATTTACTCGTAGTTTATACCTAAAGCTATAAAAGTTTATAACTTTACAGATTTATGCTTTTGTAGGACAGGGGTACTTAAGCTTTTTAATGGTCGTATCTGAAAATATTGGGAACCGCACCTAAAGTCTTGGCATAAAAATAAAAAAACTTCAGTGACACAAATCATTGAATTTCATTGAATATACAAAATATAAAATAAAAAACTACTGCAGAAGACTATTTACTAGATATAGTTCTTATACTAGATTGGATTTTGAAGGTTGAACCGGATCAAACCGAAGAATACCGAACTGAACCGAATCATAATTCTGTGGGCACGGTATATTTACAAGATATAGAAATTTTAGAAAATAACAAATATTTAAAGCAATTAAAGCAATTTTAAGCTCGCGAGCCATACTTTAGGAGCCGTTTTATAGAACGCAATTACAGGAGAAGCGCTCTGCGACTTTGATTATAAAAAAACGTAAACATAACAACCACCACTGCTCATTGCGTTTTTTGTTAAGAAACACCCATTGTTACAATTCTGTATTAAAAAAAATATTTTCAAACACTGTCACTACCGGAACTCATTGATAACTCATCCGCCGCGATAGTGGAAGATTTGGGTTTGAACTTTAAGTCTCGATGGCGACAATCATCGAAAAATGTTTTTTTTTAAATCTAGCATTGTAACAATGAATTAGTCTTACGAACTATACCGTAACGAATATTTTATATTTACACAAGAATGCATAAATAACTATAAGAATAACTGTCTTATAAAGCGTTATTCGTTCTCTTAAGGTTGTCAGAACGCTCTGAATTTAAGTCAAAAATAGAGCTTCGGCTGTCAACTGATTGTAGACTTATTTGTCAACATTCTACAAAAATGATTTCTCAATAAGGAAGATAAAGGACAAATCTAGGTCTCTAATGGACTACTTTTGTTATTTATGGACGATTTACTAGAAAAAGGTTGGCATTAATTGTGCTAAAAAAACACACGTTTTCAATGTCACACTACGACCTTATTCGTACTTATTTCACAAAACTGTTCCACCACAAACCTAAAGTGACTCTTCCTTTTTCGGAAAAGTTTTTTAAATCTTCAAAATATTTCCAACAATTAGAGTTATCAAATTGACAGCGGCACCCTTGCAATAACATTTTTTAGCCTCGTAGTTGGCACCAGCCAAAAATTGAAACGTGCGGATGATTTGAGCGAGACAGAGCTAAAGAAAGTCACACCCACAATATGTCTTTTGTCTACCCGCTTCCCTTACCGCTGGGTCTTAGCACAAACAAAATTCAGAGCATTCTGACAGCCTTAACATTGATGCTCGGTTAACTTGAGATTCTATTCTGAAACAGCCAGTGTTGCACCATCTGGAGTGTTCGAAGATTTGCAGCGAATTGTTTTCTACGTGTCGGATCTTTTTTCGTACGGGGAGGGGGGATCCTCATAGACACCCAACGGTATTGCTGGACTCCTACAGACTAAAACTCCCCCTCTTTTCTACTTAACATTCCCTCGGATACCATCGTAGCATTATAGAGATGGGAAAAACGGGTCTTTTTAGTGATCTGCATCTTTGCATCTGGATCCCGTATGTGAGCCGGCTCACTGAACCGGTTCAAAAAGAGCCGAGTTCTGAATATGTGACTGCAGTCTGCCACTGAGTTACCTAATTCAGTCAATCATATCACGACCTGTATAGAATCAAGAATGCATAGCCAAACATGTGATGCATGAGTCATTTGAGCTGACAGATGCATCAAAGCAAGAACTGATACGTAAGTGTAAAATGTGCTTCTGTGTGTTAAGTGTTTCACTGAGTTATGCGGATCCGTTAATCCGTCGGCTCAAAAAAAAGTGAGTCGGCTCTCACGGATCTTCTGTCGGAGTCGGCTCTTTGAACCGGTTCAGATCTGAGTTACCCAACTCTATGGCATTACTTCGAGAAAGAGCTACGCGTCGGATCTAATAAGAAATTTAATCTATAGATACTTGTTATATTTCATTTTAAAATTGTGCTTACTATGATAATAGATCATATTTTTTATAACCAAACCGTAAATATACAAATTAATTAGGCACGCCTATAGAAAAACAATAAAATTTCATCGCTTACTTGGAACCAAGATCAAGTGTCCGTTGGTAAGTCACATGAAAAGCAACGCCTCTGAGTTATGCTTCTGTTTATTTACTTATTTTTGTGCATTTACCATTATAATTTTTTCTGAATTGTTGCGTAGTCCATGCTCTAGAATCTAGAGTCTAGATCAATGGTTAAAATTAAATTATCCTTCACCGGTTTGATAGTTATTAATGCAATAATTGACATAATAATTAGCACGATGAGAACTGTCACTACTCGTAAAAAAGATTAGATTACGAGGTGTAATTATCTTTTTATTACGACAATAGTGTCACATTGAAATTTTTCTAACAATCCTCTACGCATATTTAAATTTTTCGACTTACCGTTAATATTAATAAATGTGAACAAATCACGTTATTTATATTGTTCTTGTAATGTATCGAGTGCCTCACGCTTTTAAACGTTATATAAGAGACATGTCTTTCTACTTTATTGTGCGTTAACGCTGTTAATATAAGCGAGTTTCTTAAGATTTTTTGAAACCCCCTTCGACCAATTATAGCCTTGATTTCAGTACGACCGATCGGAATATTCATAAGTGGTGTGGCGATGAATTTTAGTGATGGCTCAAGTCATTAGGAACCCCATGTAAATATAATTAATGTATTAACTGAAAAATCAATTTAAATGATGAAATAAAACATAGCCTATAGCACTTCTGGAATCATAAGAAATATTTTGAAAAAAATTTCGTCAAAATTTGTCAATTAGTTTTTAAGTTGAATCCGTTCAAACATAGATGGGCACATACGCTCGAAGAATTTTATATAATAGTACAGATATTCGAAAAAATCATAAACATGTTTTAGAATGGAACGTAATCGTTGTACTGAAATGGGATCCCTATAAATTATAATGAATTTTCTAGAAATGATATAAAATATTTGCGTTACTGTAACAAGCCGTTATCTGGACATCCATGTGATAAATTTACGCTATATTGAATGAGCTCATAATGAAAATTGTCACTAAATAAGATACCATTAGTTAATGTCATATTGCAAAAATAGATCAAATATAATTAAGCATATTTCAAGTCTTCGAAAAATATTTTTTAAACAATGTGTAAAATGTTTTTATTGGAAAATATACTATAATAAGTATTTTTTGTATATACATTAGCGCTGTGTAATTCATTTCAATAGAAAAAAAATCGAAATGGAAAATAAATATAGGTATGATATGTCGACCGATTGAATTTTCTACTGAATGAATCTGAACTGAACCGTGAAATGGTAAGCATAAAACAAATTTTTTCAATGAATTATTTTGCTTTTTTTTAAAGTTCCGCTATATTAAAATCAAAAATTATACAATACGCTTTGATGGTTTGATTTAACCAAATATATTAGTGATTTATTTTTTTTTAATCCACCTCTAATAACATTTTTGCACTACCCTCTATAAAATAGTTTTTCATGTCCATAGAGCGGTCGTGAAATGGGAAACATTATCACACATTATCATTTCCATAGTAAATCGTAATCTTACATCTGAAAATTGAACGCAGCCTATAATTAGAAGTGATCATGCTCAAAATCGAACTGTCAAAAATTTTGAAAACTAAGTGAAAATCAGCTATTCTATAGGGTTTACGTGTAAGAAAATTCTGTATAGATCTAGTGTGTGATTATTTAATGATTTGTATGATGTCCGTTTTACCAATATGTTACACTGCGTCATAAAATAATAATTCACACACTATTTAATATTTACTATTTTGCACTATCTCTTATAAAATGGCTGCTTTTCGTGTATAGCGAACGTAAAATGAGCCATTTAACACTAGTGCGTAAACTAAAATGCAGTGGTAACTATAGTAACCTGTTTGTTAGTAATTTTCTACACAAATGAAACGCCAAATATTTTTAAAATATACCGAAAATGAAGTGAAAACAGCTATTTTATAGAGAATAGTGGAAAACATACAATGGGCGTGTTCGTTGGCGTATTTTTTGTCAATTTGCGCATGGGCTTTCATGCAAATGTGCCCAATTTTATTTACTGCGCATGCGCAATAAATAAAATTGAACGCATTTGCATTAAAGCGCATGCGCACGTGGACCAGAAATATGCCAACGAACACGGCGAATATTTCGGACGTTATATGATATTATGACTTGTATACGAATGTTAAAACTGGCTGACGTTCGTTATAACTTAATACTCGTCGATAATATAGTTCATTACGTTCCAGTTACATAAACTAATATTAACACACATTTAAAGACAAAAAATAATACGGCACAAATACTTCTTTATTAAAAAGGAGCCGTTCTATTTTTGTTTAATTAAAAAATAATAACGGGCACTAAAAAATCTGTAATTTTGAGAGGGAAGATCGTTGTTCACTTGAACGAAGCCGTGGACAAAAACTATCTCTGTAATAAACATGGGTCTTTTTTTATTTTTTTTTCTACATATTCTCTATGCCAGTGTCGCGCCTAAAAACAATAGATACTTATGTTACCAAAAATATAAAAACGTTTTTATATAAGCAAGCAGTGGGGAATGGTACTTATTAGTGTATTTGCCATATGGCAACATACACTATTGGCGTCGGTCGGATGGCGGGACCTAGGGGTCGGACCAAAATTTCTCGACGTTTCATAACCTCCTAAACACTTTGGCACCATTTTTGAAAATGTTTATATATATATGTATATATATATATATATGTATATATATATATATGTATATATATATGTATATATATATGTATATATATATATATATATATATATATATATATATATATATATATATATATATATATATATATATATATATATATATATATATGTGTGTACGGGCAATAACTTTCGAGAGACTTAATTGATTTTAACGAAATTCGGTCCACGTATTGAAATCCATCATCGCCAGAAGCCTATTTAAAATGGGCGTAATCGGGCCATTTTAAGGGTAGTTTTTAGGGGTTGAAAAATGTTTTTGGGCCCCAAAATACCGAAAAAATTCTCAGAATCGTTTCAAAATTGACATTTAATCCGTTAGTAGCAATTAAAAAGTGTCCCTAAAATTTTAATAAAATCGGCCCAACAGGACCGGACTTACAAATTTTTTGAAAACACTAATTTATAGAAAGTGACTTATTTATTCAAGGGTGTATTTAATTCGGTGTAGACGTTAGATTGATAATAATATTGCAGTTAAGGAAAAAAATGTTATTTTAAGGGGTGTATTAAGGAGTAAAATTTTTTATTTTGCCCAAAAACCAACTTAAGTTTGCATAATAAAGCCACACTGCCTGTATAAGCAAATACACTATATTGTCGGCAGGGTTTTGGCACTGCGACCCGGGTTTTTTTTATTATTGTTAATATTTGTTTTGTTCCGATAATGTAATCGTTGAATGGAAGTTTGGATGAGAAACAATAAGAAGAAAAAAGCTTTACCGATGTTTCGCTTTTGACCAACGTTTCGAAATATTTTATGTCATCATCAGGGCCTTATGCAAGGCAAATCAAAACTATAAATTGTAACTATAAATTGTAGAAACTTTATTACAATTTTCCAGCCACTGACTTGCCTATGGCTCCGATGATGAAATAAAATATTTCGAAACATTGGCCACAAATAAAACATCGGTAAAGCTTTTTTCTTTTGATTGTTCCTCATCCAAACTTCCATTCAACGGGTACTAATTTATGTCAAAATTCGTTTTTCAAAAGTTTGCAATATTTTTTCGTGGCTGATAACTGAAAAAATCACATAATGTGCACGTCGCTAAGACCAATTTTTCCAAATCATTACTAGGATTTTTCTTCGACAGTAGGAATAATAATCTATTGTTTGTTTTTCAATATTTACAACCATTAGTCAATGTTTTGCTTAGATTATAACAGTGAAGTCTAAATATTGTTTTAAGTTATTGAAAGTTCAGTGAATGTTTGACGTTTGTCGTACATGTGCATAATAGAGGAACTGAAAATTCCAAAAGGGATGTTAAAAATTTAAACCATGACCACATTGGACATATATTACAAAAGTTTTAATCAGAAACACATCTAATAAAGAGTTTCTCATTAACGAAAACAGATTGTAGAAAGGACCATCCCTGTTTGGTTCTGCTTTTGGATTATGTTTATTTGATGTCTTAATTTTTTTTTCTTTGTCGAAAAAATGATATTGGCCAAGTAGCCGCCGCCATAATTGAGGACTAAACGGGCCTGATTTATAGCATTTTCCATCAGTCTTGCCAAAATTTCCGGTGATAGATTCTCTCATTCTTGACGGATATTCTCTTTGAGGGCTTCAAGAATCTGAAGCTTGTTAACATAGACTTGTGACTTCAAAATATCCCACAAAAATAAGTCTGGAACGGTTAAATCAGGCGATTTTGCCGGCCAGCACAAATCGCCACTTATTAGTGTATTTGCCATATGGCAACATACACTATTGGCGTCGGTCGGATGGCGGGACCTAGGGGTCGGACCAAAATTTCTCGACGTTTCATAACCTCCTAAACACTTTGGCACCATTTTTAAAAATGTTTATATATATATGTATATATATATATATATATATATATATATACGTATATATATATATATATATATATATTTATATGTGCGGGCAATAACTTTCGAAGGAGTTAATTAATTTTAACGAAATTTGGCGTACTTGTTGGAATCCATCACCGCACAAAGCCTATTTAAAATGGGCCCAATCGGGTCATTTTAAGGGTGGTTTTTAGGGGTTGAAAAAAGTTTTTGGGTCCAAAAATACCGAAAAAATTCTCAGAATCGTTTCAAAATTGAAATTTAACCCTTTAGTAGCAATTAAAAAGTGCTCCTAAAATTATAAGCGAATCGGCCCGACAGGACCGGACTTACAAATTTTATGAAAACACTAGTTTGCGTATACGAATTTACTTGCTGAAGGTCGTATTTAATTTGGTGCAGATGTTGGATTGATAACAATATTTCAACTAATAAAATTATTATTGTAAGGGGTGTATTAAGGGGTTCAATTTTTTTTTATTTTGTCCAAAAACAAACTTAATTTCATTTAATAAAGCCACAATACCTGTATTAGCAAATACACTATATTGTCGGCAGGGTTTTGGCACTGCGACCCGGGTTTTTTTAAGTTAGTAAATGAATCATAATCTGGAGATTAATTATTTTGTTAATTCGTGACTTTCCATTTCTCAACGACAAAATAACAAGTTTGAAGTTGAAACGCATGAATGTACACAGTTATTTACACTTCCTCTAAACTTCCAATCTAAAATAAATTCAGTCTTGTGTGTAAAAACTTTACAAGAACTTTAAACGCCACCTGCAGTTACGTAATAAATACTCGAATGGGTACTAACAAAGATACAACGACCTCGTTATTGGAAGTAGGAAGTCCTCACAACTGTAAATAAAACTAACCGACTGTGAATAGATTATCCATTGCACAGTGCCTTAGATTTCCGCGTTTGTCGACGTCTGCACGGCCCTGTTCGCTTTCACCAAAGAACGATGCCGGCGCGCCCCACGGCCTCTTGACGTCAACGTTGTCTTCCGGTTAAAGGTGCGTTCAGATCGGAATGCGTAAACACCTTGCACAATCTAACCACCGCATAATGAAAATGTTATATCAACGTTGCCTTCAAAGTACGGTAATAGGCTATTTTTGGCAAAGCTTAGAAATATCGTAGGCGAGGAACTAAAAACGAGCTCAGGAAAGGTATTTTAGGCGCGCCAGAAATTTTTACTTCACTACCTCTGTACTACTTCTCTGTTCGAAAGCTACGCTGAGCTACGTGGGAGGAGAGGGGAGTTAGAGTCTAGCTACGTAATTTTTTCATTTGTTTTATCTAGCACAAAGAAAATAATTTGCAGAATAAGTTGAATATTTATTTTCAAACATTGGTTACTTTTGTATCTTAATACAGTGGAATCCGTTTATAATGACGTCGAAGGGAATTGACAAACACGTCGTACTAAGCGGACGTCATACAAAGCATTTTTGTGAAAAAAAATACCCTTATTTTTTTAGGTAGCATGACGGGTATTCCTTTGTTTCTCGTGATTTTAAACCACTGAATTAACGCTTTATCAACATTTTCTTGTCGCGATTTTCGCAGCCTTTTCAGTTTCAAAACATTTTAATTGAACGTTCGCTTAATCCGGTTCTTGTTTTTGAAAATCATTGAGATTGTCGAATGACCCACGCCCAATTCTTTTGCGAGAGATGAGTTTGATTCTCCTTTTTCTAATCTACATATTATTGCACCTTTCTCCTCAATCGTAAATGCTTTACGACGTTAAGATGACATTTTTTTACATAGGATATCACTAAAAACAATGCGTGACGTTCAACTATCAGTACTCACTGAGATTCAGAACAAAAACAAGCCACGTGCCGAACGTCGTCGGGAATCAACGAACATTGCCGAAGGTGTAAAGAATCATGTAGGTCACTATAAACGGACAAAATTTATTAAAAATGGGTCATAATAAGCGACATGTCACTGTAAGCGAAGTCATTATATCCGATTTTTTTACAAAGAATTTTATATGAAAACCAAACTTCGTTCTGTAATTACGTCATAATAGGCGGTTGGTCAATATAGGCGGAGTCATAATAAACGGATTCTACTGTATCTACATGTAACAAATATCAGTCTTGTTCATTTTAAACCAAATTTTTTTAATGGTTTGTTAACAGAAAACACAAACTGTCTTCTGGATTTGATAATAAAAAACTATGTTCCATCCGGGAGTGTGGGGTCATAGGAAAGGCTACGTTAGGCTACATGAAGGGAGGGGAGGGGGGGTCCAAAGAAGCTGAAACCCTGAAATAGGGCCACGTGGTTTATGAACGCTCCCTTAGTTGAACGAAAAATCTAGGCAGCCGTTTGCGGTTTTTTACCTACTGCGCGTCTATGCAGTTTGCAAAAAAAAGTTCCCCAAAAAATATTTTTATAGACACTTTGAAATTTCAATATTTTTTAATTTCACACTGTAAAAAAATACAAATTCGGGACAGTCTGGGTATATCTTCCATACAAATTGTCTGACATTTTATTTTCGTGTTAAAAAATTTGTGGAATTTAAAAATATTTAAATTCAAAGTGGCTGTATAATATTTTTTGGGGAAATTGTTTCGCAAACTTGATAGTTGCTCAGTAGGTAAATAGCCACTAACGGCTTCCCAGACTTTCCATTCATTATTCAACTAGTAGGCACTGCTATAAAAAATTTTGGCGTGCCTAAAATACCTACCCTAAATTCGTTATCAGCTCTTGACTATTGTCATTTCCAACCATTGTGTGCAAATGCGCTTTGACAATGTTAAATCTATAATATTAAGCTGGATTGCACAAAGAATTGTCAAACAATTTGATTCGACAACGACCTTAGATTGGATTACACATATTTCGCCATAAGAAAAGCATAGTAAAATTTTAAATCGATCCTGCTCGAAAAATAATTGACCAATTGAGATGATATTTTTTTCAAACTATGTACAGATGTATTTAACATAGTTTTTTTTTTTGCTCAATTTCCTCTTTAAACAACATTTTTCTACGCATTTTGATCGAAATTTAGCTTCAAAAGTGATATTTTTCGACATAGGTCTGTTATTTGTTTTTCTGTGCGTACAATCTAATTTACTACATGACAGGAAGTTTCACAACGACATTAGACAGTTCATATATGTATAAAAACTGTTATTATACGATCACAATCTAAGGTCATTATCAAATCAATATTTTTGACAATGCTTTGTGCAACTGCACGTAAATATAGACCAGCTTAAACCTGGGTTTGCTTAAAAAACATAAATTAAAATTATTGTATGTTTACCTTGATAGTAAACATCGTCTAGACACAAGTGCGGCGTATAAAAATGTATACATTCTTTTCTAACAAAAAAATTGTTTTTAGTTTTTTAAAGGTTACCCTGCTCTCGTGGATTAGTACATTTTCTGTTTATTAGTGTATTTGCCATATGGCAACATACACTATTGGCGTCGGTCGGATGGCGGGACCTAGGGGTCGGACCAAAATTTCTCGACGTTTCATAACCTCCTAAACACTTTGGCACTATTTTTGAAAATGTTTATATATATATGTATATATATATATATATTTATATACGTATATATATATATATATATATATATATATATATATATATATATATATATATATATATATATATATATATATATATATATATATATGTGTGTGCGGGCAATAACTTTCGAAAGAGTTAATTGATTTTAACGAAATTTGGGCCACGTGTTGAAACCCATCACCGCAAGAAGCCTATTTAAAATGGGCCTAATCGGGCTATTTTAAGGGTAGTTTTTAGGGGTTGAAAACTGTTTTTGGGCCCCAAAATACCGAAAAAATTCTTCGAATCGTTTCAAAATTGAAATTTAACCCTCTGGTAGTGATTAAAAAGTGTCCCCAGAATTTTAATAAAATCGGCCCGACAGGACCGGATTTACAAATTTTATGAAAACACTAGTTTGCAGATAGTGACTTATTTATTGAAGGGTGTATTTAATTCGGTGTAGACGTTAGATTGATAATAATATTACAATTAAGAAAAAAAATGTTATTTTAAGGGGTGTATTAAGGGGTTAAATTTTTTATTTTGCCCAAAAACAAACTTAATTTCACATAATAAAAGTATAAAACCACACGGCCCTATACAAGCAAATACACTATATTGTCGGCAGGGTTTTGGCACTGCGACCCGGGTTTTTTATTAATTGTTAATTCTAAAAATAATTTTGTGTTTATACTTTTATTAATCTTAAAAAATAATTGGAGAACTGGATTCGTATTTTATGAAATATGGTAATTCCATAAATACTACGGCATCCAACGATCTCAAATATTCTCAACAAAAACAATTTTGTTTAGAGTATCTTTCAGCAAATACATTTACATTAAACTTTATTTTTGGCATCAAAGTTATTAACCATTAATTAACAGTTTTCTTCTAATTGGAAAGAAAAACAAACCGTGAGGATCCTGTATTAGGACCCTAATAGTGCAACCCATAATATCCATACGACCAGTATGATCAATATTTAATATTGGGTGTAAATTTAAGGAATTAAACCCAAGTTGTTTTTTTTTTTCGAAAAATCCTAAAACACATTTTTTGTAGTCTTTTTGTTACAAAAAAGACGGCCTGAGCGATTCTGATAAAATTTATTTCAGATATTTACTTTAATACACGTCGATTGACACCTCAAGGTACTCGAAATCATTTTTTATTCTCGACATTTTGTACTAGAAAGAAATGACCATACATACATACACATACATAAAAAAACATAAAAATATGTTAAAAGTTTTGATTTATTTTTTCAGACCCATTAAATAACTTTCTAATGTACTGGGAACTTAATAAACGCGTCAATTTGTTAATTGTTTTTGTAGGTTGCTCTATTAAACTGAATCACAGTACATTTTCCAGTTTTTGCAAAACGTGTACACTTAGTTTTTAGTGTATTTGCCATATGGCAACATACACTATTGGCGTCGGTCGGATGGCGGGACCTAGGGGTCGGGCCAAAATTTCTCGACGTTTCATAACCTCCTAAACACTTTGGCACCATTTTTAAAAATGTTTATATATATATGTATATATATATATATATATATATTTATATATATATATATATATATGTGTACGCGCGATAACTTTCGAAAGAGTTAATTGATTTCAACGAAATTTGGGCCACATGTTGAAATCCATCACCGCAAGAAGCCTATTTAAAATGGGCCTAATCGGGCTATTTTAAGGGGAGTTTTTAGGGGTTGAAAACTGTTTTTGGGCCCCAAAATACCGAAAAAATTCTCCGAATCGTTTCAAAATTGAAATTTAACCCTTTGGTAGTGATTAAAAAATTTCTCCACAATTTTAATAAAATCGGCCCGACAGGACCGGATTTACAAATTTTATGAAAACACTAGTTTGCAGATAGTGACTTATTTATTGAAGGGTGTATTTAATTTGATGTAGACGTTAGATTGATAATAATATTACTATTAAGAAAAAAATGTTATTTTAAGGGGTGTATTAAGGGGTTAAATTTTTTATTTTGCCCAAAAACAAACTTAATTTCACATAATAAAAGTATAAAACCACACGGCCCTATACAAGCAAATACACTATATTGTCGGCAGGGTTTTGGCACTGCGACCCGGGTTTTTTTTATGGTTGAAATTACCTAGAAGACAGTCCTGTAAGCTATGAAGAACATTTGAGGAATTTTTCTTTGTGACGTAGGCGAAGAACACGAACTAATCAACAATAGCCAGTGTGTTGTATTGTTTTTCAATTCAATTGTCAAATCTCATTTATCTAAACTGCGGGTGGTTTCTGGCCAGAGAAATGTTTTTTGTCGATATGTTTTTCTTTAGTTTATATTGTTCTAAAAACACTTGAACAGTTATTATTTTGTATCTATAGGAATATTATTAATTTAATCAACAATAACGTCTTTTATGAATTGTCATAGCCAATAAAGAAAATAGCCTACCGCAAATATGACCTCCAGAAGTTGCAGAGTATTTTTTATCAGCTAACACTGAAACATTTAGGACAAGAGCATGCCATAAAGAATATACGGGGTAAGAAAAAGTATACTATAATTTGGTATAAATCAACAAAATAAAATAAAACTCGGTTCGCAGTGCCAAATACTGCTTACAACATAGTGTACTAATACAGACAGTCTGGTTTGATTATTTGAATTTGTGTGTTTTTGAGCAAAATAAAAAACTGAACCCTTTAATAGACCCCTTAAAATAATATTTTTTGCTTAATTACAATATTATTATCAACATTTACACTAAATTAAATACTCCCTTTTTTAAATAACTCACTATACACACTAGTGTTTTCATAAAGTTTGTAAGTCCGCTCCTGTTGGGCCAATTTTATTAAAATTTTGGGGGCATTTTTTAATTACTACTAAAGGGTTATATTTCAATTTTGAAACGATTATGAGACTTTTTTCGGTATTTTGGGACATAACCCCTAAAAACCAACCTTAAAATCATAATAAAAACCCGGGTCGCAGTGCCAAAACCCTGCCGACAATATAGTGTATTTGCTTATACAAGCAGTGTGGCTTTATTATGCGAACTTAAGTTGGTTTTTGGGCAAAATAAAAAATTTTACTCCTTAATACACCCCTTAAGATAACATTTTTTTTTTCTTAATTGCAATATTATTATCAATCGAACCTCTATACCAAGTTATATACACCTTTTAGTAAATAATTCACTATCTGCAAACTAGTCTTTCTTAAAATTTTTAAATCCGGTCCTGTAAAGTCGATTTTATTAAAATTTTAGGGACACATTTTAATTACTGCCAGAGGGTTAAATTTCAATTTTGAAACGATTCGGAGAATTTTTTCGGTATTTTAGGGCCCAAAAACATTTTTCAACCCCTAAAAACTACCCTTAAAATGGCCCGATTAGGCCCATTTTAAACAGGCTTCTTGCGGTGATGGATATCAACACGTGGGCCAAATTTAGTTGAAATCAATTAACTCTTTCGAAAGTTATTGCCCGCACACATATATATATATATACGTATATATATATATATATATATATATATATATATATATATATATATATATATATATATATATATATATATATATATAAATATACATATATATATAAACATTTTTAAAAATGGTGCCAAAGTGTTTAGGAGGTTATGAAACGTCGAGAAATTTTCGTCCGACCCCTAGGTCCCGCCATCCGACCGACGCCAATAGTGTATGTTGCCATATGGCAAATACACTAAAAACAAAATAAGTGTTCAGTTCGAATTACATTTCGTGCGCTACGTGAACTTTACGATATACACGATCGTCCTGTTGAGACGACTATTCATCGTTTGGTGGACAAATTCAAGTGAACTGATTCAGTAAACAATCAGACAACACCCACACGTCAAAACGTGCCATCTGCAGAAAACACCGATGCATTGAACGAGAGTCCTCGTCGGACCCAAGAACTTGGCGTTTCACAGATCTCAACTTGGCGTATTTTGAATCGGGACTTGGTTCCAACAAGATGGCGCTACGTGCCACAAAGCTCATGGAACAATGGATCTTCTGCACGACAAATTCGACGGAATGGTTATCTCGGGTTTCGGCGACGTCAACTGGCCACCGAGAGCGTGTGATTTAACGCCACATACTTTTTCCTACGGGACTACGTAAAATCACTGGTCTATGCGAATAAGCCGCAGACGATTGATACCTTAAAAGTCGACTTAACCAGTGCCATCAGTGATATCGAGTCCGATTTATACGGTGGAGTCATCGATAATGGAAACTCGCGGATATATATTCCATAGATAATGTAATCAAATACTCTTACATATTAACAAAAAAATATACCTACATGGATATCATACCCAACTTGATTTATTTAAATTTAAAGTTCGAGCGTCTTTGATGGAAAACCCTTTATGTAAACATTTCCAAATGATGTGAAACATCGAGAAATTTTGCTTCGACCTCTAGTCCCCGCCATCCGACCCACGTCAATAGTGTATGTGCCATAAGGCAAATACGCTAATAAAAATTAAACGAAACATACAATATATGTTTCGTTTAATTCAAGAAGAAGAAATCTCCACGAGCTGTATGTATTATGACATAATACATACATTATGTCATAATACATACAGCTCGTGGAGATTCCTTCTTCTCGAATTAATTAAGTGGTACTGTTTAGGTATTTCTTTTTTAACTTTATCAGGCCAATTTGAATTAATTTTGTAACCTACATATTATATAAATCGTAGAATACATCAAATATGGTTCAGTTTTAATTCCCAAAATTTATTTTCACTGATTCAGATCTGATAAATTGAATAAATTTAAGATTATAGGAGCAGTACAATGGAAAATGAGATCTGTAACCCATAATAATTAAAAACATTTACTAAAAATGTTTATTTTCATTCAAATTTGTTAGTCTTTCAAACGACACGAAATTTCGTTAAACGTGTAGGGGAGAATTTACCAAAAAGCTAATTATGCTATTAGTACAAGCGGTACGTTCGGAGAAGAAGCATTTTATATAAAAGCTAAAAAAACTACACATGTAAAATGTTTATAAGCAAATAAAAATAGAAAATATCAATCGTCAAAGCTATTGTTATAATTTTATAATTGAATTTAAAATCTTTTTTAATATATATATATATATATATATATACATATAATTGAAGTTAAATTGTACTAAAAATTGATTTGCTTAATGAATTTTAGTCTAGCAAGATACGAATTACAATTATTGAGGTTTTCTTTGATTTCAGTATGACGACAGTTTCCTAAAACTCCAAAATGAGACGTGTGTGATTGAGAACTGGAACTTATCAGAAACGCAAATTATAATTCACACAAAAATAGCGCCTGTCATCTTAGCATTCGGTGTAATATTCAATGTGCTGACTATTATTGTGCTCTGCAAACCACAATTTCAAACCTCAACTTACAGATATATTTTAGGTGAATTTGCCTTAAATATTTGTTTTTGTTTTTCTCAACCACTTTAGAACATTGCAGTTAAGTTGACTTTTTTTCTTTTTTGTCCTTGGTAATTAATATAAAATTTATTTGTTGGGAAAAAGGACTTCTTTAAGTTCACTTAAAGAAGTCCTTTTTCCCAACAAATAAATTTTATATTGCAGTTAAGATTTCGAAATCTATTCTATTTGCAATAAACTCTTAAGTTGGCTGATTCCCCAGCTTGTAAAATATGCTCTCAAAAAATTTCGAACTGTGATCCTACATTCATATTAATACTATATTTATTAGCTGTGATTAAGCATTAAGCTTCACAAAAATTGGCTTGCTCCTTAAAAATTTTAAAAAGCACATATTATCGCCCTAAAAATTAAATCAAAAAACGTAGTCAATATTTCATTATAGCGCATCACGAGATTTCGAGAACGTAATTTAACATTTTGAAGTATTTTCTTTACAAACTTAATATGTCATTTCTTTCAAGTTAATTTTTTCTGTATAAAAATTTGTGCAAAACTTATGTTAATTTTCTCGTTTTTATCTGATTTCAATCGTTTATTTAGATTAAATAAACTGTAAAAACTTGGCTAAAAGTGATATGGGAAGAATTGTACATATTTCTAGTTTATTTTAAAGCATTAATATCAAAGTTAGAGATTACTGCAATGTGAGTAAGTGCATTTTGCATGCACATACACATACCACCAACTGGTCGCAAGATATGCTATGCAGATGAAGTGAAAAAAGGGCATATTAAATAGCTGACAAATAGTCATTTAAAAAACTTTATTCAACTAATTTCGTTTTCGTAATACAGTCAAAGCCCTCTAAGTGCACGCTCTCTAAATGCACACGCTCTCTTACTGCACACGAACTCGCCCTCTAAGTGCACGTTCCCCAGCCCCCACTTCGAATAATCTGCGACCAATCACGTGCGACCGTAAGCGCGCTATTTTCAAACTTTCCATTTCCATCATATTCATAGAGTTTTAGAGAAATTGTTTATAGCATCTGATTGAATAAAGATAGCTATAGGAGTTAGAAGAGTGGGGATGAAAAAGATCGTAGGGGAAGTGTGCACTTAAAGGATGGGCTCGGTTCCGAGCTGTGCACTTAGAGGGCTTTGACTGTTGCTTTTACATATTCTCAGTGAAAAGGTAATTTCTCATAATTTCATCAAATGAAGCCCTTGAAGTGTAGTTACCTTTTTTAGCAATATCTTCGAGTGATGCTGTTCTCTGCTGTATTCTTATCTATGCAGACATTCATAAAGGGAACATGTATGAAAAAAATGTCAACAAGATCATACTTATATCAACATTGGTCGATAGTTTCAGCGCAATTTCAAAATATCTTATGATCGCAGTTACTTTAGGTAAGAATATTAGATATATTGAGACTGTAAAACTCGTTACAGATAGTGCGTGGTGCGTTAGCACGCCAATCCTACCAAACTGCAGCGAATAAATGCATGCTCATAATGCGTTTTATTCACTTTTCTGCGTTAAAGATCTGTAGCTATATAATAATGTTTTTAAATCCAAGTAGTTCATAGTTTTTAACGATAAAAATACTTAGTTTTTGTATTTGTGAATGTCGAGGCAATCAATTTTATAATTTAGTTTTTTTTTATTGTAGGCCTAATATAATTTAGTTACAATTTAAAAAACCCGGGTCGCAGTGCCAAAACCCTGCCGACAATACGACAATATAGTACATTTGCTATACAGACAGTATGGCTTTATTATGCGCACTTAAGTTGGTTTTTGGGCAAAATAAAAAATTTTACTCCTTAATACACCCCTTAAAATAATATATTAATAATATTATTATCAATCGAACCTATATACCAAATTATATACACCTTTCATAAAAAATTCCCTATCTGCAAAATAGTGTTTTCATAAAATTTGTAAATCCGGTCCTGTCGGGCCGATTTTATTAAAATTCTAGGGACACATTTTAATTACTACCAGAGGGTTAAATTTCAATTTTGAAACGATTCGGCGAATTTTTTCGGTGTTTTGGGGCCCAAAAACAATTTTCAACCCCTAAAAACTACCCTTAAAATGACCTGATTAGGCCCATTTTAAATAGGCTTCTTGCGGTGATGGATTTCAATGCGTGGGCCAAATTTAGTTGAAATCAATTAACTCTTTCGAAAGTTATTGCCCGCACACATATATACATACATATATACATACATATATACATACATATATATATATATATATATATATATATATATATATATATATATATATATATATATATATATATATATATATATATACGTATATATATAAATATATATATATATATATATATAAACATTTTTAAAAATGGTGCCAAAGTGTTTAGGAGGTTATGAAACGTCGAGAAATTTTGGTCCGACCCCTAGGTCCCGCCATCCGACCGACGCCAATAGTGTATGTTGCCATATGGCAAATACACTAAAAACAGCACTGTAATTAAATGTTAGTTTATAATAATAATAGTTCATAACCCCCTTTACACAATACGAATTCAATATTTTTAGTGTCTTAAGGTGATATCAGACGGTTCATTCGAATGAATGTTCATTTGACTGAATGTTCATTTTTGTTTCATTCCGCGTTCACACGGCACAGACAGAATGACACAGAAATGAAAATTCATCCAGTCTTTTCCTCGAAGATGTCGTCGAATGAAGCTGTGCGCCTTGGAATTCGTTTGATCTGTGATTATTTGATCGAAGAATTGACAAAAAAGAAGCAAAGTCTAAGTTTAAATCATCAATTAGAGATTTTATAGAATTTGTCCGTATTGTTCTGTCTTTGTATTCGTCGAGTTTGTGGTTCCAAAGACATTGATAATTTTTGAAGTTCTCCAAAAACAACAACGTGTTTTGGTCGTTCCACTTGAGTACCATTTTGTCTCACACAGACAGAATATATTCACTATGCGGTGTCGTAGTCCCAAGTCTGCTACAAGACACGACACAAAATGATCGAACCCGAATGAATGTTCTTTCTTGTGTTCAGAGGTTTCATTTTTCGTTCATTCGGAGTGTGAATGAATCATGCCGAATGCATATATCTAGCGTTGTTGGATCAGCTCATTATTGTTGTTAACCCTACTGCCAGACTATGCTCCTCGCACTGCTCCTCGCTCTGCTCATCGCGCTGTCGCGATGTTGCCCTAAGTGGCCAGACACTGCTGTACTCGCGACGCTCCGCACTCGGCTTTCGCCTTTCGGCAATGGAGGTCGATACTGTGGCAACGTGCGCACTATGCCTTTACACTTAGATCGCTTGATGCGTACTGAGTGGCGCGGGAGTATGTGGCCGGCTTTCTCGTGCTCTTATTGCCAGTCCTTTGACTCGCGCACAAAAAACCGACAATCGAGGGAGCACTGAGCATGACGAGGAGCATGACGTGCGGCATATCTGCCTCCTTTCCTCGCTACTTCCCATGCCACTCGTCGAGTGTGTGGCTGAGGCATAAGATATAAGTAAATTTGTGATCTAGTTATCTAATAACAACAAAGGCACTGTGAAAACAAACTGTGAGACATCTAGTGGTATAATAGGGAAGTAAGAGTGTGAGAGACAAAATGGCCGGTGCGAATAAATATCATATTTAACAAATGTATTATTCTTATGTAAAATGTATGTAAAAGATTATCAATATATTTAACAATTGTTTCATTTTGTGTTCAGACGTTTCACTTCGAATGAAAGATGCTGAATGAAAGACAAAAATTAACAAAAAATGAACCATCTGTGATATCACATTTCCAGTTTCCAGTTAACCATCTTGCTAATTAACGTTATGCAAGATAGGTATTTACAAATTATAAATTTAAAACTGACATTAATTATTGTTACTATCCACATTTCACAATTTACTCAAATCGCTTATTTGAGCATTATTATTACTATGAAAAGTTAATTATTTGTTTTTACTGGATAAATAAATTATCTTAAGGGGGTCGTCTGGTGTGACAACTGTTTTTTTCACACTTTTTTGGGAATTTTTCGTGGCGAACAATAAATGTATACTACCTTAAAATTTTCATCATGTATTTATTGACATTTCACCAATCTTTCCAAATTTTTTCACGTTGAAATGTACAGTTGAACCGACTGTAGATCTCCGGGATGACGCCCATTTAAAAAAAAGTCGGCTGACGGTTGCCACGATACATACTGTTCTGCTTATCTAAAATCAACAAATCAAATTGCGTTTTAATTGGTGGACCTGTGACTACAGCCGGCACCAGAATTAAGTCGAAATATTGAAAACTTCATGTTTGGCGAAGATTTGAAAAAAAATTACGATTTTTTTCGTTTTTTTTACTATTCCAGCTTGAAGAATAAAAAAACTATGACAGTTATCGCAACGATTTTGGTTCGGGCTAGAACTATAGATGTACTGAAGATACCATAAAAATTTCAACGCAATCGGATCGTTAGTTTTTGAGATATCGTGGCAACCATTTTAAAAAATACAGTTTCTAGAAAAACGCGTTTGAAAAATTAAGTATGCGTAACAGAAAAAAGCACTTGACTCACAATCTACCTCTGTAACTTTCCAACGACTTCGAATTTCGAAAAACTCTTTCACAAACATAATCTGGAGATCCTAAAAAGGCGATTTAAGCAAAAAAAAATTTTCGGTTTTTTTGACCCCTCACACCAGACGACCCCCTTAAGCAGTTGTATTTTTACAGACAGAATCATCCTCATCAAAAGAAGCAGTGCTCAGCGATCTACGCTAAATAATCAACATATATCTAGAAATATTCTATTAATTGTTATATTTTGTTCAGTGTTGAATCTGCTATATCCATTATTTACAGATTATAATAGGTAAGTTATTTTGCAAGTTAATATTATCTGCAGGAATAGAATTAACAATCATCAAAGTCAGAAATTATACACTTTGCTAAGTTTGCTATTTTAATATAAAAATATTTTTTTGACAACAGACTTTTGTTTTTAACAATTAAACTACTATAGACAAGTTTCAGTGAATTTCAATAAGGTTAGTAGACAAAGCGAATAAAAAATTAATCAAGGTGATCCGTCAGGAACTACGACCTGTAGAGCTCGGACTTAGTATCAATTTAAAAATGATTCAATAATTGAAAAAGACAGTTGAATTGATATGGTGCGAATTTAACCTAGATATTACTAATTGATGATAAGGTGACGGGCATTTGGACCATTCAATGTTAAAAACAATTAAACAATTATTGATATGCAACGTTTCGTCTTTTATAAAGACTTTTTCAGTTAACTCAACAAGTGAATTGATTAACAACATAATAATTATATAGTAGGTACCTCTTATTAATGATAAACTATTAATTTTTTTTTAATAGTGAGAATGTAAAAAAAATTCGATGAATCAAACAATTGTTTTAAAAATTGTTTAATACCTACATCAAATTTTTTCAAACATTTTCACAAAAGAATTAATATTAGTTTATCATTAATGTCTTGTGCCAAATAATTATTATGTTGTTAGTCAATTGACTTATTGAGTTGCTTAAAAAAGTCCTAATAAAAGACGAAAAGTTGCATACCAATAACTGTTTTGTTTTTAACATTGAACTATTTTTGAAAATAGTTTAAATAAATTATTTTCGTATTAATAGTTATCACACACAAAAAAACATTCTTATTGAATTGAAAAATAAATATTTTCTTTGGGCAACATATTTTGGTTATTCAAACGCGCCTGACGTCATAGTATATGTCAAACATCTTGTTTAAACAAATTTGTATTGATTCTGGTAATCTGGTGAAAGAAACAGAATACCTAGCAACCACACGAGTAGTACCGTTTACATATACTTTGACGTCACACTGCGTTTCGATATTTTATATTTGGGCGTATTTATTGCATTTTTGTTTAATTGATATTTATTATTTAGCAAACATTTAAAAAGTTACATGCATATACCCTATTGTCCAAAGACCCGTGATTATCAATTATTAATTTTTTTGAATGTGAAGTGATGAACTAGATATTGCTATCACTCTGCTGTGAAGCTATTTGATGGTTTACCAGCCGAAATTGTTGTCATCAAAAGCTACAAATTATTCCACAAAATAGTCGCCTACTTATTGTTTACATAATATGTCTGCCATCATTTAGTCCTTTTATAATGTTTAATTGTTTATAAATGTATGTACAATTTTGACTGACGCATTCATTATCATTGTGACATTAACTGAATAAAGCACATATTATTATTATTATTGTTTGTATAATCGAAATTCAGTTCTCTAGCGCAAGCGGAGTGTGCAATAGGGTAGAGCAAAGAACAGCGAATTTATAAACTGAATAGAAAAGAAACACATTCATTAATGGACAAAAATATATTTATGCAACAATTCCATTTATTAATTATGTGAAAAATGGCGTGAATTCGATGCACCATATGCACTCTTGTTATTTGATATAAGTTTTAGGGATGTCGGAAGTGCCAAAAAGTATCGATATATATCGTATCGATATTTTTTTCAAGTATCGATATCGGTACCGATATATTTTTTAAAAAATATCGATATGTCGATATAACGATACAATCTGAAAGAGAACATTGGCACTCGAAGAAATTTAGTGTACATATTGGCTAGCTTAATATAATCTCAAATAGCAATTAATGGACATTATTTCTAATAAATCAAATAATCAATAATTATCTAAACTCAAAAACAACGATAAGATTTTTTTTGTGTATTAATCAAACGTCTAATACATGTAGGTGCAGCATATACAATTTTGTATTATGTTGACATATACAATATTTTAAAATTTCATTATAAAACTTAGTTTAACCGTAATAAAATCAAATATCTGCGTTGCAGATGATTACCTAATTTTCAATACTTATTATTATCTAATTCAGTTGCGACCTTGCCAAGGTCACAATAAATTCTATATTCTTTGTTAAAATAAAATATTTTAACACAGTTCTTTCTCATATTTTAACTAAAATACATCTTGTGCCATATTGGTGTATCAGAAATTAAACTGCAAACGAATAATTTATTCGGATATTTTTCCAACTAAATGGTTACACACGATAAATTAAATTTAAACAATTCTGGCGACTAGAAATTAAAAATAGCATTTAAACATATAATTAATTTAATATAATTTAAACCTCATATTTAAATAAAACATTTTAAAATAAAATAAAATTTAACTAATTTCTTCTAAATCAACGTACAAATCCAGCCATTACGTTACATAGGAGCAAATAATTTTAGTGATTAATCGAACAATTAATAAAGCCAGGGATGGCGAATCAGAGATGCATGCCAGAGGTGACATTCGACAGAAAATTGTTGGTACAGCATGAATTGAGGTGTAAATCAAAATAATTAAAAATATTCTAGGTAAATGTTATAGAAATGAAATGAAATATTGCATGAATCGCTATTTTGACTGTTTATTATTCCGAAAATATCGAAAAATCCGGTGAAAAAGTAACGTGTTTTATTCACTGTTGTTGTTTCTGGAACGCACTTAAAGTATGTTTCAAAAACATATTATGTAAAAACACGTGTTTCTTTTTCAGTAGTTTCCGATATTTTCGGAATAATTAAACGGCCATAGTTAGTCGCGGTAGTACATACAAGTGTTGCTACTGGAAGAAAATGTCGGTTTTCGATACTCGGAATTTTATATCGATATATCGAAATATTAAATATCACCCAAAAATATCGATATATAAAATAAGAAATATCGATATTTTTTCGACATCCCTAATAAGTTTTACTCCCAGTGCACTATAGATGCCTAGTTAATGCTCCAGGTTAAAACACATTTTTCACATTGCAACTTTTTTATGCGTTGAACAAATTTGTATACCTACCTATAATTAGAGTCCTTGAATTCGATACATCGAATTTATCTATTTATACTTACGTATTCTTAAGTTGAGTTAGAGTTGTGTAACTCAGATCTGAACCGGTTCAAAGAGCCGATTCCGACAGAAGATCCATGAGAGCCGACTCACTTTTTTTTGAGCCGACGGATCAACGAATCGGCATAAAAGCACATTTTACACTTACGTATCAGTTCTTGCTTTGATGCATCTGTCAACTCAAATGACTCATGCATCACATGTTTGGCTATGCATTCTTGATTCTATACAGGTCGTGATATGATTGACTGAACTAGGTAACTCAGTGGCAGACTGCAGTAACATATTCAGAACTCGGCTCTTTTTGAACCGGCTCAGTGAGTCGGCTCACATACGGGATCCAGATGCAAAGATGCAGATCACTAAAAAGACCCGTTTTTCCCATCTCTAAGTTGAGTATAAACGAAGAGTATATTTCTTAACTAACGTTGTGGCAAACTTTCTAAAATCAAGGATCTATAAAATAATTAAATCACAGATCGTTTCTGATTATGAAAAAAAGAAAATGCATTACAAACGATTTTTATTTGAGTTATAGATTGTATAAATAACGAACATTATTGTTTTAGAGACTTAATATCTTGGATATTGTTTATTATGTTTGCCGTTATTCCCGCAATAATTCTTAGTATTGGAAATACGTACCTGATTATATTGATTCATAAAAAATGGAAACACAGATGTCCACAATCACATGTAAACAGGAACTTTCACATGGCAAGTATTCTATTTTTATAGTATATTTTGGAAATAAATCCTATAAAGAAGGAAGCAGTTTTCTGATACTTGCGATTGAATATATAAATCGTTTGCTACTATAAACACATGCAAATTTTATTTACAAATTGAATGCACAATACAATAAGATAGTTGTAACAGCATAAATCACATATTAATATTTTTTTAGGATGAAAACAGAATTACACTGTCATTAATAGTTATTATTTTTATGTTTTTATTCTTCGAATTTCCAACAAGTATAATATCAATAAAAAGAGCTGCAATTTTTTTCTTCAACAACGACATCTGTAAGGCAGGTTCATCGAATATACTTCGTGAAATTCGAACTGTGTACATAGTCATGAATGCATTGTATTTATCTTTAAATTTCGTATTTTTTTATACTTTAAATATAACATTTCGAAAAGCATTCAACACTTGGATTTGTAGACAAAACGATGATAACATGGCTATTAGAGTTTCTACAGGCAGGTCCCGCTGTAAATAAGTGAAAATGACGCGATCTGTACAGGTCGATCCACAAAAAAGAAGAATAAGCTATTTGACTCTTATTTTTAAATTGTCTTAAAATGGTCACATCGTCCGCAGAATTTTTTTTTATTCCGCTAAAATGTAATCGTTTTATGCTGTGAAACAGCACTCAAAATTGTAAATATATAAGTTGGCGTGTAAAACACGAGTCGCCATGTTTACCTGTTGTGACGTCATTCTTATAGTATCCAAACAAGTGCAAATAAAGCTCGATACCATTTGCACGAAGCTCATTTAGTGTCTGTGTCGGACATTTATATAAGTATATGTGTGTTTACTGTAAATCTGACGTCACTCTTCAGACCACCATGGCGGGCAGTATATTTCGACATGTCAAAAAATCGCTATGATAATTAACCAAGTTCGTGTTTTTATGAATACAAACAGATAATTTCTGATCCATATTCGATAAATTATCATATTCACATTTATTTTTAAAGTGTCAAATACCCTATTATGTTATTTCATTCATTCAATATCGTCTTATTTCAATAGTAAATATCTCAAAAAACTTTTAAAAAAATTGAATCTCCTTGAATAATCAATTAAAAATCATAAAATAGTAATAAAATTTTGAGATCGGCGTTAATTTAATTACTATAACTTTTTATTACATCTATAACTTAAAATTACATCATTAAATTGGCGCCGACCTAAAAATTTTATGCGTTTTAGTTACTTTTTTGAAAGAGGTTTACTTTTTATTTTTTACTTTCTAGTGACTTTTCAATACGTAATTTGCACATTATAAACCGCCTTCTTCGTTAATATTTGGTTACTAGACAAAAAATTAAGTAAAATTTTAATGGGACCACCCTAAATATATGCCCAATTAAAGAGCAAAATGATCATCAAAATCGGTTCACAAATGTTAAAGATATATGGAACATTAAAAAACATAATATTTTGATTTTATTTACAGCTGTTTGGATATGTTTTAATTTAATAGAATTTTTTTTGGAATCCAGCTTACCAATGTTATTTTATTCAAACACTAAACTAGTTTTTGAATTAATTGTCGTATATATAGTAACAATTATCGTTAAATAGTACCTGTATATTATCAAAGGTAAATATTAGAGAAGATGAAATATTAAATTTTATCTACAACTGCAGAACGTCAGTTTAATTCAATTCATTCCGCCGCGAATGTGGAAAGATTCTGGTTTGAGTCCAGACGGTGTAGGTGGATAAAAAATAAATTTTTCTGATTTAGCAATGTAACAATTGGAAATTTAACAATTAAACTGACGTTCTGCAGTTGTAAATAAAATTTAATATTTCATCTTCTCTAATATTTACCTTTGATAATATACAGGTACTATTTAACGATAATTGTTACTATATATACGACAATTAATTCAAAAACTAGTTTAGTGTTTGAATAAAATAACATTGGTAAGCTGGATTCCAAAAAAAATCTATTAAATTAAATTAAAAAACATCTTTTTTGGAGCTCATTTAAAGCGACTGAACCGATTTTAAGAAAACTATATATAACCAATTCGTGAACATTCGGAACCAAATGAAATTTTTCAAATCGGTAACAACTGGTGGATATATCTAGGAAAAAACATAAAAACGCGATGAATTGTATTACCTCCTTTTTTATCGGTTAAAAATTTTAATAAATTAAGAACCTATTTTTAAGCTTTCAAGAAAATTTCATAAAAGATTTTTCAGGTGGATATCAGTTTTTACATTTTTTTATGAACTGGGCCTGCCACAACAAAGGTTATGCAAATATGAAGCAAAACCTAATAATATAATTTGTACACAAAACTACGTTACCTTAAATTATAAATTAACATATTGAAAATTAAATCAACAATCGATTATGTATTAGATCAATAATCTATTAAAGTGCTATTAAAATCCATAAAAAAAACTTTTTACAAAAAAAATGAAAAATTCTTAAATGCATAATTTTTGATACCTATATTGATTTTTAGCAGCAAAAATCAATATCGTCTGAGCCATCCTGTTCTTTTTAGGCGTAAAACTAACTACAGTAGTAATTTTTATTTGCTTGCAATAAACAAGAATCAATAATTTCTTTATAGACAGTAACGCTTGAAAAAATACAATTTTTATTAATACGTCGAAATCGCAACTTTGCAAAATGTAGTTGAAATTTAAACAACTACTGTGCATGTTAGGGTTGTACTTCAACCCCTTAGCGACTGAGCTACATGACACATATTGGTAGACAAACAGAAAATTAGGTTTGCCACTATCCGCTTTTTTCATACATTTTTTAATAACTTTAAAAACGACTGAAGTCGATGCGATAAAAATGTATTTTCGTTGTATGAACTGATTAAAGTATGTCATTTCCATGCGAAAATCAGCTTCTTAAAAACTCAGAATATCAAGATGTTTATCGATCTGGCTCGTAAGTATAGTACGTGCCATGGATCTAAAACGCTCGGAAGTTAGATGCAAATGGAGACTTGTGCAGGTACAGTCGGTTGAAAAACTACAATCTTACGCTATATTATTATTTTAAATTTTTTAATTTTTCTTTAATCTAAAGGTCTAATTCCTTGCATAAAATCATCCAAAAAATTATTTTTCGTGCTTGTCTATGCAAAACTGTATTAGGCATCTTGATCAATTAACAATCAAAGAAACAACTTAACAATAGCGTACTGGACTGTACTTTATAGCAGGGAAGCGACAATTGGCAAGACAACCAGCGATAACCAATCACCGACGAGCGCACGTTCTGAGCCGGTAACTGAGAGATGGTGGAAGTCTTCCTTTCCCACAAAACAGCCAAGACGGCTCTAAAATATGCATTTTCGACGCCTTCAGACCTTTTAGAACCGTGGCGCGTATTATACAAGCGTACGTATATGTCTAATATTTGATTTTCGTAATCGAAAACTTAAGCCTTTAAACTATCAGGGTAGCGACGGATATTGACAGACATATTAACAAAAATAATTAAAATTTAAAAGCTGTTGTTATAATTGATTATTTATACGAAATTGAAAAATATATGCATTTGTGTACAACCGATTGTTTTAATGAAATTATATTCTTTTACAAAATTGTGAGAGTCCCTGCTGTTCAACGTGAACAACATTTACATTCTACATTTTGTCACTTTTGTCGGTATATTGAACAAATAGATCAAAAACCATTTTACACACTGATATCATGATGATCAAAATAACGCCGATAAGAACGGCTGCTTTAATAATGTGAAAATGTATTGGTGACAGAATAAAGCTGCTGTCGTCATCATTAACCGACGTCGTATTCAGCGATGTTCCCAAAAACACGTCCTGGGTTTTTTCTCCTGTTGACATAGTTGTTATTAGTTCTGTGGCGTTTTCCACAATGCGCGATGTAATAAAGTTTGCAAAACTTTCAGATGACAAGGATTGTTCAGTTTTTTCTGTTTCAAGAATCGTTGGTTTTAAGGTCGGAGCCATTTTTTAATACAATTAAGTTTTGAATGTTTCAGTTATGAAAAATATTTTTGTTTCTTCAATTTTATGCACTATAATATTGATGTTTTGTTTTAATTGATGAACAACAATTTAAAACATTTTTATAATATAAATATTAATCACTTGTTATTCACTTTTCTCTTATTTGTTTTAATTTTACCTTTTATTCTTTTTAATTAGTTAACAACAATGACAAAACACATTTAGTTATTTCCTTCTAGAATTGAAATTTTTAAAAGATGAACCATTTTATAATTTAAAATTAAACAATTTTTATATAGATACACACACGAATTTGAACTATTGGACTTAAATGAGGAGGGGGGGTAAAATTTATCCACATTCAATTAAAAATTCAGATTTTTATTACATTTTGAGTTAACTGTACGTATAACAAATTGCAAACTGAGATCAATTAGAAAAATATTTTTTCATTGACCCCTTTTTTCCTACTTAGTGCTATACTTCTGTTTATTTGACAATTTTATTGAAGACTAAGAACTGATCATACCTACTTAATAAACATTACTTACTGTACTTTACTTGACTCAAATTAATACACTACAAGGAACAATTAAATGTTTTTCAGTGTTTGGCCGAATGCTTTAAACATTACTAACAATATTTCAATTAGCACTTATTCCTTTCATGAAAAGTAAAATATGTTTTCTTTGAAATTTATTAACATCACAAACCATAAAAACAACAAATTTTTAAACACATGCGATTTTCGTGTTACACAACTAAAAAGTTACACGTGTTCTATTCTTTTTGCTCTAAACACATATCCGTTTCTGTCTCACTTGCTTACAGCGATACAGCTAAAACATCAAACATTATTACTATTATGTTCTTTCTTTTATGAATGAATGCCAAAAAAATAATTTGCTTGGATACAGAACTATGATTTTTAGAAGCATGTATAGTGAAAATGTTCTTTAGCAAATTCTCTTTATAATACTTACCGTGTAGATTAAATTTTCTTACATCAAGACTTCCTTTAAATACATTGTTGAATTTGAGGGACCTCATATACTTCGATCACCAATCAAACTAATGTCTTGCACCCTTGCTTTGCTCATTCAATCTTCAGTTAAGAATTAATTAGCTATCAAATGATAAAATTTGCATTCGAATCTGTTTACAATAGCAAATTCAATCCGATTTTTACCTAAGCGAAGCCAAACGGACAATTATTATAGCCCTAAACCTTACTCAAGAAATAAGCTATTGAATGATAAAAATCGCATCGAAATCTGTTGAGTAGTTCTCGTGTTTTTAGCGAACATACAGGCAGACACGAACGGTGACTTTGATTTATATGCTCTTATGTAGTGATTGATACATACCTAGGTTTATTGCATAAAAAAGAATTTGATTCTCTCTCTCTGATCTTAGCAGTCTTACTTTTAATATGTATTTGTTTGGAATTTTAATTAGTGGTGTAGAAGTATTCCGGCTCTATGCCACAAATTTAAATTTAGAGGACAATTTTCTTAGTACGAGTAATATCTATCACTTTATTGTTTTTTTTCTTGCAAAATAGGACATTTTTGCTTTATTTAACGGAGTTCAAAACACCAAGTTAAGTCAACTTGATTTCTAGAAAACAATGCTTTCGAAAAAAAAATAGAATCTACTACGTCAGACAACCGCCTAATATCGACACAAAATTTGGAACTCTCGAAAATGGTAACTTCTGCACAGCTTTTGACATCGCGAATAAAGGACAGCGTAATATGAGTGCGAATAACGTAAGATGACCACCTAACTATAACGATTTCCCATTTTCCCAAAAATAGGAAGACTAATAATTTAAGTCTCCTTAGATTGCTCTCGTAGTTGGTGGAAGCAAAGGTGTTTTTAACTTTCCAGTACATTGGGAAGCTATTGTAATTGAGTCCGAAAATCGAAATCAAAAATGCTTCAAGGTCACTCCACCATTTTTACACTATTTCTCTCTCTCTCTCTCTCTCTCTCTCTCTCTCTCTCTCTCTCTCTCTCTCTCTCTCTCTCTCTCTCTCTCTCTATGTGTGTGTGTGTGTGTGTACGTAGTCATTTCTTTCTAAAACGAAATCTCAAGAATAAAAAAATGATGGCGTCTACATTAGTGAACCAATCAACGTGTCTTAACGTAAATATGATATGAAAGAAATGTTTTCAAAATCGGTTCGGTCGTTCTTTTTGTTTAAGCAAAATAAACGTAAAAAAGTGGATGTTACACGAAATCTGGCGAATAAATGTTATTTACTTTATTTGCATGCCACTCGAAGCGTGTTAACATCGGTATGAGCTGAAAGAAATTTTATCAAAATCGGTTCAACCATTTTTTTAAACAAAAGTACTGCAAAGAGTTTATTTTAAATGTTTTAAATAAGATTTCTCGGGTCTAATTTGTCAATGTCATACTGGGAATTTACTTGTGAGAACCTTGTATACAGGGTGTCTCATCGAACGTTGGCTAACATGGGTAACTTTGTTATTAGTGGAGATAGAAAGTCGGTTAAATGGGCAAAGTAGTGCAGAAAATTGGGCTCATTAACATCCCGTCGAAAAAACAATTGAATTTTGACACCCTATGAATTTATTCAGAAAATAGTGAAAATTGCCATTTATGAAAACTGGCCATAACTTTTTTATTTATGAAGATATTTGAAAATTTCATTAACCATTTTTTGATAACTTTTTAAGGTCTTTTCAGTGGCGTAGGTTTAATTTTTTTATTTCCACTACATAATGAGATATTGACATGAACTTTGGTTTTTCTTATGGACGGCATTTCTGATTTTCAGATATTCGAATTCTACTTATTTTTCTGAATAATTTGACATAGCATATCCCATATCTAAACCAATTAGAAGCTACAAAACTGACAAAAATAGCTTTTTGGCGTTATCAAAGTGTGCCGTGTAAAACGAAATTTGTTGAAACAAATACATATCGACAGGTTAACAATCTGTCAAGCGATCGCTATAGTTTTACTAATTAATTTTGTTTGATTTACTCTCTAAGATGGCTCAAGCATTCTCAAATTTGGAGAAACAGGCTATTTTTGCGCATACATTCAGCGTAACAAAAATACCACGTGGGCTCAAGCACAATACTTGAACCTTTATCCGGAAAGGCGACAGCCTTATTCAATAACTTTTAGGAACTTTTCTCCATTAATTTCAACGTTTGCTAACCCTAATTCTTCTTCACAGTGTTGAATGTTGCCTTTTTTCTTTGAAAATGAACCGTATACCTTTAAATTTCTATTTAAGTTCCTAAAAGTTATTGAATAAGGCTGTCGCCTTTCTGGATAAAGGTTCAAGTATTGTGCTTGAGCCCACGTGGTATTTTTGTTACGCTGAATGTATGCGCAAAAATAGCCTGTTTCTCCAAATTTGAGAATGCTTGAGCCATCTTAGAGAGTAAATCAAACAAAATTAATTAGTAAAACTGTAGCGATCGCTCGACAGATTGTTAACCTGTCGATATGTATTTGTTTCAACACATTTCGTTTTACACGGCACACTTTGATAACGCCAAAAAGCTATTTTTGTCAGTTTTGTAGGTTCTGATTGGTTTAGATATAGGATATGCTATGTCAAATTATTCAGAAAAATAAGTAGAATTCGAATATCTGAAAATCAGAAATGCCGTCCATAAGAAAAACCAAAGTTCATGTCAATATCTCATTATGTAGTGGAAATAAAAAAATTAAACCTACGCCACTGAAAAGACCTTAAAAAGTTATCAAAAAATGGTTAATGAAATTTTCAAATATCTTCATAAATAAAAAAGTTATGGCCAGTTTTCATAAATGGAAATTTTCACTGTTTTCTGAATAAATTCATAGGGTGTCAAAATTCAATTGTTTTTTCGACAGGATGTTAATGAGCCCAATTTTCTGCACTACTTTGCCCATTTAACCGACTTTCTATCTCCACTAATAACAAAGTTACCCATGTTAGCCAACGTTCGGTGAGACACCCTGTATAGTTCTAATATACGACTCACCTAACAGCTTGTTTAAATTAAACTTATGATAGTTACAAACTGAACAAATTTCAATCTTAGGGTGAAGCTAAACGTTTTAAACACATCAAAACAATATTATACTGAATGATAACAACTTTAAATTAACAAAACTGAATGCAATTATAATTTTAAATATTGATTTCTACAAATGTTTATGTTGGCAGTATTGTCAGGAAATCAAATATCCGCGACGTAAGTGTTAAAGTAACTTCTAAAATAAATAAATTCTTTATTTGGGGAAATGCTTAGCCGTGAATCTTTACAATTCATAGTTCATACCCTCTGAAAATATTAAAATATTGAGAGCAAATAAATTAAATGATGTGCCAGAAACGAATTCGATCACCCAGCCGTTTTGTCTACTCTACATTTGCATGTTACTATGAAATAGGTCGCTATTTTTATACCTGAATCGCCTTAATTAAACGATGTAATTACGTTTATAGTTTTTGTAAACATCTGACTGTTTAAAAATATTAAAATTATAATTACATAGATATAATGTCCTAAATAAAAAAATGTTAAAAATAATTTGTATCGTTCTATTTTGTATTTTCACTATGATACAGTTGAAATCCATTAACCTTCTATAATTTCAATAAGGATGTACCTATAAATGGTATCTCAGATCACATAGAATGAAATTTTGTCAACTTATTGCTTCATACATCTGCAATAAGTACCCAAAAACTGTTTTTAAATAGTTTAGAAAATTTATAATTATGAAATTAACATATATGGGAAATATGGGAAAATCGCGCATTCATAGTTAAATACTGGTAAAACATAATTTATAATTTTTAAAATATATTAGTCGCATATCTAAGAAACTCTTTCAAAATTTTATGTATGTCACCATACCTACCGCTTGATAACTAACCAATGAAATTGTAAGATTTAATATTAGTTCAATTGAGACGCATACTAGTCTGACAGACTGTACAAAATTGCAAAAATTGACATATTTTTTTTATTTGTGGATATTTTTTCAAAAGATAAAAACTTTCTGCAAACACTTTTCAACGTTAAAAAAATATCGCTTATCAATTGTTTGATATCAAAGTCAACTTTGTTATTTCAAATAGAAACCATAGTTGGCTGTGACTTTAAAAATAGGCTTTCCAAAAATATATGTCAAGATATAGATAGTCATTCTTGCTGTCAATGTAACATATATCTCTTTAAAAATGGCATTTTGGTAACTTTTAACACATATTTGACAAAGCAACTTGATATTTACCAAAAAATTTAATGTTATAAAGAAGTTGGTCTTTAAAATTATTTAAAAATCAATTCAGACTAGTTTGACTGGAATAGAGGGATGACAACTAAATGGACAGTTCATCTACGACAAAACTTTTCTTTTCCGTGGTCAGCTGTGTTATGAACGCTACCAAAATGCCATTTTTAAAGAGAAATGTGTTATATTGACATCAAAGATGATTAGACATACCTTGACATATAAATTTTTGGAAAGTCTTTTTTTTCCGATTTTCTGAATTCAAAGCCAACAATGGTTTCTATTTGAAATAACAAAGTTGACTTTGGTAACAAACAATTGATAAGCGATATTTTTATAACAAATGTGTCTTATTTCACGCCGAAAACTGCTTGCAGAAAGTTTTTATCTTTTGAAAAAATATCCACAAATAAAGAAGTTATGCCATTTATTCGAAATTGGTCAAATGTCAATTTTTTACGATATTTCGTAAACGGTTACCTACAGATATCGAAATACGGTTTCCACTAATCGACATTTCACAAAAATCGAGCTCTAGACTCATAAGTAGGTTTTTCTCTAGTCTGGAAATAGGGAATACTGCCAAAATCAAGCAATTTCAGACATTCTGTACGTGGGGCGGCAAATTCAAGATTGCATACAGGTGCATAGATGACTAACGACGGGCCTGATGCAGACCCAGCGTCCAGGAAATCCCGGTTATGGTTTGCTATATACCTACTCGATACATACAGCAAATTAATTATTTAAGGCTGTCGGAACGCTCTGAATTTAAGCTAAAAATAGAGCTTCGGCTGTCAACTGATTGTAGACTTATTCGTCAACACTCTGCAAAAATTCTTTCTCTATAAGGAAGATAAAGGACAAATCTAGGTCTCTAATGGACTACTTTTGTAATTTATGTACGATTTACTAGAAAAAATTTGGCATTAATTGTGCTAAAAAAACACACGTTTTCAATGTCACACTACGACCTTATTCGTACTTATTTCACAAAACTGTTCCATCACATACCTAAAGTGACTCTTCTTTTTTCGGAAAAGTTTTTTAAATCTTCAAAATATCTCCAAAAATTAGAATAATCAGTTGACAGCGGCACCCTTGCAATAACATTTTTTAGCCTCGTAGTTGGCACCAGCCAAAAATTGAAACGTGCGGATGATTTGAGCGAGACAGAGCTAAAGAAGGCCACACTCACAATATGGCTTTTGCCTACCTCGCCCCTTGCCGCTGGGTTTCAGCACAAACAAAATTCGGAGCGTTCCGACAGCCTTAACACAAGAGCATGGTTCACGAATGTTTTGATTATCGATATTAACGAAATCATTAAAGCGTTTAATTAAAACTAAACATTATTTTATATTGATTAGTTAATAAAATAGTTTTTGAATTTTGGCATTCATTCAACATTTACCTAAAGCTTACATAAATTATTTTTATTTTAATATAGTCATGTAAAAGAATAAATAGCAGGCTAATTAGCCGGTTAAAAATCCGCTTAAATATCCGCGAATATTTATTTTAAATTTAATTATTAATATACAAAGCTACGCAAATTCCGGTCGAGATTTTAATTTTATAACCAATATCTACATAAATATAAAAACATTATTTAATGAATTCTTTATATTCTACTATTGAAAATTGCTTTATTGTTTTGTTTTTTGTTGCTCTAAGGAACAGAAACCGGAGACTTGTTTTATAGCCGACTAATTATCCGGCTAAAATGGTTCCAATAAAAAATAACCGCTATTAAACACTTCTTTTTATAAGCTTTTTTATAATTTGAAACCGTTTTAATCTTTTCATAAATATATTAAAACAATAAAACACGAGACATTCAGCTTGTTAAGCATCAAGAATAGAAACCGACCTATAACTGAAACCGCAGATCGCAAGTCTAAATTTCAAAAAACCTACTAACAAATTAAACCTGTTCAGCTTACTAAAAGCTCCCTGTATAACACGTTAAGTAATTACTAACATTCTTTGTAACTTGTAAACACCTAGTTTAAATTTCACATGCGTCTAAACACATTTTAGAAAACAAAAACTGTTAAAAATTCACCAACGAAAATCTATATGACACGAAAATTCAATAATACAACTTTAACAATGTGCGGTAGCCAACTGCAAAACATCTAGCTGAAGCTGCGTGTGCGCCAAGTTGAAAGTTAATTGTGTAGATAAGTCAAGTGTCAAGTAGTTAAAAGAAAAGTTTAAAACATACGCAGCATGCTATAGTTTAAAGCTTGTTTGTTCGTGTTGCCAGTGTAGTGTAAAAGAGTATCTATAGAATCGGACCACGCGAGCTTCAAAAAATTTACTTATTTTCAAATTTCACTAGGGTAATGCGACGCAGTATCGATGCCACGCGACAACAAGTGCAAGTAAAACTCGCACCTTCAGGGTTCCGTAACGTTCTAACAATTTCATATGGTTTACAATAATTTCACAAGATGACGCCACTTTCGCTTACTTTTGACACTTCCAATGGTACACTTAGTTAAAGGCCGTATTTTTTTATTGCGCTGAACTGGAAGTTTAAATTTTTTACAGGACTATGAAGTTATAGACCTTAATATTTGATATTAGTTTTGGTATGTGATATTTTCACATACAACTAAAACTTTTCGGATTTTTTCCTTTACTTATGCTATGCTAAATTTCAAGATTCTTGGCCAACGGGAAGTGTAGGTACTACAGTTTTTGATTATCAATAAAATACATTAATTATTTAAACAATGAGTTAGAAACTTGCTTTTTTACAGAATTACAGAGTAAGTACTAGGTAGTAGCCTTTAGTATTTGATATTAATTTCATCTTTATACAGACAAACAGACAAAAAAGACAAGGATTTCGTTTTTCATTCTAAGGTAGCACAGAACCTTAAAAAATTTCAGTTCAATCGGAAACCGGGAAAGGAATCAAATTTAACTTGCAAGATTTGATCGGACAGACATACAGACACCGGGACAAATGAAACTAAATAAAAGTTTGTAAAAATCAAAGCTTCAGAGCTTAATCACGTTTCTGACACGGTCACACTGCAGTGCAATTTACATAATAAACCAACGTGGAATGCAGGAAGTAGAATGAATGAATTGTAGATTATAGACGCTCAACATCTCAGATCATCAGCGTCACAGGAAGTAGAAAGAAATACGCCTAGTTTCATTTTCCTACTTACTATAGTATAACCATCAACATGAAAAACCCGGTTACTGAGATGATGATTTTTTATTTAAAAAAAAAAACTGGAAATTTAAACTTCATTAATCTTAAATCTGACCAGTTATGGTTTTAAGGTAGTTGTCGTGGTTAAGGCACACCGTCAGAAAATTCTTTATTTTTGTATACTTATTAAGGACATGATAATACAATTACCCTGAAAATTTGAAGTCGATCGACCGTATATAATCCGAAATAAATTCAATTAAAAATTGGATAATTAACATCGATTGTATACGATCTCTGCAGTTCTGAACCAGTTTCTTATTTATAAAAAAAGAACTAACTGTCAGAAACTTTCCAAAAACTGACAGTGTTTCAATGCATTTGTTATGAGTTTAAAAAAAATAAGAAAAATTTTTTGACCGTCTAATTATTTATAAATAACGGTTTAAAGTTCAACAATTTATATAAAAGTATACATGCATATGAACACTGTATGGGTTACGTTTCCACGGGTACAGTCTTGCGTTCAAATTATGGGTCACTTAGCTACAAGCTAGTATACTTTTGTGGCGCGTATAATCTACAACTTTTTAACAATATTGTACCACGACAACTACCTTAAATATTTCAAAATACGAATCCAAATGGATTTTTATGAAAGTGAAATGGTTATCACAAAATATAAAGTAATTGTTAATATATTATTATTACAGCAAGTCTACTATTGTTAACAAATATTAATTAATTGTGGCATCAACAATACGTAGCGCCTCTGTTGAGCTGTCAATTTGCACGGCCATTGCGGTCATAAAACTCGATGATATACGGTTACGGATGCTGGATGCATACGGTTTGCATCAGACGCTATCTCACATCAGTCAGTTCATTAGAACAGCTCTTGATTGATTGACGGCCCGTGCAACTAAAAGTAAACACCAACAGTGCTTTATTTATGCGAGGAAACTTCTATCTGTCTTCTATACACACACATATTTTAATGTATGTTAACACCAGGAGGTTCAACTGCACTCCAGTTTAGGGCTACCATCGGCTCAAAATAAAATGTAGCACGCCAGATGTATTTTCCGTTTACCATACAATATTCCTAAATCGTCCCATAATAATAAAGAAATAATCTATTTCCATAATATTGAATATAAGTTAGAGAGAGAGAGAGAGAGGGAGAGATTATGGATTATAGACGCTCAACAGCTGAGGTCATCAGCATCTAGAATGTTAGTTAGGGGAGGTGACTGTAAAACGAAAAGAAAAATTATTTTAGCCTTTAGAGACATTCTTCCTCTTTTTTGAAGTCGGTTCGATTTTTTTAAATTTTATTCAAAATTGTTTTTATTACTGGTTGAATGGTTGTTTATAATTCAAAAATACGCGTAGGACGTCAACGTTGTAAACCTTTATTCATGAAACTAAAAATTTTAACATTGCTGTATCAATTTATTTTGGACTGTTTGTTATACTTATATAAAAGTCAGCATCAACAGCCTAGAGTCTCCAAAAACATTTGTACTTTGTAAGTCCACCATACTGTTCAACAGTATCTCGAGGGCAAGATGGTTCCAGGGGGGGTTGCACCCCTCAAAACAAAAACACTTGACTGTGAACCACAAAACACCTAGATGTGTGTTCTGTATTGTGTAATCTTAAGACTTTGCATTACAGTGAAATAAACTTCATTTATCTGCTGTCAATCTATTCGCATAATAAAAGTACCTATTTGTGCTTTTTTTTAACTTCCAATGTTTGTTTCATAAGAAGAATGGTGAGTGTGAACCGAATTTATAGATATAGTTCTTTTTATATCAATATTTGAATGCAACAATTATTTTAAAAAAGGCATGTGTTGTGACTCGCGGCACACACGACCCAAGTGATACTTGTTATCTATGAATAATACAATAATAGACGTTGAGAAGGGTGGCTGGGGCCGTCGTGACATCGGAAAAATTTCCGGTGGCCGCCAGGCATCGGAATTTCTTGCTGAACAGACGAGCTAATTTTCTTTATGTTTTATTGTTACAGACTAGTTTATCAATATACATTCTTGTTTGAAAATACATAGTTTTTGTTTTATATTTTTTTTCTGCCTATGATTACCTTTACCACCCATCCGTTGGATTTTTTCTTCAAATAAGGTAAAATGCGAGTTTAAACTTCTCAACATGCTTTAAAATTGCGTCTCTATAAGTCATGATTACAAAATTTTCTTTCGAGGACAGACTCCCTCCCTCCGAAGCCTCCCTAGAGAGTCCCCTATTGCACCAGCTTTGCCAACCTTCTTATGGGCCGTTACTCTCATCTATCTGGGATTTTTTTAGATACCCCATCTACCTCTGTAGTCCAGGGAAATTGTAGATGAAAAAGGTGTTACCTTGCAAAGAGTCGGGTAAAAGATTTTTTTTTGACGTATGTATATTGAGACTAACATGGGAAAATTTTCTGTGGTCTAAAAACCTTAAAATTTTTAGACTTTTTTTCAATTCTCCTTTACTAGATATGTGTGTTTATGATAGCCATAGATAAGAAATACGTTTGTGGTACTTATTTCATGTAAACCTAATCCACTACATGCAGGGACATTTTGTAAAATTTGCCGCCCTCCTTTCAGTTTCATTTTCTCTTTGTCATACACATTGCTTCTGAAATTTAAAATCGACCCAGCAGTTGCATCACCCGCTCAAGTCTGTCACCCCAAGTAAGTACCCTTATTAATACGTCCCTGACAGCGTTGTTGTTTCATCTTTGTTTATTTGAAAGTTGGAGACTGTCAAATGTTTTTTTATCAATCTCATTTCTTTACTTAAAACACTTCATCAAATGAGCGCTCACGGTGTTTGCTAAAAGCCAGAGCCCGCGTCCAAAAATAAACGTACTCAAATCTCTCAAAAAATGTAATATTTTTTTGATAAATTTTCAAAAGGGTTCTTAGAGAGCATAAAATTTCCGAAAAATGTCTGAACTTCCGAAACTCTGAATTTTTTATCAATGATTATTATAGACTATAGTATCTAGATAGCAAATTAATTGTCCATTATTCAACATTACTTGCAAATTGCAATGTCTAAACATACTAATCATTTTTAATTTCTAATCCCTTCTCTCCCACCTAAAACTTTACTTACAGTTCCGTTAACGGCAAAAATGCTTTGTCGAGAATAGTTAAAAAATTATTTCGGTTCAACAAAGCGTTCAATGTTTCTCAGATACAACAAAATTAACCCGGCGTGAATGAACCAGGGTTTTTAGCACCTACTAGTGTATAAAAACGCACACACTTGTCACAATTGACAGTATCCTACCTTCTGCGCCTGGGTAACTGCCTTCTTGGAAATAATGCGTCGATTGTTGAATGCGAATCAGTATTGCGCGTGACGTCGCTGCTGATAGGAGAGTTCAAAGTACATTTGGGCATATTTTACCCGAGTTCATAGTTCGCGTGATAAATATTTTTTACGATATTTTTATATTTTCCCTTGTTTTTTTAGATTTACGTAATAAATAATACTTGATTATTCTTATTTTGTTTGTGATGGAAGACGAAATGATAATACGCCATTTGGAAGAATGTTCTTTGGACGAAAGTTTATTTTTACGTATATTATAACAATATCCTATTAGGTACTTCATTTAGATAAGAAAAAACTATTTCAAGCGATAAATATTGTAATTGATAACCGGGTAAAATTCACCCTGGTTCATTGACGATGTGATTGAAATGAGGTTCATTTACGCCGGGTTAAAAAAAATAACAAAATATGTATCACAGTATGATAGAATAATATTATTATAATTTTATTTTCTTACAAAAAAAAGATTGTATAACTTTTCTTATTTAAATTTACTGTCAATTTATTTATTAATATCAACATAATCTAACTCAGCAGGAATTCCAAATTGTTTATTCAATGTTTCTTCTTCGATAAAGAATTTGTTCCTCGCCCATGACTTCACCGCATAAATATTATCAGTCCATCTATTTATGGCTTCCTGAAGTGTTTTAATTTCAGACTTCATTTTTTCAATAACTTCTGGATCATTATCTTTGTATTTTTGTATTTCACGTTTCAGTTCATTTTCGATAGTTTGTAGTTCATCAATTTTATCCATTAAATTATACCGTTCATCTGTAGTTTCCCGACCAATCCTAGCCGCTGATACATTTTCTTTAGTCTTCTTTAATTTATTTTTACTGTCGGTTAATTTCTCGTTTAAATTATCTAATTTTCGTTTTCGAATATGTCTAGCTTTACTAGGATAAGCCCAAAAATAAACTGAAGTCCCGATTTTGTCTGTATCAACTAAACCATCATCCACTAAACTTTGAACAACGTCTTTAACACTCTGGGCAATTATTCCTTTTTCTTTCGGAGCAATTTTTTCTAATTCTCTTAATTGGAAAAATTCTTTCTTTTCATAAAATAACTGCAGCATTCTGGTGCGTTTTTCTTCCGCACTTACGCCTTTACGTTTCGACATTTTTTAACAAATTTACTGAAAAAATACAAAATCTAGGTCATAAAAATTTGTCTTGTTCATGTTTTACAATTTATTGTAAATAATAAATAGCCTAAAGTGCATCAGGGAAGGCCCTACTATAACAAACGACCACTCCAGACACTGCCCTGGACGAGCGCCAAAACAAAAACTATTATTATCACTCAGCTGAACTGTACGGAGCTGATTGAAACCTGATTTTTTTTATAGACGAAGGGGGTGCTATATGAAAGCCGCTCCACTCTGAAAATACCTAAAACATCCTGTTCGTATCTTAGAAGGGCTGCGCCGGCTGCACAAAGTACGCTCCGTGTTCTGTGGCCGGCTGTCTATTACATAGCCTGTGACCCCCGTAGCTACGCCAATGATGACAAACTATTACTTGAAATGCGCAGATCAAACCAAAATTTTGCGCTCAACAGAACAGAACGATAGTCCTTTTTGCGCAAAGTGAACATATTTTATATAAAAAAGTATCATACAATTTTAAGCTCTATTTTTATATTTAACATTTATACGTAGAGTAAATAAAATGCAAAGAAAATTATAAGACACTACTTATGCAAGTAATAAGTATACATTTTTGTAAATCACATACATATAAATACTTCGACGCAAAACGAAAACGATTCTTTTGATTTATTTTGAAAATACATACCTACCTATCACTAAAATCGGCTATCAATAATGGAAACGGTGTATGTATCTTATTTAATTAATTAAACAATGGTTAATAATTACTATTTGTTGTCAATAAAGTGAGGTTAAAAAGTTTGACACTTGAGAGTTAAACAACTAAAGCACGATTCACAATTGTCACTGCCCGAAATAGGTCAGTACAAATTTCAAAGAAATATAATAACTGCGAAACGTCGTTGGTTACGAAAATCGTAAATATACGATTTGCTGTCTTAATTATTTTAAAATTTATAAATATAACTAAATTTCTGAAGCATTAATCTATTTTCTCTTGTGTTAAAAACTCTAAAAAAGGCAACTTTCCCAGAATAAGTTATGCCAAAAAAGATTATTTTTATTTACAATTATTTTACATTAACATTAAATATATTTACTATTTAATTAATATTCACTGACATTTGTGAATAACTTTTCATATTAAAAATATTAACAAAACAAATGATATTCTAATAAAGTTAAAAAAACAAAACTTGAAATTTTTGGCGCGTATAAATAGATTTCAAAAATATAAAAAAAGAAAGTAACAAAGTACAACTGTTACGTCACATCGCACTTTATTGATACAAATTTTGTTTCGCAATAGCGTGAATTATGGTGCAAAGTGCAAATGATTACGCATTATTGGAAAGCGTTATAAATTACGATTAAAATTATCGTGCGCCATACTTAATTGTTAATTGTGTTGTTTTTTGTTTTTTTTATTGTTATTATTTTACTAAGATTATTAATAAGACATTGTTTTTTTTTGACAAAAAAGAATGGGAAACGCTAGCTCATCAGATATAGAATGGATGAGAGTTTACAATGGAATTAAAGAAGCCCATGATGAGGCCTACAAGTGCATCGATGAAGCAATACGATTGGAGGAAGCGGAAAGACCTTACGAGGTTATTTTTTTTTACATTTGTTCCCAGTTATATTTCTTTTAACATTTTAAATTATGAAGTAATTTTTAGGCTATAGAAAAGTACAAGAATGGAATATCAATGATCGATAAAGCTCTAGCTTACACAGTCGAATGTCCATCAAATCCCGATGACACATGGGAAAAAGCCTGTACAATGGTCGTCAAAATGAAAAAAACTCGGGCAGAGGTATTAATGCGCATTAGCAGTATTCAGTCATCACCAGATTTCTTCATTCCTGCGCCACCACCGCCTACATACGATGAGGCTGTATCGGATGCCAGTTCCGATTCAGGAAATAGACCAAGAACGTACAGTGAATTGGCAACAGCACTGGAAGAATTGCATATCGATACACCGCAAGGACAAAGCAATCTTCTGTATACACAAGAACACGTTCAATTGTATTTTATTTCACCAGATGGAACAGTTACATCCACCGCAAAGCCAGATACACTGAATATCTGTTATATTGAAGGTACAATTTCTATAAATAAATTGAATAATGATACAATAAATCAAACTCATTACAGACAAATATTAAAAACAGTTTTTCTTCATACCCTGTCGAAAATACGCACTTTCGGTTTTGATTTTAAGGCAGAAAGCGTAACATTTATGCTCTGCACTGGGACTAAAGAGTTTTCTCGTGCACACTAATACGTGAGACAGCCGCCAGTCAGTAATAGCTAACAGCTGTTGCGTATAACCTCAAAATTGCTCACTTGAAAGTTATTAAACTTTTCGTATAATGGTGAAAGTACGTACTTTCGACCGGGCATAAAGACACACAGGCAGAAAGATGAACGCCCTTAACTACGCGACATGATGCCCTCGGATTCGCCTCTGGCATCATGTCGCGCAGTGCAAGAATTTTAACTTTCTGCCCTTGTAGTTTGATATAATTTATGCCAAATCTCAAGTCTCAACTAGTTTCAGGTAGTAATTTAGTTCTAAATTTGTCCCGTATTTGCAAACAATCAACCAGCGGTTGATTTTCTGCTATTTAAAATATTTGTTTGTACTGTTCTTGCTTTGTAGTATAGGCATACCCAACTATCAGATCTTAAAGTGAATTTTATTGTGAATCGAATAATTGTTTTTGATATTTATTTTGTGAAATGTTTAATATTTAAAAACGTTTGTAGAAACTGAACAGACGCCTCCATCCACATTTCTTCAAATTGGGGAGTGGGTTTATCCATTAGTGTCCGGTGTGTCACCATGCTATCGAAGTGAATTTGGTGCATTTATTTTACCAGATATTACTGCTGAAACACCAGGTAAATATAAAAATGCATTTATTACGGGACAGCAATAAATAGCAATAAGAAAAACAAACAGTATTACTGTCAGGCCTTGAACTCAAAATATACCATAGTTCATTGAAAACCAAATATGTATTCGGTTACCATAAGTTATAAAATGTCCATCATAAATATCCGAGGCGACTTCTTGTGAAACCCACAGTACCAATAGAGAAGCAATAATTTCTTACTTATATGAAGAATAAACAACTAAATTTGAAGTATATGCGAAAATCTTAAAATATTGCCAGTAGAATAGCTACAGTGGAATCCGTTTATAATGACATCGAAGGGAATTGACAAACACGTCATACTAAGCGGACGTCATACAAAGCATTTTTGTGAAAAAAAAAACTTTCTTTTTTTAGGTAGCATAGGGCCGCTGACGGGTATCCTTTGT